>PVJO010000021.1:125126-210525 GCA_004026905.1 Hystrix cristata
ACAAAAAAAAAAAAAAAAAAAAAAAAAAAAAAAAAGAACCAATTTAGGACATTTTCAACCTGTGATAGATTTATCAGAATTTTACCTCTTCACCAGGGAGCATCTGTATTCCACAAAAATGCGAAAACGAGATGCAAGAATCACAGAGTAAAGGGACCAAGAAAGCAAATAATTGCATTTTCCATTTTTTTTAGGTCCTGGGCATTAAACCCAGGGCCTCACAAATGCTAAACACATGCTCTACCACTGAGCTACACCACCAGCCCCTGTAACAAACAGATTGCTTGCCTCCCTGCCTACCTTCCTTCCTTCCTTTCTTCCTTCCCTCCCTCCTTCCTTCCTTCCTACCAAACTCACAGTGATTTCCCTGCCTCAGCCTCCCAAGTACTGGGATTACAGGTATGTACCACCATACCCAGCAACAGCGTATTGTTAAAAATAGAAATTTGGAATAAAAATCTCAAATAATTTCTGCTGATTACCCATTCCACCCCTCCAGAATGATGGAGAGTACAGGCTACATATGACTGTGCCTGCAGGACACTAAGAGAATCCTATCCAGGATTCCAGATTTCCAGAGTTTTCCACCAAGCAGTGCTGCAAGAGGGGCCGACTAGCTGAGATCAAGAGAATGTGCCATGGCATAGACAGGTAACCCGAAGTCACCTGATTTCCTGTGTATCAGTCAGTTGTCTTTACTTCGTGACACCGCACAAGTCAAGGCAGGGTTTGCCCTCTTCCTTCCTAACATGCTCTCCACAAATCAGACTCCCTCCTAAATTGATCTGGGACGTTTCTCTTCAATGTACTAAATTAATCATTTGATGCACCTAAACAAGAGTCTCCCTCTGATCATGACTTTCCATTTTATGAATTAGGTTTAGGCTGCGAGTGAAAAAAGAGGATGACGACTTGACAGTGGTCCCCTTCTCTCCTTTGTGAATGCTGTCTGTGGCAGCAGGCCAGGGAGCCCAGGGACGCAGGTGCCCCCGCGCCCAGCAGCTGCTGCCTGTGGGTGCATACATAAGGGCCGGCAGGTTAAGCTCCCACTGTCTCTAAGCCTCAAGGTCACCCTGCTATATACTCTTTTGTATGATGCTAGGTCTGAACTTGGTGAACTACCTTTCCCAGGCTCTTGAGCAAGCTGCTTATTCCTGGGTCTCCCACTGGGAAGCACAGATTGAAAGGAGATAGTGGGAAGAAGGGCCTTTCTTCCAGGACCAGGAGCCAGGTGCCTCCAGCTTCTTCCTCACTGCCAATAAGCACACCGTGACCACTGAAATGCCAGCTGTAGTTGCTGCCTCCCCACTGGCCAAGGCTCTGAGCCACCTGGTCCTGAGGGGCTGTAACTCCCCTAGAAGCCTAAGTACCCGGACAGTTTCCTTTCCTCAGAGATCTGAGACCTGCCAGCGGCACACTCCTCCAAGCACCTGTGTTCTATCACCTCTTCCCTTGTTCCCTCTGGTAGTACTTCTTACATTACATTTCTTGGCCACTTCAGTGGCCCCATTTTCCTCTCAATCTTCCCACACCCCTATGACGGAGTCTCTATATTAAAACCCAGCTATTTGAAATACTTACAGTGCTATGTGCTTTCCAGACTGGATCCTGAATCACGATTTCTCTTCCTATACTTCTTGAAGGCAGGAAATGTCCTTCCGTATCCCTTGCCTAGTGCCTGCCTAGTTCACACCAGAGTTTAATAAAGATCTGCTATTTAGCCTTTAGTTTGCATATGGATTATCAATACTGTTGACACAAATCAGAAATGCCAAATATTGATCAATCATGAGATTCTTACAACAAAGCTGCCTTTTGGAAATGCATATATCTTCTTTTTTCCAGTACTAGAGATTGAACCCAGAGCCTTCATATGGAGCCACATCCCCAAACCTTTTTGAGACAGGGTCTTGCTCAGGATCCCAGGCTGGGTTTGAACTTGTGATCCTCCTGCATTAACCTTCCAGAGTGCTGAGATGAACAGAAATGCTTATATTTTAAAGTTAATCAAGGGCTGGGGATTTAGCTCAGTGGTTAGAGTGCTTGCCTTGTGAGCACAAGGCCCTGAGTTTCATCCCCAGCACCAAAAAAAAAAAATGTTAATTGAAACCGTACATATGGGAACATGTAGAAATCTTGTGTATAGTCCAATGAATTTTCACTCATTTCAGGCTCTTAGCAAAATCACAGGTCTTTCTCCACTTCCCCATGGACTCTTCTCATCCCCTTGTATTAACTTGTTTCTTTAACCACTGTTATAGGTTGAATTGAGCTCCCCCCACCAAAGATATGTTGTAGTCCTAATCCCTAGTACCAAAATATGACTTTTCTTGGAAATAGGGACTGTGCAGATTTAACCAAGTTGAGATCACTGGGGAGAGGGGGTCTGATCTAATGTCTTGTATCCTCATAAAAATGCAAAAATTGGAGACAAGCATGTAGACAGGGAAGATGATATGAAGACAGCGATGTAATGATGGAATTAGAGATTGGAGTGTGTGTCCATAAGTCAACAAACTCCAAAGATGACCAAGAATTGCCAGAAGCTAGAAAAAGGTAAGGATTTTCCCTTAGAGAATCAGAGAGAGCATGGTCCTACCAATAACTCGATTCAGACTTCCAGCCTCCCTATCTATAAATTTCTGTTAAGGCCATTAACTTTGTGGTTCTTTTTTCCCTTTTTTTTTTTTTAGTTTTTTGAGACAAGGTCTTGCCATACAGTCCAGGCTAATCTTTTATTTATTTAATTAAAAAAATTTTTTTTAGGCCAGGCTAATCTTGAACTCACTATGTAGTCCAGGCTGGCCTCAAACTTGTGGCAATACTCCTGCCTCAGCCTCCCGAGTGCTGAGATTACAGGCATGTGCCATCATGCCTGGCCTCCACATTTCTAAGAAACAATACAAGCATTATCTAACATCTGTTTTACTTATTCCATCTGATCTCACTACTAAACTATAAGTGCTATGGGAGAAAAGAGTTTGTTCTTTTTGTTCTGTTTCATCCCCAAAACAGTATATGGCAAAGAACAGGCAAGTGAATGAATATCAGTCCAAAGCAGACCTAGGTGTGTCAGAAAACTCAGCATATATACAGCAGTACAGGAGTGAGGCAGTTTTTATCTGCAAGTAAGAGAAAATAGGACACAGTAATTTGAACAAATAAGGATTTATTTTTTTTCACATAAAAACCCAGCAATTAGCAGTCCAAGGTTTGGGCAGCACCCCAGCCACATCATCAAGGACCCATTATATGCCAGTTCCATGTGCTCACTTCACCCCCCCATAGGCACAGGTGGCTTCTGCACCCTCATGGGTCCCCTTCATGTTCTAGGCAAGAAGATGGGTGGGCAAATGGCCACACCAGCTTCTTTAGATTGGAGAAACAAATCAATCTGGACCCTCCTCAGCAGACTTCCTCCAGCATTTCATCAGCCACAGCATTTACAAGTCTACTCTAGCTGGAAGGAAGCAGGGGAGGTCAGTTGAATGCTTAGCCTTCCAGCCACCAAAAGAGAAGAGCAAGGGACAGTATTAGCAATGCTTTGGGGGCTGGCTTAGTGTTTGCCTCAATTGGTGGGGAAGGATGAGTGATGTTGCTGAGGCAACTGGTTAGAGACAGTGGGAAAAATGGAATCCCTACCTCACATCATATACATATAAAAATGAATTCCAAGTAGATTAAATGCTAACTTTGGTGAGACCCTGTCTCAAAATACAAAAGGCCTGGGAACATAACTCAGTTGGAAGACCTTGGGTTCAAGCCCCATACAACATTTGCGCATGCTCTTTCTCTCTCGCTCTCTCTCTCTCTCATACACACATGTGCACAATTTGCACACACATAAACTTAGGAAAAATAACCTTGGGAAAGATTAGTAAATGACATTCAAATGTAGACACTACATCAAATGCCATCATTACAAAGTAAAAAGCAAAGCACACTGGAAGTTATCTCTGTAAAGCATATCACCAGAATATTGCTACACAACACTGTACACCAGTAATAAAAAGAAAAAAGGAGGCCAAAATTAAAGTATCATGGAGGAACACGACTGATACGCAAAGATCTTCAAAATGACTTGTGAAGAAACAAAAACTAAAACTTTTGCACCCATCAGACTGTCAAAAGTTGAAAACTCTGATATCAAATGCTTAGTAGGCAAAGAGGATTCTTAGCAGCCATCCACCACAATTGGAAAGAAGAGGACACGAACTGCTTTGGAAAGCAATGTGGCCCCACACAAAACTGAAAATGTATACAAGTTACAACCCAGCAATTTTATATTTGCAAGTACAGACATGTTCAAGAACATCTGCAGCACTTATCAACAACTAAGAGCTAAAATCTGGAGACCACCTAAATATTCAGGGGTAGCAGAACAAGAAACTGGAGTCTGTTCATACCACACAGCATGACAACGAGGAGGATACATCCTAAGCTACATGTTACCCAAAGCATCACCAGCAATGTTGAGTTTTATAAGTTGAAGAATACATTCATATACCACTTAAGAGTTTTTAAAAATGCAAAATAATACAATGTACTTTAAAGATACTTAACTTCACGGTAACATTTCTAAGAAACAGAAAAGTCAAGTTCGGTCATGATCACCCCTGGAGAGAGGGAAAAGAGGGATCCAAGTGTGCTGGGAATCTTATTCTAACACTGCACAGCAGGTACATGGATATACAATTATATTTAACTTTTTTTCTTTTGGTGCTGGGGATTGAACTCAGGGCCTTGTGCTTGTGAGGCAAGCACTATGTTTAACTTTTGTATACTCAAATAATTCCATTTTTTTAAAGATGTGGCAAAAACCTAACTGGCAAAAAAAAAAAAAACTAACTGGCATTATACCCTCATGTGTGTGAAAATGCAGATGTGATAACATACATCAATACCTTCTAGGGAAGAACTCTAGGTATGAGGCTTGCAACGACCAACTTTTTCCCAGATGCAAACATGCCACGTTCCAATGGAAAGCTGTGGCCTACTCTGACAGTGAAAGTGACCAGCACAGTCACTTTCATATCTGCTCTCAATTCACCAAACACTTGCCAGGATCCAAGCCTGGATACTCATTAGGGCTCTTAACACTGCCCTTGTTCTCCTTCACACCTTCCTAAGCTAGACCTGCAGAGTGCAAGGGGCTCTTAGTGCTCCAAGTGGCTCTAACATGCAGCAAACACTGAGACCCACACAGTACCAATTTGTCTGATAATTCAGGAATTTGGGGCAGGCCAAGTTAGAATCAAAAATTAAAGGTCAGGCAATGATGACATGGTTGCAGCAGCCATGAAGTTCCAGACTCCAGCTCTCAGCTCTGCATGTCAACATGGACACATTGATGTGGACATGCCCCCACCTTATCTACTGCATTTCCAGTGTTGTTCAGTGAAATGAATTAATATACGTCATCTGATCGGAAGAATGGGATACAGAAAGCACTCAGTGTTTGCTTTTCTAAACTAAAGAAGCTGTTCTGAGAAGTGTCAATAAAATATTTCAGTACTCGTTAGTCTTTGTGAAAAGCCTCCCAAACTTATAAAAGAAACATAGACCAAAACCTCATGTCACTGTGAGCAAGCTCTGGACACCTACCCTGTGGAAGAGTTCCTGTAGACAGACAGGAAGCAGCAAGAAGGACATAGAGACGGTGAATAATAGATCAGTGAAGAGCTTTGGAGAGTGATGTTGAAAATTAAGAGGAAAATAAATTCTTAGTCTATTCATTAACTTTTATACTATCCATATTTTTTGCAATAAGAATCTATTGGACAATGTTAACTACAAAAAGTCAGGCAGGGGCTGGGGATTTAACTCAGTGGTTAGAGTGCTCACCAAGCAACCACAAGGCCCTGAGTTCGATTCCCAGCACCAAAAAAAAAAGTCAGGCAGGGTTTGCTTTGGCTTAGAAGACAGCAGACCCAACTGTTATTGAGCTGCGAGTAGGAAGATGATGAAGACAGTGACTTGATGAGGCCCCCAAGGAGGGTCAGAGTTGGGGTCAGAGTCAGACTGGAGGGGGACACACTGCTTCTCAGTGAGAGTGATAGATGGTGGCAGCAGGTGGCAACCTGGGTGGAGAAGACTGTGGAAGCTGTTGGATGGAGATGCTCTCCCTCCAGATGGTTTCTTCCGCTCCCTGTTATCTCCTCTGTTTCCTCGAAGCACCCAAAGGAAATATCACTGCTGACCCCAACCTGTCCTCCTCCTCCACTAGTACCTTCCAGATAACACCAGTCTCCTAGACTTTCTTGTCACTGCATTTCTCTGCACCCTGCCCTGCCATGGCCTTGAAGCTTGGGCTGAGGCCACATCCTCTGCAAAATACCCCATGCCCTCCCTACCTTATCCTTTTTCCAAGTCAAGAGCACATGGGAGATGGCACAGGGTCCTGTCCCAATACACCGCTTGCTGGGTGACCATGGGCAACTTTTGCTTCACCTCTGAACGCAGTGGGAAATGAGGCAGCCACAATCCCTCCCACCCAGTGCGCTGCTGATGGCCAGAGGGGATGATGCTGGAAGGATTTTGGTAAGAGTATAAATCAGTGGCCGGGCTGGAAATTATCAGAAGAGAAAGAAAAGTTCCTTAGGACAGTCTCGCGACTAAGGTTGGCTATTTCACTTTATTTAGCAAACAGTCACACTCTGGGGCCCACCAAACTGCTCCTCCATCCTTGCCTGAGGTTTGCCCTGGAAAGCAGCTCAGAGGGGAACAGGAAGGCCCAGGTTCCCCAGCGTGGGCTTTGTCTGTCACCATACACATTACACACCTTAGAACAAAACCACTGCCCTGGGTCCTTAGGAGCCACCCCAATGTGGTTTAGGAGGCCCTCCAGTGTTCAACAACCTCCAGGGGCTCAGTCCCAGGTACAGAGCCCTGCTCCTCAGACGCCACCGGGGGCAGGGCCAAGAGCCTCCATCTCCAGCTGTGGGGATGCTAAACCCTGACCCTGGCCCTGCTACCTGTCCATGCTGGGCAAGAAGCAGAAAGTATGAAAATACTTTAATCATTTCTTTGAAACGGTTAAGAAATAAGATCGTCTTGTTTTTCTCTTACAATCCGAGTTAAAAAAAAAAAAGTTCACAGAGAGCCTGGGCCCAAAGTCAGGCTCTTCCCAACCAAGTCAGCCACTCAGTAGAAACGCTTGTTCCGCTCTTGGCGCTTCTGAAACACCACAGCGCCCACCACAGCGCAGACAATGATGCCCAGGAGCGCACACAGCAGCAGCAGGAACACCCTCCACCCTGTTAGAGGACCGCTGCGGAAGTTCCCTGTGGGGTCGTCCACGTTGTCTGAGGGAGAAGAAAGGGGGAGGTAAATGGGCAAAGTGGGAGAGGCTGGCCCCTACTTGGCCTCCAGGAAACATGGCTAACAGGACCATGCCCAGCCACAGTCCCAGCATCAGGGCTACTATCTTGGGGGCCATCTTACCCATCCTGCATGTGGGACAGCACTGGTTGCAGGGTGGTGTCCTGGGGCCACACACTGGCCAGGAGCAGAGACCATACTGACCAGACCACAGCTGAGCTCTCAAGTCCAAAATGGGTAGGGCAAGAGTAGAAAGAGGGCCAATCCCACACAGACCAAAGTCCCAGGAATCAAGGTCTAGGGTACATTCTGCTGCAAGGCACTGATTAAAACTAGAGATTACTAGGCTCCCTCCAAGAACCTGGTTCTTCACAGGTAGAGGCCCAGGGATCTGATTTATGAGCAAACCCCCTCTTCTATCAAATCTGGAGAAACGAAGCCCTTATCAAAGGCTACTGAGCCCCCTGCCCCCTGCACGCCCTCTTCTGCTCTGGCCTTTGTCCCCTAACCCTGTCAACAGACCCTGCTGGCTGCAAGGCCCTGACACATGTGGACTCTCATAGATCCTGACCACTCTGTGATGTGGTGCCCTTGTGACTCCCCTTCTCAAGCCCGAGAGAAGGAAGTGACCAGGCCATGAATGGAGGAGCTGGGATCTGGACTGAGCCTTATTTCAGCTACTCGGCCTCTGCGCAGCTATGACCTCTGGTCTTCAGGGTGGGTGTGCGCCAGTCTCTTCCTAACCCAGCCTCGGGCCCCAGCCTCACCTCTCAGCTGTGTCCACATTGCCAACTTGACACAACACAGACTACAAGCCAACCCACAGCCTCCCTTCCTGCACAGTCTAACCCAGGCAGGACTGCGGGCCTACTTTCTGCCCCTGTACAATGATACCAATGGCCACTGGAACCAGGACAGCTATGGGGGGGGCACTTCTCTGACACGCTGCTTAGCCTCAGGGCTCCACAGTCTCCCACTAATCCCTTTTATGCCTCACTGGCTAGACTGAGCCCCACGGTACAGTGTGCCTATCCTCATGGCTCTAGTGCCCAGCCCATGGCTAGGCATGAAGTTTTGGAAACATCTGCTGGAGGAACAAGTAGATCATCAAGCCTGAAAATGAGTGAATCTCTGCCTTGCCAGCCACATGGGGGTGCTAGGTGGGACAGAGTAGATGGTATCCAGAACTCCCCTGACCAATGGTAGTCAACAGTGGCAGCATTTGTCTGGCCCCTACAACATTTAAAAGCAATTTGAATCTTAAAAAATGGAAACATAAAGGCTAGATTCTGGCTTCTCCTAAAAACCAAGAAAAACACTGGGAACAGGGACCCAGGGCTGGGCTAAGCCCTTCAGTGCCCCAGCCTGGTAGAGCCGTCTCAGGCCTGCTCCACGCACTTCTATCACCAGGAGCCCCACAGAAGTTCTTGTGGTGGAATGAAGTGGAGGTGCCTCATTCCTCCAACCACAACATTTACTCCATGGGGCAGAGTGACATTTAATGGAAGAAACCAGGCTTTAGCAGAAACTCAAGTTCAAATCTGGCCTCTCCCTTGCTCTACACCTCAGGAAACTCGAGGAATCGGTCTCCGTGCTCAGCAGTAGGATCAATCTGCAGCTTGTTTACAGAAGTAACCCATATGGTACACAGTGCTGAGCACGCTACCTACAAGTAATGAACTGGCCCTGTGGGCTTTACTGGCCATTATCTGCAGCCCCCAGCACATGAGGAAGTAGATTCACATGTGTACTAATTACCCACTGTTGCCGCAACAGAAATCATTCAGCAAGGATGTCCTCATAAATGGACTCTTTTCTGCCTCTTTCATTTGTCTGAAAACTCAGCAGAGCTGACCCAACCCAAGTTTCTGGCCTCTAGGAGCTTGGGTAGGGCCAGCCAGTACCATACCCCCAGGGGAACACTGATCCAAGAGCCCAGACCACAGCCATTACTGGATCAGGAAGGGCAAAAGGACTACGGTGCTCACTCGAGGCCCAGACAGGGAGGGAACCAGATTCACATGTACCTTTGGGAGACTTGAAGAAGCTGACACCGGGCTCAATCTTGGTCCAGTCAATGTTTTCCTCATCAGGAGTGTGCTCTACCATGAGCTGGAACAGCTTGATGGAGATGATGTCATGATTGTCTATGGGACCAAGAATGCACCTGTAATGGCCTAGAGCCAGCCTCAGGGCCATGGCCCAAGGCCCTCTCCAAAGAGAAAGTACTGGCCTGGCCATGGAGAGTGGTCAAGCTCCTGAGGAATGCTATTCCTGCCCATGGCTGGGCCTCTTTTCTTCCCTGCTACCTCCAGGCCCCAGGACAGTATTCTAGGACATCTGGGAGGGATTGGGATATAGCTCAGTAGTAGAAGGTGTGGTTAGCATGCATGTGTGCACACACACACGCACATACACAGAGAAAATAAAAGAGAAGCTGAGCATAGTGGCACACGCCTGTAATCCCAGCATTCAGGAGGCTGAGGCAGGAGGATAGCTGCAAGTTCAGGCCATCCTGGGTTACATAGTGAATTCAAGTCCAGTCTGAACTATAAAGCAAGACCCTGTCTCAAAAAAAATTAAAGAGAAATATAGGAGGAAGTATCAGAGTAGAGAGAAGAGAGCATGAGCTTTATGTTCAAAATCATCTGAGTATAAATCCTATGCCTTTTGCCCTCTTTGAGGCTCAGTTTCCTCATCTGTTAAATAGGACTGATATGATAATCTTCCTCTAGGGTGGTCACCACGGTAAGCTAATGAGAACAAATACAGAACATGAAAGACACACTGCTGGCAGAGGCTAAATGCTTAAAACAGAGACCAGGTAAGGCCTGGCTGGGAAGCCTGATCCTCCCAAGGGCAGGCAGCTGCTAGATGCTCCTGTCAGAGACCCATGTGTAGGCTGCAGATAAACACATCAGCATCCAGCCAAGCACCAGACCCCAAGACATAGTCAGTGACTGTACCTGAAGAGACTGGGAAAAGGTATAGTCCAAGAGTGTAGGCAGGAAAGAACCTCCGCTTGACACCAAAGGATCATCCCATTTAAGAGATGAGGCGATTTCCTGGCCAGCCTGACTCTAGTGATAAGCCTGCTGAACCAACTGGAATCTGCAGAAAGGTCTTGTTGAAAGGGGAAATCTCTAAAGGCAAGAGAAGGAGAATTTATCACAAAAGGAGCTGGCAGCCAGATCATGGAGGTCCAGGTAGCATCTGACAGCCAAGGGCATAAAGCACCTGGAGATGGTGAGTGGCCTGGAAATACAAGGACCAGCTATGGAGTCAGGCTCTAGTTCTCACCTGGGCTCTGCCACTTCCTGCTTGTCATCTTAGGGAAATCCCTCAACTCTCAAATTCCCTGTGGTCTCAGTTACATACAAAAAGGAACTGCTATCCACCTAAGAATACATCCCATGACCACCTATAGGATGACTGGCATTGTGCCTGGCACTGACAACCTTCCAACTAATGGTTGGACACTAACTCTTGTGGCAGTCTTCACTACTCTTCTTTAGACCCCTCAAAACAGCCTTGGAAAGCACCCACCAGCTGCAGATCTGTTCCACCACACATGTGGAAATACTGCAATATGAAACTCCTAGTAAGGGGGAGACCAGAAGGGTATAGTAGGTCCTTCAATGAGACAAGACTGATCATGTGCTGGTAATTACAGAAGCAGGATGACCAGAACAGGGCCCTTCTTCCTCTTTCAGGTATATAATTGAAAGTTCCCTATTAAATTTTACATGGTGATGTATGCCTGTAACTCACACACTTTGGGAGGCTGAGGCAGGAGGACTGCAAGTTCAAGCCCAGCCTGGGTAACTTAGCAAGACTCTGTCTCAAAAAAAAAAAAAAAAAAGAAAGAAAGAAAGAAAGAAAAAAAAAAAAGGCAAGGGATGTAGCTCAGTGTGAAGGCCCTGGTTCAACTTTGGGCCCCCTGCCAAAGTTCTCTACTAAACTTTAAAATCCCAAAACAATGGACATTCTGGGATTCTGGGATTTCTGGAATTAAGTGGATGGATGCACTTCCCTGGAGAGAGGGGAGGCCACTGGCTGTCAGCAGGGCTATAGGTCCTGAATATCCTGAGAATAAATAAGCCCTTTGTGAGTCAAACAAATCCTTTCCAAGTTCTGGTCAGTAGGAGCTGGCCCTGGGCCTGGTGCCTTCCAGATGCCCTTCGTAGAAGACTGAGGGTCACAGATAAGGGCTACCAAATGTCACTTAGACCTGGTGACCCAGCATGGCCCATACAGGCCAGAGGCCCATCGATGTTTCCTGAGTATCCACTGTGGGCCAAATGAGACAGATCTTTGACTTTATGGAGGTTACAATTTAGAAGGTGGGTAGGAAAAAAACCACAGAAAATAAAATAAACACAGTCAACTGAAAGAAACAGATGCTATAAAGAAAAATAAAGATGGGAAAGGTGATAGAGAATATACTGGGGACTGGAGGAGATAATACAATTTTGAATGAGGGAATCAAGTGAGGCTCCACTGTGGAGGTGACACTTGAGCAAGACTCAGCTGGAGGCCACCTGAAGCAGGGAAGAAGTGAGCCCGAGTCCCATGTGATGAGGTATGGGGAGGGGCTTGGGATGGTGCCCTGGACTCTGAGTAAGACAGCCACTGCTGCAGTGCTGAGCAGTGAGCGCGACCTCTCGTAGGCTCAATGCAGTCACTCTGCCTGCTGCGCCAGGGAGAGAATAACAGGGGCCAGTGTAGAAGGGGGATCGCTCGGGATACTCCAGTGAGAGATGACGATGGCTTAAACCCCCCAGACAGTAAGAGAATGGGGACACTGAGCAGGCCGCGCCTTAACACAGGTCTGGAGACAGAATCTAGTCATCTACAGTGTCTAGATACAGCCTCCAATTTCCTTAAGATACAGAAAGATTCTAAGATCAACAATGAATTGCTCAGGCCCTGGGCCTACCTATAATTTCAGACAATGGGAAGACAAGAAAGATAGTGAGTACGGAAACCAAAAGAAGAAAGGCAATTAACTTGTCAAAAGCTTCCAAGAGACCACGGAAGACACAGGCTGGGAATGAATCCCTCATTCAGCCCAACACTCACCAGACAGGTCGCCAGTGCCGGCTGAGGCTCCAAAGTAGTAGCCGGTGGGCAGGCGCACTCCTACGATGTCGATGCAGTTCTTCCACTCGTTCTTGTCCTCCAAGTCAGTCATCACCTGTGGCCAGCCAGCAGGTCAGGCACGCCTGTGGGCCTGAGCCAGCCGCCTCCCTGAGGCTCTGCAGAACCAGCACAGGTTCAACCAGTCTCCCCACCACAACTGCTCACCGTTAGGCGGCTCCGGGAGTAGCGTACAGCCAGGAAAGTATCGTGATCCCGGTTGCGGAAATCAGCTGTGCAACCTGCCAGCTCAGTCCAGCGCCCATCCTTGCTGTGGTCGTAGGACAGGGAGCCATTGTTCACCATCACCGAGATGTACGGGAACACACGCTGGGACCAAGACACTGGTTACTCCGCAACTGGCCCAGCCTGTGGGAGGAAGGTGGGTGCCCACCACCCCAATCCCTGGAGGCTCCTTCTGTGCCAGGACCAGGAAGAAGTCCCGGTCCCCAACCTCTAGCCAACTGCCCAGTCCTTGCTTTCCTGCTCCACAGGAGAGAACAAGGCCCTACCTCAGTGGTCTCATCATTGGGATATGTGTCCAGGAAGATGGCCAAGCCGTGGAAGTTATCTTTGCTTCCAAACACAGGCCCTGGAATTAGAAGGAGATATTCTCGCAGTGGGAAAAACTAGAAATGTCTTATGGGTAGCTCAAAAGCAATGTAGTAGGCAGAGGCTGGAGATCATTCTCCCAGGAAAGAAGGGAAACTCTGAAAGACTGAGCTGAGGTGGGGTCGGGTAGGGTGTCGGGGTGAGTGCAGCGAGCTTGACTCGAGCAGACAGCCACATGGCCATGTGCTCTGAGGCCAGCATCAAGGATTAAGGGAGTACCTAGTCTGTAAGTAGAGCTGCAAGAAGGACCCCTTAAATCAGCAGCAGCAAGCTTTCTGTAAAGGGTCACAGAGGAAACACTTTTGGCCTTGCAGGCTATGTACAGTCTCTGTCAAACAGTCTTCATGTTTTACACTCTTAAAAAAAAAAAGCCCTAGTGGGCCTAGTGGTATACACCTATAATCTCAGGAGGGAGGAGGATTAGAAGTTTAGGCCCAATCTAGGCAACCTAAGGAAGTCGTACCTTAAAATAAAAACTGAATGAAGGGCTGGGGGGGGGGGCATAGCTTAGTGCAATGGCCCCAGTCCAATCTCCAGTATCAAAATAACATCAAACACCTCAACACAGAATGACCAATATCAGGCCACGAGGGGGAACAGTATTGAGCTGTGAGATCTAGTTGCCCTTCTTTCCTAAGAGAGGCCCTCTTTCCAGAGCCAAACTCCTTCCCAAAGTGCAGAGTTTTATCTACGAGCACCAGCAGTGTTTCCTGACAGGATGGAGGGGAATGGAAGATCTTTAGTCATAAAAGCAGAGGGAAACCCCCTTGTCCTGCCTGCTGCCACTTCCCTGGTGGACTGGCAGCCTTGCTTATCCCTGCCCCACCCTCTGGGGCTCAGTAGCACCCACCTGAGCAAGCACTGCCCTACCTGGCACAAGGCGGTCCCGGGTGTACCACAAGGCGATGCCATCTCCATGAAGATTCTTCTTTCCTGTGCCGTGGACTTTGAAGTGGACATGCATCTCCCAGTCCTTGAGGAAGCAAGGCTGGAGGAGAGGCAGAGAGGGCTGCTCTGAGCTCCCTTAGCCTTTGAACAAGCTGCGGTGAGCCTGGCACAGACCCTGTCCCACACACCCATTTTCTGAAGCCCTGAACACCACACGCTCACTCGCTACCCCAAGGCCAGGCAGCAAGGTCATAGCGCTGGCAACCTCAGATCCCCAAATGAGAAAGGAAAACCACACAGTGTCCCACAGTTGCCTGAGGCCTAGCCTCTGCCCCACCCAGGCCTGTTCTTACACTCTCAATATCAGCAAACCCTTCAGCCTGTTTCATCTCCATCCCTCATTATTCCTACCCTGGGATCTTACAGAAGGGTTACTACCCCTATCTAAGCCTCATATTTTAAATAAAAGAAAACAAATTTTGAGGTAAAATAACTTATCCACGGCAGATTAGAATATGGTCTTAATTCTCACCCAGGTCTGCCTGACCCCAAAACTCATCCTCCATCTTCTAGGCCAGTGATGGCAAACCTTTTAGAACTTTCAATGATACAAAGAGCCCGCTGTGGCATGTGTGCCATAGGTTTGCCACCACTGTTCTAGGCTTTCCAAGACCTTCAGGCCTTTAATATAAATTGTACCAACTCCTTCCCACCCACCCCACCCTCACCTTCTCTTACAACCAAGCTTTGTTTTTTTTGTTGTTTTTTTTTTTAGTGCTAGGGATCGAACTCAGGGCCTTGTGCTTGCAAGGCAAGTTCTCTAACCACTGAGCTAAATCCCCAGCCACAACCAACCTTTGAAAGTGAGGAAAATCAGGCTGAGGCAGTTCTACCAGATTCAAACCCAAGTCTGCTCACTGCAAAGCCCAAGTCTCGGCCAGAACACCTCCTACAGAGTCAGCTCAGCCCTAGGAATGGGGGCTGTTCAGGGTGGTGCTCCAGGCCTCCAGGTCACCATTCAAGAGAAGCGGATACTCCCTGGCAGCCATAGACACCAGATGCCTACAGCAAGGTAAACATCCTGCCCTTCCCTACCAGGAAGCCACTCAGGAAAACTAATGTCAATAATACCTTGACAAGAGTCCATTTTAGGAATGTCAACAAATGGATACATGAGCAAGTGATTAAAGACCCATCAGAAAGGCAGACTAAAACAAGATAATGTTGATCTATCAGACTGGTAGCTATTGAAGCGATCACTAATATCAAATACAGATGTGGACACAAAGAAACAAGCACTTCCAAACAACCAGTGAGACTATAAACAGTCCTATTTTCTTGGGGAAAATTTGATTGCGGCATTTTAATAGAATAAGGCAGATCCCAGAAATATTTACATCTAAAGATAACAAAGATACTAAGAGGAAAAGCAAGTTGTAAATAGTAATAATGCTATAGTCCCATTTTGGGGGGAGAGGAGGAATTAAAAAACAAAGCACAATATGAACTGATAATGATGCTAGGTCATTATGAAAGAATTGTGGAGCATGTTTACTTTCTATGTTCGGATACTGTAATAATGAACGTATTAATTCTGCTACCAGGAAAAACTCCAATCAAAAATAGAAAACGTTCTGTACCAATGTGGGCAAATTGGTTTGTGTTTGTGCATTCACAGATTGACCAGATTGACTGTTCATCTCTGGGTATTGGAAACCCAGATGATGAGACCAGCCTGGTCCCTGAGAACGTGGAGCTACCGAGGACCTGCATGACAGCTTGCAGACAGTGTAAAACTTCAGAGTCTTCCCAATTCTGCCAAGTTCACCAGGCTGGGAACAGAGTCGGGTGAGGGCAACTAAGAGGTGATGAGAACTAGCTCTCAAGGATAGGACAAGGAATCTTAGTGCAGCTCACTGAGGACTAGGGAGGCCTTGCTTTGGGCTAGAGTTGCACAAGGATTACAATCTAAAAGTAAGAGTGCATTAAAAAGGCTCTCCCAGGGACTCAGCTCAGCTTTGAGTCTTTCCTATTCCTAAAGTCAGACTAAGGTGATTCTTCCAGGCCTCATGTTTTTCTACGAACAACTGTACACATGCAGTATCCAGCACACAATCATAAAGAACTAAGCAGACAAAGAGAAAAAGTATGAATAAAATGAAGAAAGAGAAAAAAGTCACCAGGAATTCCAGGTACTAGACTTTCAACTATATTTAAGACAAGATTTAGAATTCAGGAAGCTAACTGAAATTCTAAAAATTCACACTAAAAGTATACCAGAACTAAATACACTAATATAATGGATGATTTAATAACCAATTAAAAACAGTAGAAGCCAGGTATGGTGGCACACACCTATAACCCCAGCTACTCAGAAAGTGAGGCAGGAGGACCACAAGTTCAAAGACAGCAAGACCCTGCCTCAAAAACAAAAAGAAAAAAGAAAAAAAGAAAAAACAGGCTGAAGATGTAGTAGTTCGGTGGTAGAGCACTTATCTAGCATACACAAGGCTCTGAGTTCAATCCCCACCCCATAGAACAGTAGAAGAGAGAATGAGTGAACTCAAGGCCAGTAAGATAAAAATATACTGAATGAAACAGAGAGAACATATATAACTGTAGGTTACAGAGGAAAGACTGACAGAATCTCAGGCATATATAATTGAAGTTTCAGAATGAGACATGAGAAAATGGCACAAAAGCATAGATAGCAAAACACTTAGTAAAACTGGTTCAAAGACATCACATCCTAAACTTCAAGAAGTCCTACAACAGCACTTCCCTAGTATGAGTGAGACCCCTGGGTTTAATCCCTAGCAACACACACACAGGGAAGAAATGGAAAGAAAGAGGTCCTATGAACCAAAGGAAAAGAAAATCATTGCTGGCTATAGTGGCTCACGCCTATAATCCCAGCCCTTGGGAGGCTGAGGCAGAAGGATTACCACAAGTTCGAAGCCAGATTGGGCTACACAGTAAGTTCAAGGCCATCATGGATTACATAGTGAGGCCCTGTCTAAAAAAACCAGACAGACAGCCAGACAGACAGGGAAAGAGAATAAATCATATGGTATGCTTCGCATATAGTTTAAGTGTATTCTCCAAGGGTTCATGTGTTGGCAGCTTGGTCTTCACTATGAAGCTATTAAAAGACGGTGTGATCTTTAAGAATCAGGGCCTTATATGAGGTCATTACTGGCCTCTCTCATATGTACTCCTGCCATGATGCCACTTGTCATGAGGTTTAGTGGCCAAAAGAGCCTCGTCCGAGCCAGCACCATGTTGTCAGGACTTTCAGGCTCCAAAACTGTGAGGTAGACAAGCCTTTGTTCTTTATAAAAGTTATCCAGCCTCAGGTATTTCATCACAGGAACAGAAAACAAACTAATAAGCCATACCTAGGCCCCCCAAAAGGAAAAAAGGACAGAGAAAGTACAGATATAATCTTAAGAGCAACTAGAGGTTTTAAAAAAGGCAAATCACCTTCAAAGGAATAACAATTAGCCTGAGACTTGACTTCTCAACAGCAACACTGGGAGCAAGAAGACAACAGACTTACAGACAGAAATGAAAGAAAAAAACCCAGCAAATATGGGATTCTATACTTTGCAAATACAAAGGTGAAATTATGACATTTTCATACAAACAAACAAATAAACAAATGGAATTCACTACCAGCAGACTCATACTGTCTATCATTCTTCATGGAGAAGGAAAATGATCCAGATTCAAATATAAAGTCAGAGGTTCAGGGATGAATGAAGAACAACGAATATGGTAAACAAGAAGGTAAAAATCTACACAAATATTTGACTGTATAAAACAATGTCTATGTAATTTAATACAGAAAGGATTAAAATAGATGATAGCAACAGGGTAAATGGAGTTAAAGGGTCCTTAGATCTTTGCACTTTCCAAAAAGTAAATGTACACATTATTCTTAAGACAGTAAAATGTGGATGCTTATTTTAAATTCTAGAGTAACCACTAAAAAAACTGAGGAAAGAACATAAAACTTTCAGTCTAAAGAAGAGGAAAGACAATAAAAATTAATCCAAAAAGTCAAAATCAGAGAAAACAGGTGATACAAATAGCAAGTAAAGAGCCTGGTGTGGTGGTGCATACCTGTAATTCCAGCACCCTGGAAGCTGAGGCAGGAGGAGCACCATGGGCTCAAGGTGAGTCTGAGCTACACAGTAAGTTCAAGGCCAGCCTTACATAGCAAGACCCTGATGCAAAAATACTAAAACAAAACATAGTAAATAATAAAACGTGAGATGTGTCAGTAATTTTACTGAATATAAATAGACTAAATATTGGGTAAAAAAACAAAACCTAAGGGCACCTAGGATCTTTCTATATTATTTTCTCACAACTGCACATGAATCTACAATTACTGTATTTCAAAATAAAAGGCAACCCACAAATGGGAGAAAACATTTGCAATTCATCTATCTGATGGGGGATTATGTTCAGAGTATATAAAACTTCCTAAAACTCAACAATGACAAAAACCAATTCAAAAATGGGTAAGGGGACTTGAATAGACATTTCTCCAAAGAAAAGGGCCAAGTGGTCAGGAAGTACATGAAGATATTCAACACCAGCATTGGAGAAATGCAAATCAAAGTCACAATGAGACAGCACTTCACATTCATAAGAATGGCTATTATAAAACCAGACAAATATGGGGGTGTGGGGCACACGCCAATAATCCAGCACTCTGGGAGGCTGAGACTGCAGCATCACAAGCTCGAGCCCATCCTGTCTCAAAATTAAAAAAATAAAAAGGGCTGCAGATGTAGCTCAGTGCAAAAGCCATGGAGGTGAATCTCCAGTATCACACAAAAAGAAAAAAGACAAACAGAAAACAACAAATGCTGGTGGGGAGAAATCAAACCCTTGTACATTGCTAGTGAGAATGTAAAAATGTTGTAATTACTGTGGAAAACAGTTTGGCGATCTTCAAAAAGTTAAACACAAAGTTACCACATGACCTAGTAATTCAACTTCTTATACCCCAAAATGAAAAGAGGAGGGGCTATACAAAGAATCAAGATGTGTTATGTACATGTACCAACTCCCCACGATGACTGTAATTATCTGCAAACATACTAACAAAAATTTTAAAATAAATAAAATGCCAATTTAAAAAAACTAAAAAGAGGGACTCAAATAATTATGAATACACCAATATTCACAGCAGCATTATTCACAATAGCCAGAAGGAGGAAACAATCCAAGTGTCCATCAACAGAAAAATTAACTAACAAATTACGGTACACACAGAGAAATATTACTCGGTTATAAGAAGGAATGCAGTGTTGACACATGCTAAAACATGTAGGGTAGGAACTTTCAAAATACAGTACTAAGCTAAGCGAAACAGGCCAGGCACAGAAGGATAAATATTATATGTGTTGTTTATGTCGGGTATCTAGACAGAGTGGTTACCAAGGTCTGTGGGAACAAAGAGATGGGCAGTTAGTATTTAATGGGAATAGTTTCAGTTGGGGATTGCCAAGAAGTTCAATAAATGAACGGTGGTGATGGTTGTACATCACTGAAAATGTCCTTAGTGCCATTGAACTGTTGTTACAGTGAAGATCAAAAATGTTCCCCCAAAGACTCATATTGAGAGGTGAGGCTTTTGGAACGTGATTGGATCACTGGTGACTTATCCTGAATGGGCTATCAGGACATGCGGCCAAGTCAAAGGAAGTAGGCTACTGGGGATGTAACCTGGAAGGGTTTATCTTGTCCACGGCCCCTTCCTCTTTGTCTCTCTTTCTGCTTCCTGGCTGCCATGGTGAACAGCATGCTCCACCACTCCCTGTGCCATGATGTTCCACAGACCTAAAGCAATGGAGCTGGCCAGCCACAAACTGACAAGTCTGAAACCATGAGCCAAAAATAAACCTTTCCTCCCTTAAATTGACTTTCTCAGAGGGGCTGGGGATCTAGCTCAGTGGCTAGAGTGCTTGCTTAGCAAGTGCAAGGCCGTGAGTTCAATGCCTGGCACCAAAAAAAAAAACAGTTGACTTTCTCAGGTATTTTGTCACTGTAATGGAAAACTAACTGATCTAAGTGCATGCTTTAAAATGGTTAAAATGGTAAATATTGTGTTATGTACATTTTATAATAAAAAATTAACAATTTAATTTTCTTTTACATGTGCAAATATATAAGCACAACAGTCAACACTAGTATCTGAAGGGCAGCCATTACATTTTTAAAATTTCATCGTCTCAATGTCAGCATGTATCCTATTGAAAAGAATGGTTTCATAAATTAATTGATTTAGGCTGGGTGTGGTGGCATGCTCCTGTAATCCCAGCACTCGGAAGGCTGAGGCAACAGGATTGCTGTGAATTCAGTCAGCCTGAGCTACACAGTGAGTTCAAGGCCAGCCTGAACTACACAGTGAGACCTTATCTCAAAAAAAAAAAAAAAAAAAAACTCAAATTAATAAATTAACTTAAAGGTTTAAAAAAGTTTAAAACAATAATTTTGGGTTTTTTTTTGGTGCTGGGGATTGAACTCAGGGCCTTGTGCTTGCAAGGCAAGCGCTCTAACCAGTAAGCTAAATTCCCAGCCCCCAAATGATAATTTCGTTATACACAATTTACCACGACAAAAATAAATAATCCTCTCAAAGCCTAATGTTTCCCTATTTACAAGAGATGTTTCTAAAACATAACAAAATGAGAAAGACAAAGCACAAGGCCAGAAAAACATATTATGCACTAAAAGCAAACTTATGTAGCTATACCATCATTTTGTATGTACCTAATTTAGCCTAAAAATATATAAAACAGGGGCTGGGGATTTAGCTCAGTGGTTAGAGAGCTTGCCTTGCAAGCATAAGGCCCTGAGTTCGATCTCCAGCATCCAAAAATAAATAAATAAATAAATAAATAAATAAATAAATATAAACCAGAAACTGACAACTACAAAGACATAAACAAACCACCTACAGAAATTTTAACATACAGTACTTCTCTTAGGAACTGATAAAAATGAGCAGACAAAAAAGTCAAGAAGAATGCAGAAGATTTGAACTCAATCAGTAAACTTGACTTGAAGGACCTAAATGTCACACAAGTCTACAAATAGAGACATTTATATTGTTTGCAAGCACACTCTAAAGTCTGACCACTAGAGTACCCATTCTCAAGTCTTAACAGACTGAAATCCTTAATCGCAATGCAGTTAAACTCAGAAATGCCACTTCAAATTGATTGTTTGGTGTCCAGTTTTCTGTACTTAGAGACAATGTACTACGGTAAGATCTCAGGTGTGCCTTGGAGCAGAAGGGCAACCAAAGGGGAAAAGGTGGGGAGGGGAGGAGATCTACACTCCCATCCAGGCATGTTCACAGGGAGGTCAGTTTCAGCAAAGGACACATGTGGATGTGGAGGACTTGGAAACTGATTCCTACAAGTCTGTTCAGGGTTTAGAACACTATGTACCCCAGATCAAAGACTGCAGTTTTGCAAATAGAAACACCGTAATACAAATAAAGCCTCTGAAAGATTTGAAGTGGGTGAGGTATTGGTTAGAACTGATTTAGAAGCTGCTTTGCAGGTCACAGTTCTCAACCCTGGCTACCCAACGTGCCCACTCGGAGAGCTCACAAATTTTAATGCCTTGAGGCACCTACACTAAGCAAAGAAAATCAGAGACCACCTGACAAGAACAGATCAGTTTTTCTATAGTCAGGCCATTTTCACATCTTCGCTTGTAACAAGATAGAAGGCAGATTCACTCTAACAGTCAGCTGATACATCATTAATAGTTCTAATAAAAGATCACTACATGATTTGTAGTTATAAGCCCCCCCAAATTAAAAATATTGAGTGGTCCTGCTAACATCAAAACTCTCCACCTACTATTTAAATGAAGAATTTCTCAGAATTCACATATATAAAATAAATAGAAGTGATACTGAAGACTGTCTGATAGTAGCATCCATCCAGATGTTAGTGGAACAACATCTCACTGTTCATCTCATTTGATTTCAATACATTTTTACTTTTGTATAATAGCTGTTCAAAACTTGTGTATTGCAGCTGGGCATGGTGGTGTGTGCCTATAGTTCCATCTACTTTGGAGGCAAGACTATCAAAAAGTAAAAGGTGGTATAATACATTTATTTTGGAAAGTTGTGTACTGACTATTATAATTTCAAAAAAATATTAAAAGTCAGTTTGAAGATCTCGACAAAGTAAAAAAAGTTTAAGTTATAATATTATTATTATTATTTTTTTGTGTGTGTAGTGCCGGGGATCGAACTCAGGGCCTTGTGGTTGCAAGGCAAGCACTCTAATCACTGAGCTAAATCCTCAGCCCCTATAATATTATTTAAAGTTGCAGAGCATTATGATAGGGTAATGAATAAGAGAATTTCACGCAATAAATACACGAAGATAAACTTTGTGTGGGAAATTCAATGAAAACACCAGTTCAACTAAAAAAAGGACAGATACACAATTTGAGTTTATTCTGTTTTTTAAAAAAATAGATACCCATTAGCAATATTTTGATTACAGTGAATATTTAAGAGTACTGAAAAGTTTTGTCTTAAAATGTCGGCATTTAAAATATGCTGGAAACTACATCCTTTGTAATTTAAAAAAAAAAAATCCCACTGCTGGGGATCAAACACAGGGCTTCTACGCAAATGCTCTACCATAGCTACACTGCCACACCTCCAGTCCCTTTGCAAATTTTTGTTTGTTTCTGTTTTTTGAGACAGGGTCTTGCTATGTAGTTCAGTCTAGCCTTGAAATCATGGCGACCCTCCTGCCTTAGCCTCTGGAGTTCTAAGATCACAGGCATGCGCCAACATACCCCACTAAATATTTAAACTTAAAACGATTTTTTTATATCAACTTCTTTTGTTGTTGTTGTTGTTGTTTTTTGACTAAAACTCCTATATCAACTTCTTTAGGAGGCAGAGAGAAATAATTTTGGGTTGGAACATTAATTAAAAAAAACATAAAAGACCATTGCTGAACCCTCTATACAAGATGGCAACACATCACAGCTCAGAAGGCAACAGGAACTCAGGGAGTGTTTACTAATTCAGTGTCCTTCCCAGATGAAGTGAGTGGAGACAAAAAAGAAAAGTGCGGAAAGCATCTCTTCAGGTCAGTGAAGGGAGAGGTAGTTCTTGGGGAAACACTGAACAGAAAATTCTAAGAGTTTCAAGCAACTTCACCAAGGAAATACAGGAGGCACTCCAAATATTTATGAAGTATCAGCAGGGCCCAGCAGAAAAGATCTCTGGAGCTGAATGGGGACATGGAGGAACGAAGGCTAGACAATCATATTTTAAACTGAAAATTCGATAAAGGCTAACACAGAATGCTCTCAGTCCTGTGACATCTCCAAGCCACTGAAAATGCCAATCACCAGCTACACACAATCATAATTCAAACTAATTTCTTGGGTATGACTATTCCTTGTTACTAAACCCAATTTCTAACAAATCAAATACTATTTGTGCCCTGCTTTAAAAAAAAAAAAACAAACCAATACTATACTGAACTCATTTCTATGAAAAATACAAGGGTACATCATCATGTTTAAAATTAGTGAGGCTAGGGGTAAAGTAAAGCACCTGCCTATCATATGTAAGGCCATGAGGCTGACCCTGGGGATGAGGGGAACCCTAAAACAGAACAATGTGACAGGATGTGATTCAAAGGAGAAAAGGTAGTTAATGAAATACTCATTAAGTGGGTGGCATCTGAAATAAGACTTAACAGAAGGAACCAAGTAGGCATGAAGAACCAGGAGGCAATGTCCCAGACAGAAGGAACAATAAGTGCGAAGGTCCTGAGGCAAGAAGGCAGTCAGAGAGGTTGGAACAAAATTAACAGAATGACTAGAGATGCCAGACAATAGGGGCAGATTGTACAGACATAATGTGCACCCTGTGTTACCCTTCACAGGACACCCCAGGCTCTGAGGATCAGAGCAAGAGCTGAAGTACAGATGGCTCTAACAGCAGTGTGGTGGCATGAGGCAGGAGAGATGCAGAAACACAAGTACAGTGTGGGCTCCCACAACTAAATGAGGAAGTCAACCAGAAGGGACAGCAGAGCACAGTGATGGGAGATAACTAGGACACTGGCCAGTGGTGTAGGCTGTGGGAAGGGTTGGATCAAGAAGACTAGGAAAGGAGTAGATACACCTTCTAAAGCTATGACCCAGCTCCAGATAATTCTCTTTTCATCCCTTTTTCAACCTACATTTCCTTCATGCAAACACTGTAGCAGCTGATCTTGGCCACTGTTCATATACAACATGCCAGTGACAACTCAGGCTCCCACACCTCTTGGGTAAGTCACCAAAATCAAAACTGCTCACAGGGGTTGGGGATTTAGCTCAGTGGTAGAGCGCTCACCTACCAAGTGCAAGGCCCCGTGTGTGATCCCCAGCAGCAAAACAACAACAACAACAACAACAGCAACAACACTGTCCATTAGTAAACTCTCCTGATGACAAGACTCTCAATCAAGCACTGGAGAAGAGCACTAAGCCTGCAAGGATGTCAAAGGGGTTCTTCTACTGTCTGGAGGAAGGGGGTCAACTGTTTCTAGTTCACTGCTGAACCTGGAGATTGGACAGATCAGTTTAAATACTGCTTATGTAATTTACTTGCTGTATTAGCTCTGCATAAGGTCATGAAAGCCATCTATTTCAAGCAGCCTGCTTGAAAATTAAATACAATAAAGCATGGCAAGGCCAGTGCCTAAAAAACAGCAAAATACCCGATAAGGATCCAGTTTATTTCACTTTTCCCACCACTGAGGGGGTTCTTCAAACAGTCTGATGGCACCACTATTTTCTGGCTATGTGACTTTGGATAACGCACTTTCAACTCGGAGCCGTAGCTTCTTAACAAAATGGTGATAACATCACTTAACTTGCCTGGCTTTTGAAGAAATTAAATGAGGAAAGCATAACACCTAAAGCACAGCTCCCGACACAATAACTACTCAATATCCACAGCCTCTTATAATTGGTGAGTGACCAACAAGGGGAAGGAGGGGAAAGGGAGGAGCACGCCTATAAACCAAGCTCAGGACTTGGCCGCTGGGGAGGCAGTGGCTCATTGAACCGCATATGCCTAGCCTGGCGGAAACCGCTCACCTGATGGTTCCAAATAGAGCCCTCTTTGCTGCGCTCGTCAGGGGTCAGGCGCACGTACTGGCTCGTGAGCATAGTGCTGCCTTGGAAGTCCCAGAGAGGCATAGAGCTGGAACCAACTCCTATGGGCAGAAAGACGGGCACAGACAGGTGCGTAAGAGGCCATGCCAGGACTGGCCCTGCCAGAGGCAGGAAAGCCCAGAGGTGCTCTGCTGAAGAAAAAGGGCACAACCCGTCCCTCAACCCAGTCCTGCCTCACCGTCTAGCCTCACCCATGCCCGCCCCAGGCCTCACCTTGGTAGGGTTTAATGAGCGAATGCTCCCGCTTGAGATGTTCACTGTTGCCGTCAGTTATATCCGCAGCCACCGGCCCCAGCAACAGAAGAACATATACAAGTGTAGCGGGGCCAGGGCCGGGGCCAGGAAGCCCAGGCCTTCCCGGGCACCGCCGGCCCCAGCCCCAGCACCAAAACCAACGCTCTGCCGCCATTCTCTTCTCTCGGCCACTTCCGCCCTAGGATTTCCGCCTTCCGGGTGTCCTATCTAATGGCCTCCGGCCGGAAGCCCTGTAACCTCGGTGTTACCCGGGAGTTAAAAAGCAAAGTCTTTCAGCCCAGGAGATAACAGCTTTATTGGCTGGGCAGCCCCCTGTCCTGGTCGAGTGCTGTTCCATCACTCGGAGGCTCCAAGGCACCGGCCCGCCGGCCTCAGCGAGAGTTGCAGCCAATCGCGGAACAGCACGTTAGGCTTCTGAGCCTCTGAGGAACAGAGGAACGGTTTGAGCCGCGGGCAGCGCGAGCGTCGCCTCCGAATCAGGCGTGCTGGAACTGGTAGTTTTTATGGGCTGCTTGAGCGGGCGGGGCGCGTAAAGACTACTGCGGTCTGGGTCGCTTGACCTGAGGCCACTGATCGCATCTTTTTAGTCGTCTTTCCCAATCGGGAGGGAAAGAGAGCTCTAAATTGAAACAGAACGCTTGGAGTCCAGTCCCCGCGCCACCTTGAACTCACTGGGTAGCCCGGGGCAAGCTTTGAAGCATTCCCTAGCTTTAACTGCACCAGCTAGCTCCACGCCCGCTGGAGGCTAAATTCCCCGTTAATTGGGGGCCTCCAGCTACCCCCAACTCCGCAGGCCCGGTTCCGGTTGAAGCCTGAGGAGCAGGCACAGTTCCTGCCTGGGAACACCAGTGACGGTTAGAACCCATCTATATGCAAAAGATGACAGTGCCCAGTGCAGCGAGAAGGATCCGTGAAAAAGTCCAGGAAGACTGTCTGTAATCAAAAACTGATGGTCTGCAGCCAGAGTACTGTTTTACCTGCTAATGCTATTTCGATGAATGATTTAGGTACCAACATTTTTATTTTTTTTTTGTTTGTTTGTTTTTGGGTTTTTTTTTTTTTTTTTTTTTGGTGCCAGGGATTGAACTCAGGGCCTTGTGCTTAGGAGGCAGTCACTCTAACCACTGAGCTAGATCCCCAGCGGTACCAACATTTTTTAAGTCGTGCATGATACTTAAAATTCACATCAGAAGGCCAGATTTCTGCTTTTTCAAGAAAAATTAGGAAATGTAGGTCCACATGTCCACAAGAAGACAATGTGTTGCGCTGAATGGGACTAGTCCTCTACAAACACTTTCCTGCTCTAATCTAGCCTCTACCTGGCCACTAATTTACTTGGCACTTGCTTGAATTAGTGACTCCTGATATAGATCTCCCGAGGTGTGATGTTGGCTCCTTGCTCCTTTAAGAAGCTGTCCTCTTGAATGAACTTATTTGGAATTGAGTACTAAGACATCTTTTCTGGGTCATATGCTTTAATTACTACTTTGTCATTAATACATTCTTGTAGTGTGTTTGTGCATATAATTCATCCCTTAATATCCTCATGGAAATTGGTTCTAAGACTGCCCTCCCATACAAAAATTGGAGGACACTCAAGTCCCTTTTAGAAAATGGCACAGTATTTGCTTATAATCTATGCAGACCCTCTCTTATAATTTAAATCATTTCTAGATTACTCATACTTAATACAATGCAAATGGTAAGTAAATAGATGTTATATGTATTGTTTAGGGAATAATGACAGGAAAAGTGTCTGCCCGTATTCAGGAAAGATGAAACTTTTTCCAAATATTTTCCCAACTGGGTGTGGTGATGCATGTCTGCAAACCCAGCACTTGGGAGGCTGAGGCAGGAGGATTGCTGTGAGTTCAAGGTCAGCCTGGGGTACATAGTGAGTTCAAGGTCAGTCTGAACTACAGCGAGACCTTGTCTCAAAAAACAAACAAACAAGGGTTGGGGATTTAGCTCAGTAGTAGAGTGCTTGCCTGGCAAGTGCAATGCCCTGAGTTTGGTCCCCAGCACCCAAAACAAACAAATACCAAATATTTTCCCGTATGGTTGAATCTGTGGTTGTGGATGTGAATCTGTGGATACAAAGGGTCAGATAGATACTTTGAGAGAAAGAAAAGATATATATATATATATATATATATATATATATATATATATATATATATAAAAACACACACACACACAAAAAGTTATCTGCCTCTCCCTTCCTAAAGAGTATGCCTTTCTGGAGATTTACCTATACCTGTGCAAGCAAGGACATGTACATTCCCCTGGACATCCATGAGGGCTGGGATTTTTATCAGCTACAGTCACTACCGAATTCCCAGCATCTAGAATAGTGTGCATAGGGATAGTTAATGGGTGAAATAATGAATCTTTGTTCTAAAACATGAAATTGAGTCATGAAGAATTAGTATAAGTTTGCCAGGGAGGGGAAAGGTATTCTCAGCAAAGGCAAAGAGAGATGCAAAGGTAGAGAAGATGCCTGAAAGTATAAGGAATACAACAGTTTGCAACACATGAAAAGTATGGTGTGAGAGGGGGATTGGCTCAGGCCAAAACTCAAAGGGTCTTCAATTCCCAGCTAAGCAACATGGCCTTTTTGCAGAATTCAGTGGGGGTGACATTAAGAATGTCAGTAACCTGGCTACAGTGAGAAGAGACCGGAGAGGAGTTTGGCAGGAAGACTGAATTCATTATGACCAGATAAGACAGGGCAAAGCCTAAGCCAAGGAGGCCTCTTCAGAGAAGGAAGGTCAGAAGCCCCAGCCAGAGACTAGGCATCAGCAAGTAACTGTTCTGTGGGAAGCCAGTGAGATAAAGGTTGAGAACAGTGTTCTGTAGGGTAGAAATGCTCTGCTATTCTCATGAGTGGTGAAAACTAGATGAAGACTAAGATGAGGAATCCCGGGGTTAGCTGGAGTCTCTGTGGCAACATTGTGGTTAGAGCTGACATTGGCATCCCTGGTGGTGAATTGAATAGAGGTATCTGCAATAGCCGGAGAGGACAAATTTAGGAGTGGCCTGTGACTGGGCCTTTGAGGAGAGGAAGATGAGCTGTTGTCTGCTGGCCTGGTGATGGCTCAGGCCCAGGTCCCAGCACCCAGGGCACATTCACAACTTAGCAGACCTCTAACATGGTGATGTAGCCTTGTACAACTCACTTGTCTCTGAGACTCAGTTTCCTGATCTATAAAATATGAATGATTAGCACTACTCACAAAATGGATTTGAGAATCAAATAAAGTCCTGTCAGGAGAAGACCCTGGAAACTGTAAACACCCTATAACTCCTAGCCCTGGATCTGTGGCACAACAGACTGGCATTCTCCACTCACATCATTTACCCTACAATCCTCTCATAGGCACTTTAATAAGACTACCATTGACAATACTCCAAGCCCAAAAGTAACACCATTCCCAACCTGTAACAAGCATCAAGTCTGACTGAATCCTTCAGTCTGCATGGCCTGAACCAAATATCTAGAAAGAGGTGAATTAAGGCTGGGAAAAGAGGTGTATTAATTAGGGCCATAATTGCTGCTATAACAAGTAAGTCCTAGTGTGTACAGTAGCTGAAAGAATTTCTTTCTGGAGCACTCTCATAACTGCTCAAAGCTGGAGTTCCAGGCTGGCGGATGGCATGCCTCCACACACTATTGCACAAACTTCAGTCCTTCCTTCTTGTGACTCCACAATCCTACAGGTCCACATCATCCTCTGTATCCAGCCAGCTAAAGCAGAGAGTTCATGGCACATACCTGGTTCTTCAAAGCTTTGGCCCAGAAGTGGCACATCTCATCCTTTCACATTCAATTGATGGGAACTAGTCCCATGGCCACACCTGAATGCAATGGAGCCTGGGAAATTAAACTTAGCCATGTGCCTAGGAGGAAGAGGACATGAGTTTGCAGTGGGGACCAGCCAGAAAAAAGTTCAGGTCACAGCCTTAGAAGAGGGCATTTGGGGCCATAGACAGATATTAGAGAAGTGGGTATTGCCTTGACTCTATAAAAGGAGTAGGCCAAACCAGAGTGGTGGGTGACTTGATGTCTCTAAGTAACCCTATGCTTAGAGTAAAATATAAATCCTTGTAGTGCGAACATGCACATGTAAGAAGAGGGCAACCTGAGGGCTCTGATTAAACAACTGAGATCATCTGGAGTTGGGTTACGTGTGAGGGTAGGGAGTCATCCTTTAGCCAGCAGTACTTACTATGCTACGATTTGTGTCTCCCTAAAATTCATATATGTTGACATGATAGACTCAATATAATGGTATTTGGAGAGATTTATTAGAGATGAAGTCTTTGGACGGTGATTAGGTCATGAGTAAAGATTGCTTATGATGGGCTTCCTGCCCTGAGAAGAAGAGACTGTAAAGTGTTTCCTCTCTCCGCTCTGCAACATAAGGACGTAGCAAAATGATGGCCATCTGCAAACCAGGAAAAGATACTTTGCCAGATACAGGATCTGCCCACACCTTGATCTCGGACATCCTTGCGTTCAGAATTGTGAGAAATACACATTTGTTGTTTAAGCCGCTTAGTCTATGGTTATTTTTTTGTTTTGTTTTGTTTTTCGTTTTTGTTTTTGGTGGTGGAGATTGAACTCAGGGGCTTGTGCTTGCTAGTTTGGTATTTTTCTTATCGCAGCCTGAGTGCTACCCTAAGGTGGGATTTCTATATGAGTGTGAATGTACATACGCCTTTGGCATAGTCATACCTGATCCCTTACTCAGGTAGATGAACATGTGCATATCTGATTACACATGTCAGTGGGGCGCTTGAGTACACATACCTGTGTGCAGGTATGCCTGTCATGTGTGCCTGTCCCAGGAACTGTGTGTGCACAGGACTGAGTGCCCAGCTGCCCCGACAGGGAAGAGCACTTGTGTTTGTGATGTGCACGCATGAGTCCACCTGTCTGCATAACTGGGCACGAGTCTGTAGGTGTCTGGAATTAGGGCTCGTAACTCTGCACATGCACAGCTGCTCGGGGCAGGGGTGCTGAGCATGCACATACTTGGCACACAGTAGGGTTGAGATAAGTGTGTGAGGAATGAAGTACATGTGCAGATATGCAGGACCTGGTACACATCTGTGCATGTTCATAGGAACTTCTGCCAGAGTGCTACATACAAAGGTGCTTAGTTGTATGACCATGCACTTCTGTGTGCTCAAATATGAACTTGGAGCTCCCTAGCAAAGCCAGACCTGGATGGGCTCTTCACTGGGCACAGAGAGGCCTCTGCTGTGTGTTGGTGCCTCCTTGGGGTGCCGCTAAGGGTGCATTGGTGGCATGTGTGCGTGTGTGCGTGTGTGCGCGCGCGCGTGTGTGTGTGTATGTGTGTGTGTGTGTAGGAAGAGGCGTTCGCTCTCTTAGACCTTGCTTCTTTCTGTGGTTTGGTTTCTATAGAGACACTTCCTGTGGCAGAGAAAAGAGGTAGTGAGCTGGTGTTTCAGGATGTGAGGGCCCGCAGGAGAAAACGGGCTCTCTCCGCTGCCTGCCTGCCACCGTGCAAGCTCTGGCCGGCGCTACCCACAGTCCCAATGGTGGGCAGCCCCCGCGGCGGGGACCTGTGATCAGCAGCGGCATGCCGGGGAAGCCCAAGCACCTGGGTGTCCCCAACGGGCGCATGGTGAGTGTGGGCTCTGGGCCAGGGCCACGAGGAAGGGTGGGCACACCCAGGGTGGAGCCCAGGAGACACACCCAGCAGGACCAAACTACAGCCCAAGGCTGCCGGTGTGTGGGAGAAGTTGGGCAAAGACAGCTGCAGGCAGTGGAATCCGGTGCCCTCACCCCACAATCCTTCCAGATGGCCTTGCTAGGCACCTGGTGCAACCCAGGGGGATGAGACCAGAGCAAAGTGGGCATAGGCTTCTGGTCCAGCATGTAAGTTGGACCCACTGCTCCCTTACCTACTACTGGCCTCATCGGGAGCTGCATGCATCCCAGGGTAGCAGGGAGCCCTGCTGTACCCCTGGCCCTTGTCCATCTCTGCTATGTCCCAAGACCCCCATCTCATTCGGTCTCTGCCCTCCCTTCCTTACCCTACATCCCGGATGCCCAAGGTCAGGTTAGGGGCAGCTCTTACTCTAGCTCGACCTGCTCTGGGAGATTCCTGCTAGAACTAGTGTTCTTTGGCAAGTCTGCAATGGATCAGCACAGTGGGACCAAGCTGAACAGCTCCTGTTTATGCTATTTCTTAGCCTCCTTGAAGAGCAGAGATAGCTAAACACTAGGCTGCTGCCACTTCACCCTCTACGATCTCTCCCTGGCTGCTCGACTCCTGATCCAAGCTGCCATTGGAGGGTCTGGCTCTTCCCATTTATTTAGCAGATGGGCCAGGGTCCCAGCTCACTTGGCAGAGCCCCTCTGAACAACTCCAAGAAGGACAGATAGTGTTCTGCCCCCTTCCATGCACAAACACACACACACACAAACACACACACACACACACACACACACACACACACACACACGGTCCCAGTCTAGCACCATGAGACAAACCGATAAATCCAGAGCAACCTGGGTTCCAGTCCCAGCTCTGTTGTCCTTTACTATGAGGGATTGTCCTCTGTAAAGCGAGGAGATTGGAATGGATCACAGTCTTATTGAGATGACTAAATGGAATGATGAATAAGAGGTTCTTGACCCCTTTTGAGGGCTTCGCAAATGTCAGCCCAGTACTCCCTATACTTTCAGCCCATCTTCAAAGATTTCCTGCCTTACCAAGAACCTGAGCCACCCCATCCCCACTCCTACCTCCAAATCCCAAGACTGCTCTCCATCTCTCCATCTCTCCTTCCAGTATCCCTTTATTGCCCAACTCCAGGCAAGCTAGGTGGGAGAGAGGCAAATCTTCCAAAGCTACCACAGCCCCCATCTCACTGTCTGTACCACCAACCTTAACTTTGAAAATTCAAGATGAACTCATGTACTTTGCTCTCTGCCCGAGAAGCATGATGCTTGACTTGCCCTTTCCCAAGTATCCAGGTCACAAAGCCAGGGAGGAGCAGCCCCACGCTCGCGCTGAGAGGAGAGCTGGACTGATACTTCTGAACAATGCCTAGAGCCGTGGGGCAGCTGAGGGGGCTGGGAGAGAGACCCAGGCTCTGTCCCTCCTGCATTAGCCCGTGCCATCCTCATCCAAAAGTTATTCCAAGTAGGGAGGGCGCCTCAATTCTACCCCAGTCCTGTTTACCCCACCGAGATGCCCCAGCTCCTCTCTGTAACTGTCAGACAAGTTTATCTTTGCCCTTCCTGGGCTCGTTCCAAACTCTGTGTCATCTCTTGCTGGCCACTGGGCAGCTTTGTAAGGCCACGCTTAGCTAGAGCAGGGAAAAGTGAACAGGCATTGATGGCTTTGGCAGGGATGTGGATGGAGAGGCACCGTGGGCCAGGTGTCTGGTTGGTTTCTTCCAGGAATTATCTCCAAGGGAGGCTCAGAGGAATAAATGATGTGTCGTGGCCAGTAGTGGAGGAGAAGGGTCAGCATCTGAACACTGTCCCCCCTACCACTGCTGCCTGGCTCTGGTCCCCTCCCACTCCTCCCACTTTCCCCACCCCTCGTCCCCCCTCACACCCTGTGAGGCAGCTTCGGCTGTCAGCCTTGTCTTTCTGCCACTCAGCTTGTCAAGCAGTTGCAATGAAACCTGTCACTTAGAGACAGCTCCCAGCCCCCTTCCAGAGACGTCTTCATATGGCTCTGACTGCCACTTCATTTGTGCATCCACTCATTCATTCAACAACCCCTCCTTCCGATCTGTGCTGCATCTGTCCTAGATACTGAAGACCTAGGCCCATCAGCCTGGCCCCTCCCCACCCCAGAAGCTTCAAGGCTGACGAAGCAAAACCGATGGGCAAAAATACTGAAATAAAATTCAGGTTAGGGTTAGAGAAAGACTGAGGGGGACCTGGCAAAGAGAACTTTACTAACTACACCCACCACAGAAGATGGTCCTTACAGAGTACACAGTTAGAGGGGGAATGGCCTGGGGAGAGATCTGCAGTTGGAAAAATGCAGAGTGATGTAGGGGACATGGCCCAGTGGGAGGCTTCCAGAGGGGTAGTTACCACATTCTGTCACTGTCGAGAGGCCCGTTTAGTATTTCCCTCCTGGCCAGGAAAACTGGGAAGCAAAACAACTTGTACCCCGCTGTGTTCCTGGTTTCTGCCTCAGGACCATATGCTCCATTGCAGGGTGTCTGCAGAGAGGGGCTAAGGTGCAGGACATAGTAGCACACACACATAATCCCAGTACTCTGGGAGGCTGAGGCAGGAGGATCGCAACTTTGAACCTAGCCTGGGCAACTTAGCAAATTGGCAAGACCCTGTCTCAAAATGAAAAATAAAACATGGCTGAGGGTGTAGCTCAGTGTGAAGGCCCTGGGTTCAATCTCCAGAGAAAGACAGACAGACAGGCTAAGGGTCAGCTTCACAGGGCCTGCTCAGGCTGAAGGGAACAGGTAGCTAAGGCTGTGTGTGACTATTCCCAGAGAGCATCTGGGAGCCTCTGTTTCCTTGGGGATGAAATGAGACAATGGTACAGGTGCCCAGGACAGAAGATGCTCACTAAGTTACACTGCCTTGGAGGTTTGACTTCTCTGTGGGGCACGGCTCACAAGGAGCCTCTGGGTCTTTCAATCATTGATTGGCCTTGCCTACCTATGCCTCAAGGGCTAAGGCCCTGGTCCTCCAAGCTCCCCTGTCCACAAAGGGAAGTAGGGTAGAGAGGTAGGGACAAGACCTCAGGATCCAGGGACAGGCAAACTTGGGTTCTAATCTCAGCTGTGCCACTTCCTAGCTGTGTGAATTCCTTGGGCTTCAATTTCCTCATCTGTAAAATGGGGACAATAATACCTGTGGCAGAGGATAAAGATGCAAGGATGGAGTGAGAAGGCGGATGTGGGCCATCAGAGAGTAACTGTCACACAGATGGAGCTCAGGAAATTTGGGGCCTCGTCATCTCCTTAGTATCATCAGGTGCCAGTTACTCCCTCAGGACTCACATCCTAAGGACAAAGCATGGCAAATTTAAGCCTGATCACAGATCAGGAGTGTCACTTGCTACCACGCCCTTCCTCACCCTTTCTTCCCCTTTTCTTCCATTCACTCGCCACTTCTCCTCAAGCAGGCAGAGGAGAGGAGGCAAGGCCATCGCTGCTCAATACAACTTCCCTGGGCCTGTGCAGGTCAGAGCCTCGGCTAGCAAGCATCTGCACCCATCTCTATGCATCTGCTCTTCACTGGGGGAGATGACTCCCACCACCTGGGTCACTTGGAGGAGTGTAGAGTTGGGATGCTGATTGGGCCAAAGCATGCCTGGTGCTTTCACACAGTGCATGGTGGTGCTGGGGCAGTCCTCATTCAACTATGCTTCGCAGCACCTCCAGGAAATTGGGAATACAGAGCCCCATGCTACCCGGGAGGAAACTGAGGCTCTGGAAAGAGGAAGTATTTGCTTCCAAATGACAGAGCAGAAGCTGGACTGCATTCCTACTCCTCCCAGCTCTAGCTTTCTGTCCCTACAGATAGTTCAGTCTCAACTATGCTCTCAACAACTAGTGGGGAAAAGGAGCTAGGTGGTGGTGTAAAGAATGAAGAACTGGAGCCTCCACAGTGAAGGAGGTGGTGGGCCAGGACCCTGAGGGCTCTTAGGAGCACTGGTTAAAAAAGAAAATGGGTGCCTCTGGAGCAGAGTTCATATGCATTCCCTCTCCCCAACCAGGCCTGTCCTCCAGGGGCTACCAGACTGACAGGGGAGAGATCCAGACCTGGGTGGGCACAGGTGTGGCTGGAAGGGAGAATAACCGATGTCAATGGACAAGATCTTGGAGCAGCTCAGGGGGATGCAAAAGTAGATTCTCAGGCAGAGGAAACAACAAAGCAGGAAGTAGGAGTGTGTCAGGATGTGGAGAAAAGAGAAAAGTTTGATAAAGTAGAGGGTGGAGGTGAGGGAGAGGGAAATGTGTAAAGCTGGAGGGGCCAATTTAGCTGTAACCTGGAGCCAGGTGATTCTTTGGGGACTGGGAGTGGGCAAAGAATAGGACGGGTAGAATGGTGGAAAGAAGCAGGTCCTGGAGAGGACCTGGGTGCCATCCCCACTTAAGGACACAGACATTCAATTCAACATAATGTAGAAATAAAACCTTTGAGAACCAAACAAAATCGGAGTGTGGGCTGGCTTCTGTCCCAGCTCCTTTGATTCCTAGGGGTTAGGGGGGCAGGACAGAAGCTCCAGGGTGTGCAGGGTGCCTGAGGAGGGCAGGACCAGGCAGCCGCGGGGGAGGAGAGGGCGATGATTCCCAGCGAAAGGTAGGGGGAAGGTGCCGACAGCGGCTTTGGAGGGGGAACACAACTGCAGAGCAGCGGGGGAGGAAGAACACTGGCGAGGGGCAGGCAGGTGAGGGATGGTGAAACTGCCGTGGAAGAGCAGGGTGGAAAAGGATCCGCGACTGGGTCGTGAGGGCTTCTGCTGGTCCCTCCTCGAAGCTGTTTCCCCCGCCTGTCGTCCCCAGACATCAGGCTTTCTCCACAGTGGTGGGAGCACTGACATTTGACTCTGATGACACGGGTCACCTGGGGGAGTGTAAAGGTGGGGCAGGCGGGGCTGGGGCCAGGGGAGGGCTCGCGGGGCGTGGTGTACCCAGGAGGACGACGTCCCACGTTCTGCACTCTGCAAACTTCCCTGCTCGGCAAATGCTTACCTCATGCTCCAGATGGGAGACAGGGCGAAGAGGCTTGGGGAGGAGCCTAATGTTGTAAAACTAGAAAAAGCATGGCTAGGATTTGAATCTGGGTCTTGAGACCCCCAACACCTGTGCTCTTTCTTCTGTGACAGAGGTGGCAAACTCAAAAGGCTAGCAGGATCAGGTGCCAGTACGGATACAATAATAATTGTCATGTTTCGTGAACATTTATTTCTATACTCGAAATAGTGTTCAGAGTTCTTAATGTCTATTTTACTTTTTTAAATGAAGCAATCCTTTTAAGTCAGGGCCGTTATTTGCCAAATATTTAGAGAGGAAGAAACTGAGACACGAAGAGGTTAAGCATCTTTTCCAAGATTGCATAGCACAGATTTGAACTCAGGCAGGCGGGGGCAGCTCCTGCCTCCTACTGACTCCAAAAGTAACACAGAGGCATCAAACTGGCCCCAGAGCCCTCTAAAGGGAGTGTGAGCCCCTTCTAAGGAAGGCAGTGGAAGCCCCTTCTAAGGAAGGCAGCAGCTGTTCAGTAGCAGCTGAGGTTGCCTGCCGGGAAGAAGCCCAGGGTATCTGGAGCATCGTGGCATCCAGGAAGACACAGAAAACCGGTTTTATGTAAAATCTGTAGACTTTTAAATGACAGAAGCCCCTCCAGACTTTCCTATAACAGAAGACTTTTAAATGACAGAATTTCCTTAAAAAAAATTCTGGTCACCAAGATAACAGTAGCATCCTACATATCTGGAGGCCAGGTCTGGCTTACAGATGGCTGCTCTGTGACCTAGATGTTCCTAGTTGGAATCCGGGAGCAGAGAAGTAGGCCAGAGGAGGCTTTCTGGGGCAAATATTCCCAGGCCTGTTTCCAGTAGAGATGGAAAGAAGGGACAGGTGATGAAAGTTCCTGTGATGGGGCCTAGTGAAAAATGTAGGAGGTGAGAGGGAGGAGGGAATTGGGGATGACTCAACTCTGGTGCTAGGAACCCAGGTAATGGGGAGAAAGATGGAATGCAGGGATGCTAGCTCAGTACTCTAGGTCTTTTGGCGGGGGGCAGGGGCAGAAGGAACTTGCATTTCAGATTTGGAGAGTTTTAATGGCTTGTGGGGCATTTGGGGGAAGATGTTAGCAGGAAGTAGGCTATCCATGGTTGGAGCTAGAGATCTGGTGGGAAGGTGTGACAAAGGGCCCAGGACAGAGCCATGGAAAAGAGGCCACCTGCATGGTGAGGTGATCATGAAGGAGATGGGGGAGCTGCTAGGAAGGTAGGAAGGGAACCAAGAGAAACCACTGCAAGACTCATTTCAAGAGGAGGGTTTTTCTGTTTCACTAATGCTTGGGATTCCCAGAGAAGTCTGAGCTAATGTGTGCTGTGGGGGAGGATGGAGTTGGCCTGTACAGCAATGCTACTCACAGTGTGGTCCCTGGGCTAGCAACATCAGCATCCTCTGGAGCTTGTTAGAAATAAATATCCTTAGGCTCCATCCTGGATCTGCTGAACCTGAGCTTCTGGAGGTGGGCTCTTTCTGGTCCCACTAGGCTAAAATTTGAGAGTCACTACCTTATACTATAAAAATAACACCCTAGTGGTTGGGGCTTTAGCTCAGTGGTAGAGTGCTTGCCTATTAAGCACAAGGCCCTGAGTTCATTCACCAGCACCACCACCCCCAAAATCCTAGCTGAGTATGATGGCTGAAGCAGGAGAATCATAAATTCAAGCCCAGTCTGGGCAACCTAGTGGCTTATCAAGACCCTATCTCAGAAAAAACAAAAAAAAGGTCTAGTGATATAGCTGAGTGCAAAAGCCCTGGGTTCAATCCTCTGTGCTGATGTGGTGGGACAGCATCCTGTGCCCTGCCCAAGATGAGGTGGGACCCATGGAAGGACCTGCATCCCAAGAAGATACACTTGCAATAAGGAGATCGCTGGCTACAGAAACACCTTTCCTTCCTCAAAGGTAACAGCAAGCACTGATACAGCTTTTACCATGTGGTGGCCACTATTCTGTATCCTATAAATATATCAAACTAATTGGATCCTCACAACAGCCCCAGACAGGAAATTACTATTCTTATCAGCATCCCCTATTTGCAGATGGAAGCCAACAAGTAAGTTAATTTGCCCAAAGTCATGCAGCTAGTAAGTGGCAGAAACAAGATCAAAGTCTGCTATGTATACTTGCACTCACCTAGCAGAGAGTGGGAGTGGCGGGAACCAGGGGCGGGCCATCAGAAGGTACCCGCCCTGCATAGTCACTGGCACTTGATAGAAAAGGGTGAGCAAACCCCCAACCAAGCAGTGACTGGCTGGGGACACCCAGCATGCCTCTTCAGGTGGAGGAGTATACAGTTCACCGCTAGGGAAGTTGGGCCCAGAACTGTCCCCTGAAATTAATCATGGGATTTCTACTCTGACTTTCTGCCTTGGGTCTCTTGCAGGTTCTGGCTGTTTCTGATGGAGGTAAGTGACAGAATGTGTGGAGAAAGCCTGGCTGGTGGAGAGGGAAGAGGGAGGTGGGAGTGTGTGGAGACTGTACCTGCAGTGTGGATCTTACTGGAGGTGGGGTTGGGCAAGGGGCTGGGGAAGGAAGCAAGACTCATCCTCACTTGTCCATCACCTTGCAGAGCTGAGCAGCACGGCAGGGTCCCAGGGCCAGGGCGAGGGCCGAGGCAGCTCCCTCAGCATCCACAGTCTCCCCAGTGGCCCCACCAGCCCCTTTCCCACCGAGGAGCAGCCTGTGGCCAGCTGGGCCTTGTCCTTCGAGAGGCTGCTTCAAGACCCACTGGGCCTGGCTTACTTCACTGTAAGCCTAGGGCAGGGTGGGTGGGAGGGCAGGTGACAGACACTACTGCCTGGGGAGGTGCAGGGGTGGGGGTGGGGGTGGAAGAGGGCATGGATGGAGCTTCGCCTGGCTGGAATGGGGGTCTTCTCTCTGTGCCCTCATCTAGACTTTCTTTGGCACCCTCCCTGTTCTCCCGGCTGGGAACTCTTCTTCCTTTTCTCTGTCCTCATTCCTGCTTCTCATTTTCTCGTCCGGATCTGGTGCCATCTGTCTGTCTGGCCCTATCTGTCTGCCTGGTCTCTTGGCCTTGTGTGGGTCCCAGGTTCCTTGAACACACCCATTACCTGATTCAGCCTGTGGCTGACTACCTTCCCCTTCCCCTTTCCCCTCCTCCTCCTCCCCTTCCCAGGAGTTCCTGAAGAAGGAGTTCAGTGCGGAGAACGTGACTTTCTGGAAGGCCTGCGAGCGCTTCCAGCAGATCCCAGCCAGCGACACGGAGCAGGTGGGGAAAGGGGAGTGGGGCAGAGGAGTGGGGACCAGGGCCTAGACCTTGCCCCCGACCTCTCCCTGTCCCTCCTCCCTCAGCTAGCTCAGGAGGCCCGGAGCATCTACCAGGAGTTCCTGTCCAGCCAGGCGCTGAGCCCCGTCAACATCGACCGACAGGCCTGGCTGGGCGAGGAGGTGCTGGCCCAGCCCCGGCCGGATATGTTTCGGGCACAGCAGCTTCAGGTGAGCTGTGCCAAGGGGCGCGCGGCCTTGCCTTAGGAGGGTGACTGAAAGTGGGAGAAAGGGAGCAGAGGGGGAGTCAGATCCCGGGGCACAGCCTGAGGTGCAACAGGGAAGGGGTAACTTGACCAGGAGGAAGTCGGGGTGGGGGTGGGGTAGGGGTGGGGGGCGGTACCAGAGGCTGCGGGGAAGGACGGATAGGGCGGGGCCTATCTGAGCTCTGGGCGGGGCCAAGAATAGGGGTGGGGCTCGGAGCCTGGAGCTGGACGTTAGGAACTGAGGGGGGGGTGGTAGGGGTTCCACCCATGGGCGGGGGTGATGGGAAGCCCAAGGGCGACATCTGGGGCGCGGGCTGCGCGCAGAGCGCTCACCCACTCGGAGCCGGCTCAACAGCTCCGCGCTTGGCCAGCAGATCTTCAACTTGATGAAGTTCGACAGCTATGCGCGCTTTGTCAAATCCCCGCTGTACCGCGAGTGCCTCCTGGCCGAGGCCGAGGGGCGCCCCTTGAGGGAACCTGGCTCTTCGAACCTCGGCAGCCCTGATACCACAAGGAAGGTGCGGACAAGGGGCGGTGGGAGGCGGGAGTCCAGAGGACGGTCTACAAGAGGGCGCGCTCTGGAGCGCAGATCACGGGGTGTCAGCCTGTGATGGACCTGCGTGCCCGCGAGACCGCAGCCCGGCACCAGCGCCTTCTCTGTACCTGCAGAAGCCCAAGCTGAAGCCTGGGAAGTCGCTGCCCCTGGGCGTGGAGGAATTGGGGCAGCTGCCACTTTCCGAGGGTCCTGGAGGCCGCCCACTCCGCAAATCTTTCCGCAGAGGTGAGGGCAGGAAGCCGGCCACAGAAATGGATTGGGAATGCCCCTTCCTCCTACTTGACCCACCCGGTCTGTGAGTCTGCAAAGAAAAGAAAAGAAAAGAAAAGAAAAGAAAAGAAAAGAAAAAGAAATGCACGTCCCTGAGGCCACCTCATTCCCCTGGGTGGTTCTGTTCCCAGGCTAGACCCTAGAAGTTTGGGAGGCCTCCATGATAGCAACATTTCTAGGGACGCACCGCACATCACCCTTGCAGGAGGGCTCCGAAAAGGTCCCCTGGAAAAGGAAGAGGCCTCCGCAGAGGGATGGCTGAGGAGTAGAGGGGCCCTGCCTGTTCATTGCTTCCTCTCCTCTAGAGCTGGACGGCAGGGCCACAAACTTGGCCTTGCGCAGAGAGTCTCAGGGCTCTCTGAATTCCTCGGCCAGTCTGGACCTTGGCTTCCTTGCTTTTGTCAGCAACAAATCAGAGGTGAGCCGACTCCCCAGGGAAACAAGGTACATCGTGAATCAGGGGCACTGCTTGCCCTTTCTGTGGTGCCCGCCATTCTCGGCCAATGTCCTCACTTCCATTTCCAGCTTGCTGTATGGAGCCTACCCCTTAGCCTCCTTTTTTCCCCATCCTCATGCATGTCATGGGCACACATCCTCATCTAGCCGATCGTCCGCATGTGCAGTTCTCAGGTATACACAGCATGTGTGTGGGCGTCCCTGGGAGAACAAGTCCACACACTTAGTTGTGCAGGACATATCTTTGCCTGCTTCCAGGTGTGTCCTTGCACATGTGTGCTCCAGTGACCTTACCTGTCTCTGTGTACTTAGGGTTAGGGTTGTCTGCATGCCTTTGCATGTGTACCCACATGCCCCTTCCACTCCTGCCAGAATCAGAGCCACCGAAAGAGCCTTGGGAGCACAGAGGGTGAGAGTGAAAGCCGGCCGGGGAAGTACTGCTGCGTGTACCTGCCTGATGGTACAGCTTCCTTGGCCCTGGCCCGGCCTGGTCTCACCATCCGTGACATGCTGGCAGGCATCTGTGAGAAACGAGGCCTCTCTCTGCCTGACATCAAAGTCTACCTGGTGGGCAATGAGCAGGTACGAACCTGACCTGGCCCTAACTCTGGCCTTTCTGATTCTGACCTCACTCCATCCTGTACCGATCCTAAATCTAACCCTTCTCCTGTCATCACCCGCTTCCTAACTCCAGCATGCACCACAAACCCATAACCCCACCCCAGCCCTGGGTCCAACTTTAAATCAACTCCAGCACCAGCTCCTCACTCAGACTTGGACATCCACCCATATCCCACAAAAATCCTTCCCTTTCATACCCATTCTGGCTTCCAGCTTCATCCATTGTCCTATCATGATGGTCTTGAGGGAAGTAAAGCCTAGCGAAAGTCACTAATGGATCTGGGATTTTCACTCATTGCTTCTACAGTTCAGACTGTCTTCTCTTTGAAATTTCCATGTGCGAGGGGCTCTCCCCTCCTCTGCCACCAGGGTCATCCAACTGTATCTAACCCCCGAACAACTTTCCTCTAGGTACAAACTAGTAGTAAACTTTAAAGAGGTATTGAGGGAAAAACTTTCTTTAAATCGAACCATCCAGTAAGAGTATCTAAGGCAACGATGCTGCATTCCATGCAGACCATCAGGATTTCATTCACCTGGTACACATACCCTGAGGCCCTGCCAAGGCGAGTGAGCCAAGGGACTCAGACCCAGGCTGTGCTCTCCAGGCCCGCAGCCTGGAGGTGAGCCCATCTGGCAAGAGCTGATTAGGGAGGAGGAATCAGACCCCCAGCAGAAGCCTCTTGAGGGGAAGGTAGGCATCTCTGGCTGGTGTCTGGAGGGCTTCATGGAAGAAGCAAGAATTGATGAGGATAGGGAGGACTCTGCCTGGCAGAGCTGCGGCAGAAGACATTCCAGGCAGAGGGAGCAGCTTACACAAAGGCCTGGAGGTGGGTGCTTGTAGGACCTGTTCAGGAACCCGGAGCGTGGGAGTGTGAGGATAGCCAGGGGAGGCACCATGCCCACGCTCTCAGGCCACCAGAGCAGCCGCCAGCAGCCAGATGGGCATTCATACCTGCTAAATATAACTTTACTACCCACACTCCACCTGTCTCTGCTGCACAGCACAGGCCAACTGTCTAGGAGAGGCTTCCCCCTCCCTCCCACCACCCCCTCCCAGGGCTACCACAGACAGTGAGGCCTCTAGGGGTGGGCATTGCTACCAGTACTGTTTAGGTACCTAGTGTGTGACAGGTACTGTGCCAGTCCTTTGCATCTTTCTGGCCTCTCAGCAGACTTGGGGGTAGGCACCTTTTCTGCAGTGAAAAGATAGAGTGTCCTTAGCAAGGAAGGGATGGAGAAGCAGATGAGTATTAAAAAAAGGGAGGGGCCTGGGTGGCTGACTACAGGAGGGTGGTGATAAAGGAAATGTATCTAGCTGGTCTGGTTGAATTTCTCATGACTGAGAGACAGGGGCAGTTGTCCAGGAGGCAGATCTGACCAGTGATGCAGAACCTAAGCCTCCCTCTTACCAAAGCACCCCACCATTCCGTTTCATGCCACCACACCCTTCTGTTTCCCATAACTCCAATCCTTTCCAAGCTTCCTCCAGCATTCTTGCCACTCTTTTTATTAGCCTTGGGCTTACCAGCCTCCAACGCCAGCCTGGTTCCCTGCTCCATCTGCCCCTGTGCAGTTGTGCTGCCCACTTCCCTCCGATTTTTAGGGAGTCCACTGGAAGCCACAAGAAGAAGTGAAAATAATGCCCAAAGGTGCCCCCAGGGATGACTCAGGGTGGGAGGAGGGATTCTTAGACCCTGCCTGGTATTTGCAGAAGGCCCTGGTCCTGGATCAGGATTGTACTGTGCTGGTGGACCAGGAAGTGCGGCTGGAGAGCAGGATCACCTTTGAGTGAGTCGTACCCTCAGGCTGGGTCTTGAGTCCTACACTGCTTTGACTTGGTTCTACTTACTAGTCTCCCTGCCCTTCCCTCATGCCCTGCCCCCTGTGCTCAAACCTCACCCCAAGCCAGTTTCACCTTCCTGCTTCCACCTCTGCCCCTCTGGGGCCTATCCTGGGAGGGCTGCAGGAGAGGGGAGTGGCTCTCCACCCCTCTGCAGCCCAAGGGTCCTGTGCAGGCTTGAGTTGGTGGCACTGGAGCGCGTGGTACGGATCTCGGCAAAGCCCACTAAGCGGCTGCAGGAGGCACTGCAGCCCATCCTGGCAAAGCATGGCCTGAGCCTGGAACAGGTGGCTCTACATCGGGTGAGCCAAGGGGCAGCTGGCCAGGGGTGGGTGCTGGGCAGTAGGGAGCCAATTACCCATCCCACCTGCTGCTGACCTTTTCTTGCAGCCAGGTGAGAAGCAGCTACTGGATCTAGAGAAGCTAGTGAGCTCAGTAGCTGCCCAGAGACTGGTTTTAGACACTCCTCCAGGTAGGGGACAGTGGTCCTAGAACTTGATCTCTGGATATGCCTCTGGCCCAGGAGGATGGGAGTCCAGGCAAGAGGCAGACAACAACAGTGGCACTTTCTGTCGCAGGTGCAAAGATCTGTGAAGCCAGCAACATATCCCCCTGCCCCAGCCAGGTAAGCAAGAGCCCTGTGATGCCTTCTTCCACCTGCTAGTTTTCACCGTCCTGGTTGTGACTGACCCACATTTTTGCAGGGATGCCCACCTAAGACCCAAGACAAGGCCACTCATCTCCCTCCACAGTTTCCCGGTTCTCTGTTGGAGGCACCCAGTTGTGCTACCGGGAAACGGCAGACTTGTGACATTGAAGGTATATTGTAGGGATGGTGGAGACTGGGGACCAGAGGGACTAGGGAAGTGGGCTGGCATCAGAGAGACTTTAGCTGAAGCAGAGACCTGAGCACATTTGGAGCTGGAACAAGAGAGCTAGGGCCCATTAGAATTGGAAGACCAGAGGGACTGTGTTAAGGGCCCCAGAGGCCATTGGTGCTGGGGACAGGGAGGCTGTGGCCACATAAGGCAGCAGGACTGAGGTGGGCTAGCATTGGCAGCACTAAGAGGGTGTGCCTTGTGACTCTGTGGATTCACTCAGGCCTGGTAGAACTGCTGAACCGGGTGCAGAGCTGTGGAGCCCATGACCAGAGAGGCCTTCTTCGAAAAGAAGACCTGGTACTTCCAGAATTTCTGCAGCTGCCTGCTGAACAGCCCAGCTCCCTGAAGGCTCCACCACAGACCAAATCAGAGGCCCATGCCAGGAAGGCCCCCTCAGACGCCACTACCCATCCAGCCCTCTGACACCTTAGTTGCAGTCCAGGCCGGCTGCATGGCACCTGGCGGGCCAAGCATGCCATGGGTCCGCTCTGCATGCCCTGTCTGTGCCATGAGTGTCCCTGGCCCTTTCCTGCCATGGGCAGGCCCGCAGGAAGAGCCAGGAGGGGGTGAAGAGGGAACTCAGAGGAGCTGTGTCCCACAGCTGCCTCCACCTGGTCTCTCACAGCCTCACCCACCTGTATTTGCAGCCAGGCCGCTGGGAGGGCGTGGGCCTAGCTCCTGGTGCAGCTGTGCCCAACATGGAGGGGTGGCGTTGGCAGTGCCAGCCTCCCCAAACTGTGCCAAGCTTCAGCAGGGGGCATGAGGAGGGGCTGGCTCCTCCTTAGGGAGTGAATAAGAGTAAGACCTGGGGGTGCAGGTGGGCAGCCCCTCCCTGTACCCACAGAGACTCTACTGTACATATGGATTTTGCAGTTGGCTTGGGGCAGCTGGGCTTGTCCTGGATGTATCATATTGTTATTATAATAATAATTATTATTCTGCCTTGAAGTGTGTTCCTTGTGTGTCAGTCTGCTCTGCTCCTCACCCTCTACTACAAACCACACTGCTTCTGTCACCAAGGTCAGTACCAGGAAGTCCTTGGGGACTTCAGGATGTACCTCCTGACTTCCTGTTTTCAGACTCTCTTCCTGACTGCACAGAATATGGGGGGCAGAGGAGTGCATAAGAGAGAGACAGGTGTCTCCCTCCACTACAGCTGTGCCCTGGTCATCATCCAGCTGTTCTGTGTTTGGATCATTCTGGCTGCTGTTTTCTCCTTCTATCAGGGCCCCAGGATGTCATTACACACTTCACCAGGGGCTCCTTTGGATGTGTCAAAGGGTTTTTTGTGGGGCAGACTCACTCATACTTGCTTTGGCTAGGTGGTCTTTCCTGTCCCCAGGGAGACAGGGAACTCAGGACTCCACAGAGGGAGGGGAAGCAGGGAGGATCTTCTGGAAAGAGGGCCCCCAGTCTGTGAGGAGAAAAATTAAACCTGTTGCAACCCAGAGAGGGAAGTGCTTCCACAGAAGAAAGAAGGGGGTCTGTGGAGAGCCTCACCTAAGGGGATGAGGGAGAATCCTGCCTGCCTCAAACAACTCAGGCTATATCTACTGACCCCTCTACCAGGAACTCCCCCTACCGTCTCTCTTCTCATCCAACTGAAATTGGTGGGGTAGATCAGTGAGGTTTGCTTGTCCACCTTGCCTTCCTCTTCCAGCTTCTGCCTTCTGCCCCCTTAACCCATTTGACTTGACTGGGGACATAAACTGCTAGGTGGGCTGATGATTCAGGCCTGACCAATCAGATATTCCATTCTCTTGACCAATCAGAGTTTGGTTCCAGATGGTCCTCTGACTCCAGTTGTTTCAGTCAGAATCCCAGGCCTGGTCAATTTTTAACCATCGCCTAGGGATTTGTACAAAGGACCTTCAGGAAGAGAACCTGCATGGGAATGAAGCCAGTACAGGAGAACAGGACTGAGAGGTGAAAGGAGATTCCTGACAATGTTCACTCGTGCCTAAAATCAACCCCTTGTAGACTTTTTCTTTAGGCAAACAAATACACTTTCTGGGCATATGTATTGGTTTCTAAGGTCTGCAACCACAAAAGTCCTGCTTCATTGACAATCTCAGCAGTCTCAGATGGTCTCAGAGAAGCATGCAAGGACAACAGCTCACCAGGAGTACTGGCAGAGGACTGCATAGAATTAGGGCTGCTTCGTGAGGCCAGGGGTGAGAGGAGGGAGACAAAGTCGTGTCCTTTCTCTAACCAGCCGCAGAACTTCCTTCACACTTTCTGGGACCTGAGGATTCTCCTCTGTGGAAGGAGACATCCTTCTATCTACCTCAGGGTAGAGAGGTGAGGGGACCAAGTGAGAGATGGGCTATTTCCCTGATGTTGGCAGGCAGATCCTGTAGGTCAAACCCACCACTCAAACCCATCCCTGTACTTCTGCAGACCCAACAATGATGCCTGTTACCTGTAGGGACAAAAGGGATTGCTCCATGGGAAATGGGGGCAAGGCCAGGTGAAAAGCCTCATAGAAGTCAGATTTTGCAGGGGAGGAACTCACCTTTACTGAGTTCCCCAAGACAGATGTGACCCATCCTTTACCTGGTCTTCATCTTCACAACAAACAAGCTGGTGAGGTGAAAGCAAGGTTGCAGGAGGGGAAGTGACCAGCCCAGTATACTGCATGGATGCTTCTGTGGAGCTTTGCCAGCACTCAGACTGACTGATGCAGGGGTATAGAAACCCTTGATGAGGAGCTAGGACCCTCTTGGGGCAGGGTACATTGAAATGGCTCTTCTGTCGGGGGAACAGTTTAGGAGTTTCTGCTAAAAATTAAAAACAGCATGTGGCCCTAGTGATGCCGCTAGAGAATAACTCACTCCAGGGATGAGGAGGCCTACTTACCTGTTACCTGAAAACTGGCAAACAACCAAATGTAGATGATTTGGAGATAATAAAACACACTGTGGCCTATCCATTCTCTGCAATCCCACACAGCAGAAAAATAATTGAGTACAGCAGGTCTTAATACAGAAAGTTCTCCAAGACATATCATTACTCAGTGAAATAAAGCAGAGCATTGCATATGGCATGATACCTGTTGTGATCTGTTTTTTGTTGCTATAAGTGAATAACCACAGACTGCGTAATTTATAAAGAATAAAGGTTTATTGGGCTAGGGGTATAGCTCAGCATATTCATGCCAGTAAGTTCAATCTTCAGCAAAAATAAATAAATAAATGAAATAAAAATAGAGGTTTATTTAGCTCACGGTTCTGGAAGCCTAGAAGTCTAATAGTACAGTGCCAGCATCTGGTAAAGGCCTTCATAACATGGCAGAGAGCATTACATGGTGAGACAGTGAGCTAGCCAGAGAGCTCATTTCATAGTAAAGCTGCTCCCAAAATAACACATTGATCCATTAATCCACGAGTGGACTAACTTGTTCATGAGGGCAGATCCCAAAAGTTCCATCTCCCAAATGTCTCATCTCCCAACACTGCTGCATCGGGAACCAAGTGCCCAACAACAAACTTTTAGGAGACACATTCAAACCATAGTTATAACTTTATAAACCACAAACACATGGACACTGACAAGTGTACAGAAAGGAGACAAAGTTCTACAAGTATATACAGTATACGAAGCTGACAAGGAGATGGGGAGGGGACTAGGATTGGAAATAGTGGTCAAAAGAAATTTTGCCTTAGGCTTTGTTTTTAAGAATGCAATAATTTTAATAACACAGAGAACTGTCCAAGAATCTAACTTGGTAGAGTCCAAGTCTTCCTTTGAGGACGCGAGTCTGCCCCTGCCTTGGCTCCTTTGGTTGGCTGGGTGTGCTTCTCTGCCACGATGCCCTCTGTCTTCCCTCTATCTTCCCTACTCCAGCAAACTGCCTGAAGTAACCCTGAACTGAGGGAGACCCTGTTTCCGCCTCACAGTTGCTGTGTCCCAGAGCCCCTCAAAGCTCTGGGCCCTCATCAGCCCAGCCAAGCCGACCCCTTCTATACGGGGCCCACAGCCTCCTCCTCCAAACTGGTTCAGGGATGAGAGGCACCAGCTGGTTAACCCATGAGGCTGCTACTTGAGCTGGCTTTTGGGTAGACAAGAAAGGTGGTATAGAGCTGCCCTTCACACTCTGGAGGGGAAGCCAGGAGGGATGTTGACTTTGTCTACCTAGTACAGAGCATGAAGGAAAAGAGAGAATATATGCTTGTTAACCAATTTTCATCTTCCCAACACCTTATTTTAAGCTGGGAGTCATGGTGCACTCCTGTAATCTCGGCACTTGGGAGGTTGAGGCAGGGGGATCACCGTAAGTTCGAGCCAGCCTGGGCTACATAATGAGTTCAAGCCCAGCCTGAACTACAAAGCAAGACGCTGTCTGAAAAACAAAAATAAAACAAAAAACCCCCTAATACCCCATTTTACAGAGGACACAGGCTAAGAGAGCAATTACAACTTCTTGAGGATACCCATGAAACCCAAAGCCTTGTGGCTCCAAGCCTCTAAGAGACAGTCTTGCTCCTCATCTCTTTTCTTCCCCCTACAAGGGCCGAAGAAGGGGATGGTCTGACATGGGCACAGGGTACACAGTGACCTTGGTTCTGGGCCAGCGTGGGGGCATTTGGGCCATGGCTGCTCCTCTGGAGGCCCTGCTGAAAGTATGCTGACATGGCAGCAGGTCAGGGCTTCCTGGGGCAGCCAAGGTGTACCCTGCAGGGGGCCTGGCCTGCTAGTCAGGTGACTCTGGCTTCTGAGGGTTACAGAAGCTGAAGTTCACTTTCACAGGGAAAAAAAGACCCAGATGGGAACGAATACAAATGATTGGCTACACTGAATCATATGCTGCCCAGGATGGCAGAGCCATGAAATGAACAAATTCAGGGGGTGCCATTCCTGTCCCTGATGGTCCTGATAGGCCCAGGAAGAGCTGGTAACATAAATATGTAGATGTGGCCTATGAAAGCTGTAGGACTTGGGCAAGGGTGACTCTGTGATCATCTTAGCACTTGTCTGCAGAGAACTGATTTGAAAGTGGAGCAGAGACAGAAAGCAAAAAGAAAACTACTGTGGAGCCTGCATCCCACCTCCAGACCAGCCTGGGATGCTGGATGTCAGGATGAAGTTCAGACTGGCAAAGATGGGGGTGGTAGGAATAACCTCACTAGCCAGAGAGCCACCAAGTTCCTACCCCAATGCTGAGGGGCTGAAGGACCCCAGAACCCAGATCAAAACCTGGAGTGTGGAACATAGAACTGGAGCTCGGGTTCTGGTGCCCAGAGCCTGGAACTGGAGTCTGAAGCCAGAATACAGAACCCGAAGCCAAGAGCCTGAAGTCCAGAACCTGGAGCCAGGAATCTGGAATTGGAAATGAAGCCAGAGTCCGGTGCCTAGAACCAGAACCCCAACCTTGACATCAATGCCAGAAACTAGATCCAGGAGGCTAGAACTCAGAGCCCAGAACCCAGAACCCAGAGCTTGGAACTAAGAATTTAGAATTCAGGGCCTAGAACTCCCAGCCAGAAGCAGAATTAGAGTATGATTTCCAGAACCTGGAGCTAAGTTCAAGCTCCAGACCATAGAACCCAAGACCTGAAGTCTAAAGCCAGATCTCAGAACTTCAGGTCTGGAACCTAAATACCAGAGCCTGGAACTGCCACTTGGTAGCATGCCATCTATGCTGTCCACAGCCTTACTCTCTGTGCTGGACCCTGAAGCCAGTGTGAAGGACAGCAGGCTGGAGCCACATGAAGGAGGGAGCTGCAGGGAATAGGCAATTTCTAAAAAGCTCTAAGCAGCCTTAGCTCTTAGGGACACAGACTTTGGCCTTGTCCATAAATGAGTAACCAATGCCTGGGCCACAAGGATTAATAATTATACAAAGTGCTTATCCCCCAAATGGGAATGGGGCATCCTCAGGTCAGCCACCCCTGTCCTGGGGCCAGGAGGTGCCTTGGGCTCCCCATCTGCAAAATGGGACTTGGATGAGGCAATGTCTCAGGGCTCTGTCTGCACTGGCCTGGCCCTGGCCAACTCAGATTGAAATCCAGCTTTCCAAGGGAGAACAAAGTCAAGAGAGCCAAAGGACGGAGTGCTCTGCTCCCCAGGGAGAGGTTGCAGGTGGCCCTCCTGTCAGCCAGCCCCGTGATAAGAACACTTGCCCCAACCACAGATGTATAAGGAATGCGTCATGGTGGATGTGTCTGTGTGTGGTCATGGTGGTCTGAATGTTGGGATGATGATCACTACCATCTTCCAGGTGTACAGCACTGTACTGACCATAGTGGGAAATGTATGTCCACTGAATTAATAACATACTTGTGAGAAGAGGCAGGAATTCTCAGACTACATTGCTGGGGAATCCGACTGTGGAATTAAACAGGTCATAAGCCAGTTTTTCCTCCCCCTAAAACAATTCATTCACAGACAAAATGGTCTTGAATGTCGGTTTTTCTTCCCTTGATTGTACTCAAATTTTAAGTCCTACAGAAAATTCACAAGCAGGAAACTGTATTTAAGGAGCAAATGGATATTAACCAATAACTGCAGAATCAACTGGTTGTGCCAACAACCTGCTCTGTTCCTGAATGCACACACTTGTTCTTGGGAACGATCTCTCTCTCTCTCTCTCTGTTCTGCCGTGGTACTGCTCCCAGGGAAATTATTTTCACTGGCATTATGAAATTCAATATATGTCAGCCTCTCACATTCATGCTGGCCATCCTGTTACCACTTTAGATCACCACCACTTGCTCCTTCCCAACCCAAGGCAGCTGTCTCCTCCCCCCTCAGATTACTTTGACCTCTCGGCAGCATTGACCCAGCGGATCAGTGTGTCTCTCTCAAAACGTGGTTGAGGGCTGGGGATTTAGCTCAGTGGTTAGAGAGCTAGCCTCCTAAGCACAAGGCCCTGAGTTTGATCCCCAGCACCAAAAACAACAACAACAACAACAACAACAACAACAAACAAACTTGGCTGACCCAGACATCTAGGGCACCTGCATTTCTTTCTAGTCTTTCTCCTGAACCTTGGGTGCTCCTCTTGGTTTTCTTTGCTGGTTTCTCTGCCTTAGCCTCCCTTGAATGTAGGTGCACTTCTGGGCTCAGCCCTGGGCCTGTTCTGTCTTCATTAAACATACTCTTCCTGGGGTTTGACTTCCCAGCACAGCCTGAGGCCAGCAAGGTGGGCAAGAAGCCAAGTGCCAAAGGTCCTCCCAGACTGTGCCAGGATGCTGGTCTTTATACAAGCAGTTAACATGTTTTTAAAGAGAGAGAGGGTGACATAATTAGCTTTGGATTTTGAAGAGATCACTGGCTGCTTTCTTTAGAGAATGGATTGGGGGCAGCCACGGCAGATGCAGGCAGAGCACTTGGGAGGCCACTGCAATTCCCCAGGGGAGAGGTCTCAGTCCAGGAAGGTGACCACAGGAATGCTGGGCAGTGAAAGGACCAGGCTACTCCTGGAGAGATTAAAATTAGGAGAATTGAAGGAAGAGTCGGAGGTGAGGGGGTGGAGGAGAATAAACGTCAAAGATCCCTGCCTGGTGTCTGGCTCCATTTGATGGACTACACGTTGCTTGCAGAGATCAGGAACACGAAAGAGGCTCTCTCAGGGCAGGGTGAGGAGCACAGTGGTGCTCAGACCTACAGAGGGCCAACTGCTCCTGCCAGCGGCCCCTCTGACATGGCCTGTGCAGATGCATCTTCTCCTCTTATGGGCCTTTTCTCAAAGTGAGACAAACCCAACTATCAAGGTTCTGGGCCTAGAGAAGGTCCAAGGAAGCCATGGCCAGAGCCCAGGTACACAGATGGGGTGTGAGTCACTGTCCAGGGGAACACACAGCTCCGTCACCAACCAAGGAGGAGGTAGCACCTGGGAGTGGGTAGTCATGAAATGAGCAGAGGGGCTGAGACCTGAATCTTCAGGGCTAGAGTGGAGCCACTCTCTCTGCTGCTCCCAGGAGCTTGACAGCAGATCTGGTCAACTCTAAAGTTTCATTACTGTCATTAGGGCCAAAGCAGCCCCACTTCCAGAAAAAAGAAATGCTTTTGGAAATGGTGGCTATATAAGTCCACAGAATTTTGCAATTTTATCCCTTAGGATGCATTCAGTCAAGAATTAACTAAAAAAAAAAAAAAAAGAATTAACTGCCTTCCCCACTAAACTCTGAATTCCATGACAATGGAGAAGGTAGACTTCAGAAATTACAAAAGTCTGGTATGGTGGTAAATGTCTGTAATGCCAGAATTCAGGAGACTGAGGCAGGAGGATCTCTATGCATTTGAGGCCAGCCTGAGTTATACAGTAATTTCAAGCCAACTTGTATATAGTTAGACCATATTTTAAAAAGCAAAAACAGGGGTTGGGGATTTAGCTCAGTGATCGAGCACTTGCCTAGCAAGCACAAGGCCCTGAGTTGGATCCCTGGAAACCCCCCCAAAAAGCAAAAGCTAATCAAAAATCATAACCTTATTCAAAAGCGGAAGCATCCCCAGTTCATCGGTGGCTGCTCCTGCCTAGGGTCTGACCTAAGCAGAGCAAGGATGAACAGGTCAGGTGGACTGGGATCGCTAGTTTTATCAATTGACCACTTCTATGTGCAGACTATAAATTAAGTATGGATTAGTTAACCTTTGCCAAACTAAAGAAGAAACTGCAGAAATGCTTATCTTTCTTGGTTCAAAGAGCCTGGGTCTGTGTCATTCTAAAGATATTGACAGCACTCTGAGCAACCACCTGGTGAGCCACAAAGAGTTGTTGACTTGAAATACAGTGCACAGGCTGGGGCTTTAGCTCAGTGATCAGAGTGCTTGCCTAGCAAGTGCAAGGCCCTGAGTTCAATCCCTGATCCAAAAAAAAAAAAAAGGAAGAAAGAAAGAAAGAAAGAAAGAAAGGAAGAAAGAAAGAAAGAAAAGGAGGAAGGAAGGAAGGAAGGAAGGAAGGAAGGAAGGAAGGAAGAAGAAAAGAAAATACAGTGCATCTGGCAGAGGTGGGGCCATCCCCATATCTGAGGCACTTTGGTATCCTGGAGGCTCAGCGAGGGTGTGAAAGCAGGAAGGGAACAACATCCTAAGGGGCAGGTCATTAATCTCAACAAGTCACAGATGAAGCATTATTAGTTAATTGCCATTTTATAAGTAAAGGGAGTAGGGCCTAGAGAAGGAAGTGACTTGCCTCAGATTCCCAGGTTGATTCAAGGGTTGCTCGGCCCTTTGCTCAAATGAGAGGAGAATCTGGCCTTGACAGTCTCAGTCCAGCATGGAATAGGGATTTACCTGATGTATTTAGGAATGGACAGGTAGACACATGACTGGCTAGCTGGCCAGGTGGATGGATGGTTGGACCAGAAGGAGGATGGATTGATAATGTTAGTAGGTTACTCAGACATTACCTGAGCTAGATTTTGGAGAGAGTACAGTGGATCAAACCAGGGCCTTCACACTGGATTATATCCCCACCCCTTTAAAACAATTTAGCTATATCATCCAATCTGGGCTTGACTTTGCAGTCTTCCTGCCTAAGGTTCCAAGAGCATTGGGATTACTTGAACTTTTGCTCAAATCAGAGAATCTGGGTGTCGCCATACCCAGTTCTAAATTAGATTTTGAATAGAAACTGTCATTGCTTAATCTGATCACATCTTTAATCCCAACCAAAATCTCCTCATTTCTCTGCAAATCTGGGCCCTAACTCAGGCTTCACAGTCCCTTGAAAGTGAAACAAGATTCTGCGCCTGGGGCGGGGGATGAGCCTGTGCCTAGCAGTATTGTGGTTCAAGCTGACTGTCTATGCTGGGGAGGCTAGAGCCTGACCACAGACTCCCCCTGCAGAGCTGCAGATTAGCAATTAACTGGGAGGAATCTTGGGATGAAGTTAATCGGGGAACAAAAGGAGGGCAGCTTGGGTTCCAGGGACTTTGCCCTTGATCCGAAGGTATAAGGAGGAGGTCTCAGCTACTCCTTAGGCCCCTGAAGGCTTCCCTGAGCTGCTTAAACAGGAACTGAAACATAGAACCTCAAGGTGAGACCAGGCCCCCACATCCCAAGATCACCCCCAGCCCATTATCCCTTCCCTGTCTCTGTCTGTGCTTCCCCTTCCTGCTCTCTATAGCATCTTGGTCACAGACCAGCCTGGCTCACTCCTCCAGAGCAAAAAGGACTGCTTCTGCGGGGTTTGGAATTCAGCTCTGCATACTCCTCTATCTAAGCAGCCACGGACCTCGGGAACTATGCGGGCAGATGCTGAGGCAGGCTGGGGCACACACACCAAGAGCCAAGAAATAGCTCCTGGGGCAGTGCAGGGAGCACCTAAGGAAGGCCAGTTCTGGCTGAGCCTCATTCATAGAGAAGACTGTCAATGTTTGTTTATTGCCCCTTTGAGGAGGTAGATGGGGGAAAGAAATGCATTGTGAGGCACATCCAGGCCAGGGGACCCTTCCTCAAGTGTGTACTCAGCTGATTCTATAAGCTAGCAAGTGTACATGGCTCCTCCCTGCTCTCCGGATGGAAAAACCTCCTGCATGGCTCACCTGGCCTCCATTTGCCGCCTCTGTGTTGTAAGGTCACTTGTTCCCTGGCTCCCTCCAGCTGCATGCCTGATAATTCTCAGTGTCTGAGCATCTGGGCCCTCTCTGACCACAGGGCTTTTGAAAACACACCCTTCTTCCTCTCCACATGGTCTCTTCTTTCTCCATGAGCCCATGCCTGGTCATGGAACACTCTAGTGGTACCTGCACCTATCATAACACCCCACTGTCATTTTCCACTTATTGAGAGATTATTTCACTTACATCTGTCTCCCCACCAGACTTTGATCTTCCTAAGGGCAGGGGCTATGTCTGTCTTTAATCACCACTGCAGCCTAGCATCTAGCTCAGAGTCTGGGATAAAGTAAGCGCTCAAGAAATACTTGGAGGGGTGAGGATGTAGCTCAGTGGTAAAGGACTCTCCTAGCATGCAGAAAGTCCTGGGTTTGATCCACAGTAAGCACACACACACACACACACATGCAGACAAACTTAATGAATGAATGGGTGAAGCAAGACACAAATTGGTCCTGAGCACCTGAGTGTGCATCTTTGGGTGTGTCTGAGGAGAGAGGTGAGATGGGTATTTGTGCATGTACATCTGCATGTGTGGAGTAGGAGTGTCTAGAATACAGCAATTGTCATTCAATACTGCTGCAATCTCTGTCATGCAGGCCTCACTGCTGGTGCCCAGTATGATGTCCTATGGAGAGAGGCTGGGGAGCCCAGCCGTCTCCCCACTTCCAGTCCGTGGCAGACATGTGATGCACGGGGCAGCCTTTGCCTATGTGCCCAGCCCCCAGGGTGAGTGTTGTTCCCACACTCTGGACCCTGCTTGTCCACCATTATCCACATCCTGGGTGAGGCCCCTGCTCTTCTGCTTGCCTCTCCCACTCCCTGGGCCCCTGGGGCCTCTGGGAACTACTAACCAGCTTTCCTCCCCAGTCCTGCATAGGATCCCAGGGACAACTGCCTATGCCTTCCCTAGCCTAAGCCCGGTGGCCCTCACAGAGCATGGCTGCCCCTATGGAGAGGCCCTGGAGCTCCATGACCCGCTACCTGCCAAGATGGCCCTGGAGGAGGAGCAGAAGCCAGGTGGGCTGGGCCCTGGGGCAGCAGGGGCAGAGGCAATCATGGCCCCGGACCCCTGCCCACCGTGCTCATGCCTGGCCTGCCTCCAGAGCCCGGGCTGGCCCAGAAGGTATGCGAGGCTGGTACCACGCTCCTCAAGGTGCCACTGATGCTGGCTTTCCTCTACCTCTTTGTCTGCTCCCTGGATGTGCTCAGCTCAGCTTTTCAGCTGACTGGAGGTAGGGCCAAGTTGGAGGAGGCCAGGGAAAGGTTTTGGGAGGCCCTCAGATGACACAGGTTTGTGCTCCCCAGGGAAGGTGGCTGGAGACATCTTCAAGGACAACGCCATTCTGTCCAACCCGGTGGCAGGGCTGGTGGTGGGGATCCTGGTAACTGTGCTGGTACAGAGCTCCAGCACCTCGACATCCATCATTGTCAGCATGGTCTCCTCCGGCTGTGAGTGGGCCAGGGCAAGAGCTTGGGGCTACTGGGTGGTACTGGACAGAGGGCTCGGGTAGTATGTCAGGGCTGTGGGATGGGGGCAGGACTGGGGACGGGGAGGGGCTGAGGGCAAAGGGCAGAGCTCCAGCACTCGTCCTCTAAATCAGAGCCAAGAGTCTATATGATGACTTATTGCAAGACTTGGTTTCCACAATTGCAGCACTGGCTAGTCAAGTCTAAAATTCATAGAGCAGGTCATCTGGAAGGACAGACTGGAATTCTTGGGCAGAATCCTGTAGTCCTGTAGTCCACAGGTGAAAGTTCTTCCTCAGAGAAGCCTCAGTTTTATTCTAAAGGCCTTTCATTCCACTCCTAGATTATCAAGCATAGTCTCCTTTACCTAAAGTCAACTGATGGTAGGTGAAAATCACATCAATGAAACACCTTCACAGACATGCCCAGATTTGTGCTTAATTGAATAACTGGACATTGCAGCCTAGTGCGGTTGTCACATAAAGCCAACTAGTACACTTGTGTACATGTGTGCACACACAAGCACAAATATGTATTTGTATATGAGATGTGAGACCTCACAGACACACACACGCTTGCACTCACCCTGTGCAGTGCAGGTACATCTAGTCACATGGGTCATGGGACTAACAGGTATTGTGGGGCTGGAGCCAGGGGGCCCTCACCTAATTAGTTAAGAAGTTACCTTGCTGGGCATGATGGCACATGCCTGCAATCCCAGCACTCAGGAGGCTGAGGCAGGAGGATTGCTAAGAGTTCAAGGGCAACCTAAAATACGTAGCAAGACCCTGTGTAAAAAAACAAAACAAAACAACAACAACAACAACAACAAAAACCTAAAGAAATCATCTCTTCTGTCAGTGCTGGAAGTGAGCTCTGCCATCCCCATCATTATGGGCTCCAATATCGGCACCTCCGTCACCAATACCATCGTGGCCCTGATGCAGGCAGGGGACAGAACTGACTTCCGGAGGTGAGGAATGGGTGGGAGGGTGGGACTTGTCCTCGTTGGGGAAGGGCAGCCTCACATGCTAGGAGCCTCCAGGATGAGTGCACCCTGGCTCCAGCCTGCCCTGCAACATGGCCTCCCTGCCCAGGGCCTTTGCAGGGGCCACCGTGCACGACTGCTTTAACTGGCTATCCGTTCTGGTCCTGCTGCCTCTGGAGGCTGCCACTGGCTACCTGTATCACATCACTGGACTTGTGGTTGCCTCCTTCAATATCCGAGGTGGCCGCGATGCCCCTGACCTTCTCAAAATCATCACAGAACCCTTCACAAAGCTCATCATCCAGGTGAGGACAGGGCCTGGCATAGGGTAGAGGCTAGGAGTAGTAAGAAATATCATCCTCACTCCCAGACTCTCATCTTGCCCACAGCTAGACAAGTCTGTGATCACCAGCATTGCCACAGGGGATGAGTCCCTGAGGAACCACAGTCTCATCCGAGTCTGGTGCCACCCAAACCCCATGGAGGTGAGTCCCAAGGTTGGCCCATTAATTTCATGGTTCACGATGCTTCAGATAATCTTTGGAGATCACTTAGCCAGGAAAGAGCAAATATATGTTACTTTTTCTGTGATACTATGCCTGTGGCAGACATTGCTAATCCCTCTTAGCCTCACACATTGCTTTAGGCAGACATTGCCAATCAATTAGAGTTGGTATGTAATTGATCTAGCCCAGCAGTTCTCAAAGTATGGTCCATGGAGCACCAACATCAATACCACCTGGGAAAGTGCTGGAGACGGTGTACATCCTTCCCTAGAATTACTGAATCATGCATCAGCAAGCCCTCTAGGTTGGCTCATGCTTAAGTTTGAGGACCACTGATGCAGCTCAGCCCTCTGATTTTACAGTTAGATAGAGGCTCAGAAAGACTAGGAAACTTGTGAGAGCTTGTCTACCATGTCCGGGCCTGAGGAACCCAGTGGAGGGTGACTCAGATCTGCTGTGTTTGGGAGCCTGGGTAATCCGAGGGAGAGGGCAAGAAGAAAGTGCTACAAGGAACACTCCAGGAAACTAGGATGAAAAGGAACTTAGCTCAGGAGCAAGACATACGAGCTGCTGTCTGGAGACCCCTTGACACACAGCGGTCACTTGTGCTAGTTTCGGGATGCCTTCTCCCGGACTCTCATAAGTGCGTCCCTTGTATTTCTGCACTATTTCTCCTGCTTCTACTACCCAGAAGAACTACTGAGATTGGTTGGACAGTTGTGGACCAGCCATTATGCCAGGCTAACAGAGAGCAGGCAATTAGCACACTTTCTTACTCAGCCATAAAAAGGAAAATGCTTCATCAAGACCACAATCTGCCACATTTCCTTCTCCTTGTTTTTTTTTTTTTTTTTGGAGATCAAATTTGGGGCCTTATGCTTGCATCTCCTTAATTGTTAACACAAGAAGCAACTCCCTTTAGAACAAGCTATGAGAAAATCCGAAGCCCACAGTCCCAGCCTAAGCCATTCCCCCTCATTCTCTCCACTTGCTGCTTGATGTTACCAGGCCTTTATCCCAGCATGAACAGAAAACACTCCATCAACTCACCTACTGTGTTCCTTTGCATCTGAAGTGGCACACAGCTAGGGCTCAACCCTTCTGAGCGTTCAAGGCATCTTTATATAAAAAAGCCCACGCAGACAGCTTTGATGCTGGCTTCATGACCTCTCTAACATGTCAGCCACCTTCTCATGAGCACCCTGGGCACTCCGAGACTCTCTGAATCACCGTAGCCTCTATAGTGTAGAGCAAAATCTAGTCTATGGCTGTACCACCTTGAAAGCGCCTGATCTCGTCGCTAAAGCAAAATCTGGAAAATAAAGAGATCACACGCTTTGATATTCACACACACAAAAAGACAAGCTTCTGTTCCTCACTTCCTCTGAGTTGCCCGCTGTCCGCCTGCTGCAGCAGTGAGCAGGTTTCCACCACACTGTGTGCTATGGCATCTAATGCAGTCCTCATGCAGTGCTGGCGAGGGGGACACAAGGACCCCTTTTAACAAATGCAGAAAGTGAAATTCAGCTGCGTGAAGTAACTGCCCCGTTCACCTGGCTGGGGTTGCCCTCAGGCTTTTCTTTCCTGCCCCAGTTGCCACTCGGCAATGTTCTGTCTCACATCCCCGCTCTATCAGGAAATCTTTTCCTTAAGAGCAGCTTGGAAACTAGGGAGGTCTGGGCTGAGTTTCCTGTGCTCACCCTCCCTCGAAGACTTCTGCCCATAGGAATGTGACTCATGCTGCATGCTCTGGTGATGTGCATGGATGACTCCTCCTGCACCAAAGACTGCACTGAAGCTTTTCCTTTGATCCCAAAGTCTCCCTATACTGTACTTCCTTCAGACTCTTATTGCCTCCAGCTTTTCCCACTTGTGGCCCAACCTGGCCCAGCTGGACTCCAGGGAACCTATGTCACTAAGGAAAGAACGAGAATCTTAGGCTTTCCAGGTGAGGAAAGAAAAAAACAGATGCACTTTTGGTGTTTCATACACTTCTGGGTGTTCTGTAGGCCTGGCACTGTCTAAGAATTACCTTTCTGTGGGTCATATGGTGGATTGTCAACCATGCTTGCCTGGTTTAAATAAGTATCTTTTGAAGATTTGTAACCTGGGAAGAAGGGCTTATCACCACCTTACTTTCCAGATGAGGAAACAGCCTTATAGAGGTACAGTGGCTTGCTTTAGTTCATAATTGAGGTAGGGTGCAAATTCTGGTGGAATCTTGACTCCTTATCCAAGATAACCAACTTGACATCCCACCATATACCGTATGTCCATTTCCCATTCTGGCTTGAATGCCACTCCAAGGGTGGTGGGTGGGTGTTACTCTGAGGGTAGATCTTTTTTTTAGGAAAGGTCTCACTCCGTAGCCCAGGCTGGCCTCAAACTCACAGTGATCCTCCTGCCTCAGCTTCCCTAGTGCTGGGATTACAAACCTGCATGCCACCATGCCATTTATGATGACAAATTCTTCTCTTAGCCACCAGATGGCGCCGCTAGCACAGAGCTAGCTGAAGGATTACAGAAGAACAAAGGCCAGGAACTCACTTCCTCCAGAGGGGAAACTATTGCACAGGCCCAGATCTTGTGTTTCTCCCCTGGGAAAGGATTCTTGGAGCGTTATGATCCTCTGTGAGCTTAATCACTTCCTTCAGTTCCCAGAAGCACCTCCTTAATTTGGGTGTCCCTACAGGAACTTAGATCCCAACTCCCTCTTCCAAGACTGCCAACTAGCCCCTGGGGAAAAGCACACAACATTATAGATTCCATGCCATGGAGAAGGCAAGTGGGGCTCAGGGTAAGTGTGTGGCTCAATGTCACACAGCTGGGAATAGCTTGGCTGGGGTGGGAGCTCAGGGCTAGGGGAGGCCCATTCATTCTGTTCCCCCCTCCTCATCCCCTTCCTGCTCCTCTACTGTGACCCTAGCCCAGGCAGGATGGGCACATCCTGGGAACAGGTCCCAGATGCTGGGCCTCCAGGCTCTGTTATCCGGGCTGGAGTTTCCACCTTCTGCATTTCCCTGCAAGAAAGCCCCAGGGTATGCTGCCTCCCCTTAGTTCCTCCTCCAGCCTGGTTTTGCAGTCAGCCACCTCTCTTTCCCCTAGTTGCTGCCTTTATATTCCTCATGCACTGTTAGGGTCTCTGACACCCTCTGTGGACTCAGGCAGGGCTGTAAAACCCCAGGAAGAAGGTCAAGGTTCCAGGACCCCAGAGGAGGGGTTGGGGATATAGCTCAGTGGTACAGCGTACGCTTAGTGTGCATGAGGCCTTGGGTCGTAGCACCAGCACACACACACACACACACACACAACCCAGAGGCCTTAGCTCTTGGCCTTGTCCTGCTCCTGACTCTTCCACCCCTAGAGTGGGACCCCAGCAAAACTCCTTATCCTCCTCCAGTCTCAGGGTCACAAGCCTCTCCCCCAGGAGAGACCTCTGGGGCAGCCCAGAATGATCAGTAGGGGTACAGATTGATTAGGCACCTGCCGGGGGTCATCTGCTTCCTAGGGTTCTAGGTTGGGGACATCTCCTTCCCCAAGAAGGTCCACCAAGCTCCTCCCCAGCAAGGCCAGGATCCTCAGGCATGTCTACAAGAGCCACTGGTGTCCTGAGCAAAGAAGTCAATCACACGCCGCATGATTCTGACGGGCCCGGGAAAGGAAACTATTTCTTATTTGGAGGCTAAGACTTGTCGTGAACCAAACCCTGCAGTGAGGGCTTTATAGACATTTTCTCTTGTAACCTTTATAACAGTTTTGGATTTTGTGGTGGGGCAGGTGCTGGGGATTGAACTCAGGGCCTTGTGCTTTCAAGGCAAGTGCTCTACTGCTGAGCTAAATCCCCAACCCCTATAACAGTTTTTTTGTTGTCTTGCTTCAAAGAAATCTGACTCGGAGAGGCAGCATGATTGACCCAAGGTAGTTGGTGTAAAAAGCAGGATTTGAGGGATTGGGGATTTAGCTCAGTGTTATGAAAGCACTTGCCTATCAAGCCCAAGGCCCTGAGTTTGATTCCCAGCACCCCCCCAAAAACAAAAAAAAAACCACACAAACCAGGAGTTGAACTTAGAGCTGCCTGACAGTGAACATCTGGCTGTCTCTCTTACACCAGGTTCTCTCTCTTAGACCAGGTTCTGTCCCTCACCTGCACAGTAGCTAGTTATCATCACTTTCCCAGCATGCTCTTCTAATCTACTCCATCAGAGATAGTTTTCTCTGGTTTCTCACCCTGCAGTTCAGGCCTCAGGCTTGACAGTGCCCTGGGGCCCAGACAGGGGAAACTGAGAACACAGATAAGTATGTTTCCCTACCTGAGGGAGCAGATCCCTCTAACATAAACCCTAACTTTGCCATAAACAATTCTTTTTTTGGAGGAGGGTGCTGGGGATTGAACTCAGGGCCTTGCACCTGCTAGACTAGTGCTCTACCTCTCAATCTAAATCCCCAACTCTGTCACAAACAATTCTTATCTCCATCATACTCCTCCCAATTTTCTCTCTCAAACTCTCTTCCCTCTCCCATGCTGGGATGGAACCCAGGGCCTTGTGCAGGCTAGGCAAGTGCTCTACCACTGAGTTACACCTCTAGTCACATATATATATACACACACATATATATATACACACACACATATATATATATATGGCACAGTTTGGAACAAAAACCTCAAGAAGCTGTAAAATCTCTTTACCCCACCTGAGCTCCCACCCTCAGCATGGGGGTGGGGTGGCAGGGATACTACTGGATCCAGAAAGGGGCTCTGGATACGTGGCTACAGAGCCCCTAGGGCAATGGGCCTTTATAAATTCTGGGAGAGGCAGAATGAGGCTAACTGGGAGAAGTTGTATCTCTTGAATTCTGCCCGGAAGCCTGGTGGCCCTTGCTGATGTGTGGCTATGGGAGTTACTGCTTCTTTCCCGGCCTCCTTTGTAAGATGGCTTCTCCCCATCCAAACATACCATATTTTCTCCTGTCCCTCTTGGGTGGTTGCTGGACTCCTGGGGGAAAGATAAGGAGCTCTAGGTTGCATTTTAAATAATAACTCCTTAACCTGACGAGGCTACACCTTAGTGGTCCACAAGCCAGATAAGGCTGCTTCTACTGACCCTGGAATTCTGCTACCTAGAACAGTAATGTATATCTCAGAGTAGCTGCCAACACTTACAGAGACTGGAGGATTTTATCTAAAACTTCAAAATTGTGGTTTCTTTTACAAAATTGGGCAATTGGGCCATGCTGGGCTGTCCCTGGATGGTGAGAGTGGTTTAAACTTAAATTATTCCTACCCTACAGGCCCAGCACACACTCTCCAGCCCATCCACATGCAGCCTGGGGCGCTAGTTTAGGTTACCTGCCTTGCCCTGTGGCTCTCAGAATTTGGGGATCTGAGAAGGCCCTCACTTCAAGAACAGTTCTTGGGGAGGGAAGAGATTGGGAGGCTGGATACTTTACCCCACCAACTGTCCGCTCCCCACTGGATCCCCTCAGGCTAAGAAGCAGCGCTAGAGAAAGGAGCTTAGGTTAACCGAAGCCTTAGGGGAAACGAGGGGGCCAGAATGCTGTGGAAGAGGGAGGAGCACCAGGAAAGGGATCAGTAATAAAAGATCAGGAAGGGAGAGTTCTCAGAAAAAGAGGATTATGGTCACTGGCATCCAGTACTACTGAGAGGTGAAAAAAACCAAGAGAGAAGCAACTGGTTTTGGTAATCAGGAGGGTCCTGCTGGTTCTAGTGGAGCTCACTCCACAGAGTGATGGGGTGGAAATGCAGAGGGCCTACCACCGTCTGATTCTTGTGTGGCAAACATGTTTTTCACCAGAGCGAATGGCATCAGAAAGAGCAAGTGACCTATCCATGGTCACAGAGTCAGGAGACCCATTTCTACCTTCCTCCTCTCTCCCTAACATGCATCCTAGCCCCGATCTCAGACTACATTTTCCTACATTCTCTAAGTCACCCTCCTCTTAATCTAGGCTTCTACCATGTCCAGGGCAGAGGCCAGTGCCAGCTGGACCCGTGGAAATGTCACCATGGAGAAATGTAAGTACCTGCAACATGGGAAGTGATCCCCTTGGCAAAGGCAGCAGCAAGGCCACCTGGTACAGAAGCTGGAGCCAGGTGGGGCTTCAGGCTCACAGTCCCAGAGGTGGCCAAGGGGGATCCAGGTGTGACGATCAGCTTTCAGCAGCTTGACATGTCACCTACAGGCAACCACATCTTTGTGGACACGGGGCTGCCTGACCTGGCTGTGGGGCTTATCCTGCTGGCTGGCTCTCTGATACTCCTGTGCACCTGCCTCATCCTCCTCGTCAAGATGCTCAACTCCCTGCTCAAGGGCCAGGTGGCCAAGGTCATCCAGAAGGTCATCAACACCGGTAAGCCATGAGAGTAGGTCGGAGGGCTACAGGGCTGAGCAGGCCCCAAGAGAGGCCCTTTCTGTCTTGCTAGGTCCTGCCATTGCCTAGATCTGGATAAACCCCTACCATCTATGAGCCTCAGTTTCCCTGCTGAACACAAAAGGGACTGGACTAGGCAATTCAGAGGCTCCTCGGGTGCTGATGACTGGGGAACTGAGGCTGCTTCTGGCTGTGGTTCCATTCTAAAACACAGAGATTCTCCAAGGCCATTGGTTAAATCAACAAATGGACATTAAGCTCGTACTGTGTGCCAAGGGATATGGGACGAGGCAAATAGAGATGGGTCCTAATCTAAGGGGGCTCACAACCCAGCAGCGAGAGACAATGAAAAATAAATGAATGAGGATAAATTTAGAGAAAGAGCAAAGTAACTGCCAACCAAGAACAAAGCAAAGGCCAGGCAGGGCGGTGCACACTTATAATCCCAGCACTTGGGAGGCTGAGGCAGGAGAATTGCTGCGAGTTCAAAGCCAGCCTGTGCTACATAATGAGTTCAAGCCCAGCCTGACCTGCATAGTGAGACCCTGTCTCAAAACACCAAAACAAACAAACAAACAAATATATAGACAAACAAACAAATATTTGCTTTAAAAAAAGCAGAACAAAAATGACAATGCAATAGAATATAGAATAGGCCAGTGGTGGCATGCATGCCACAGCCAGCTGTCTGTATCACTGAAAGCTCTAAAAGTTTTGTCATCACTGGAATAGGCCATCTTGGATGGGCAATCAGGCCTGTCTGAGAAGGAAGTACTTGAGCAGAGATCTAAATGAGGAGCATCCATAGAGGATACTGAGGGAAAACTGTATTTAGATGCTGAGTAGAGTATTCTGGGCAAAGGGAACAGCCAGGGCAAAGGGATAATGGTAGCATAATGACACCAAGCAAGAAAGATCTTTAATCCAAGATCAAAGAAGGGCGAGTAGAAGCCACTGCAGTTGAGCAGAAGACTGGCTAGGTCCTAGCGGGACACTGGCATCCAAAGACCTCCTCCCAAGAATGTGCCTGCTCCCCCAGTGCCCTCCCACTGACCCAGCCTGCTGGGACTGGGGTTTCCTTGCAGACCTCCCTGCTCCCTTCACCTGGGTCACAGGCTACTTTGCTATGGTGGTGGGCGCCGGAATGACCTTCATTGTCCAGAGCAGTTCTGTGTTCACCTCCGCCATCACCCCCCTCATCGGTGAGTGCCCAGGCCCAAACAGAGGTGGGGCAGGGATAGGGGAAGAGCTGAAGAGCTGAAGGCAGGACCGGGGGAGGACCATATCCTCTCCCCTACCCGCCAGGCCTGGGAGTGATCAGCATCGAGAGAGCCTACCCACTCACGCTGGGCTCCAATATTGGCACCACCACTACGGCCATCCTGGCTGCACTGGCCAGCCCCAGGGAGAAGCTGTCCAGCGCCTTCCAGGTGCGTCAGGGAAAGGAGCCTGCCTCAGCAAGACGGGGCTAGGGCTGGGCACTGGGGCTGGGTACACGTCTGACCCAGGCTGTGGCAATACATAACAGATAGTTCTGACTACCTACTAAGGCCACTTACTATAGGCTTGTTGGAAACCCATTATGCTCAAGGTTGACTTGATTCCAGCACCAAGACCTTGGTGTCTTGTAGAGATACACTGTTCAATAACCACATCGACAAAGAATAAGTAGCAGGGGTTGGGGATTTAGCTCAGTGGCAGAGTGCTTGCCTAGCAAGATCAAGGCCCTGACTTGATCCCTAGCACCAAAAAAAAGAAAAAAAAAAAGAAGAAAGTAGCAAGTTGGATGAGGATGGGAACCTGACCCAATAAGAGGGATCAAGAATGAGTAGAGTTGGGGAGGAGGGCAGGTGGCAAATGGGGAATTGTTCCAGAAACAAAGGAACCACTGACAAGATATGGTACTGACCAGTTTAGAGCCCCAGAGCGGGTACGCCAGAAACTAGTATTAATCTTTTAGCTGCTGGATTTTGGCAGTATCTGCTGGGGAATTCGTGACAAAGGGTCATTACAGGAAATGTGGAGTTCAGGCCAGTGGTTTTTACCACCTGATCCAGGGATATCTCAATATTTTAATAACCAGTGCAACGATGCTGGAGTGATCTGGGGACTTGTCGGTCCTAAGTGGTGACCTTCCTAGCTGCCCAGATGAGGTCAGGCACCTATTACCTCTCCTACTGACTTAACGTGGCAGCCTCTGCCCTCCTCAGCCCCACTGCCCCCTCCCCTGCAGATTGCCCTCTGCCACTTCTTCTTCAACATCTCCGGCATCCTGCTGTGGTACCCACTGCCCTGCATGCGTCTACCCATCCGCATGGCCAAGGCCCTGGGCAAACGCACGGCCAAGTACCGCTGGTTTGCTGTCCTCTACCTCCTTGTGTGCTTTCTCCTGCTGCCCTCCCTGGTGTTTGGCATCTCCATGGCAGGCTGGCAGGCCATGGTAGGTGTGGGCACACCCTTTGGGGCCCTGCTGGCCTTTGTGCTGCTAGTCAACTCCCTACAGAGTCGAAGTCCCCGGCGCCTGCCCAAGTGGCTGCAGACATGGGACTTTCTGCCCCACTGGATGCATTCTCTGAAGCCCCTGGACCGCCTCATCACCCGTGCCACCTTATGCTATGCCAGGCCTGAGCCCCGCTCACCCCAGTTGCCTGCAAGGGTCTTCCTAGAGGAGCTGCCCCCTGCCACACCTTCCCCCCGCCTCGCACTGCCTGCTCACCACAATGCCACCCGCCTCTAGGCTGTGGACCCAGACTACTGCCTGGCGATGGAAAGGCCTGTGCACAGAGCCCAGGGTGGAAGGAGAGGGTGTATGTGTGTGGATGTGGGTGCATGCCACTCTGGGTGTGCATGTATCTGTGTCACTCTTGAGTGCCTATCTTTACGCAGCTCCATAGAGGTCTGGGCTTGTGTGGCTGAGAGGTACTATGTATGTGTACATATTTAGGAGTGAGTCTATGTGTCTAACAGTGTAGGGAGAAGCCTGTATTTGTGTACACACGTGTAGCAGAACTTGCATGCGTACAGATGTACCTGAGAGGCTGCGTGCAGGTTGCAGGGTATGATTTCAGATATATGGACACATAAATGAAGGACGCATATATGGAGGCTTGCATTTGTGTCTTTGTGTACATGAGACTATGATGGCAAGGTGGCTCTGAATAGATGACTGCATAGCTAGCTCCCTGTGCATAGATATGGGTTCCAGAGTCACCGACTGAATTACACCACTTCCTGCCACTTTCCTTCCTCCACAATGCCATTCTCATTCTTACTTAGGGCTCAGTGCCACCACTACAACCCTTTCCCAACCTTGCATGATGATAAAAAAGAAAGGCATTTTAAACTCTTATGCATTTAGAAGTCTTTTTGCTCTGCGTCTATGGGAGGGAGGTCAAAATCAAAACATGGGGTTCAGCAGCACTATCTCTCCTCAAACACTCACTGTAACAGCAGCCCACAGCCCTTCGAGCTCACCCCAGCTCTTTGCCTGGCCCCACCTTCATGAGCTCAATCCACAGTTTACACTCCCTGGAAGCCCCTCTTAGGGCCTGGGGCCCTCCCAAGGCAAGTGTAAGTAGGAATTTCTGCAACTCCATGCCCTGACCCCCACCAGGCTGTGCCTCCTGTGGTCTCACCTGCCCCCTGAACCCACCTGGCTCAGCCACACACGTGCTCCTGCTGACTGGGCTAAGATCAGTGCTCCAGAAGGAGTAAGAAGTGGAGATTTGTCAGGGACACTGGAGGAGGAGTCAAGGAAGATGGGGACAGGCAAGAGAGGCAGGGACCAGACACCCTCCCTCCCACCTTTGTTCTCGTTGAGTAATAAACCAGGCCTCACTTAAACCTATCCAAGCTTTTCAGTTAGTTCTTCCTTTTCCGTAAGGCATTCTGGAGCTGAGGCCTGCAGAGAGAGGATCAAGGGGTGGAGATGCCAAAGTTTGTCCCTCTTGTCCAGGGACTCCTCTGAGGCCTTTGGGTCCCAAGAGGGAAGAAAGACTGTAGGACCCCAGAACCAACTTTGATGCTCTTGGACATACTTCTTCAGTAGACCTTCCTCTGAGGCATATAGGAGGAGATACAGATGCCTGGGTGCCCCAGAACTGCTCCCCAAGCAAGCGGCCCCACCCTGTCACCACTTGCAACCCATGTAAGTGCTCCACCCAGTGGAGGGAGTGGAGCCAGAGCTCTGTATCCAAGGATTCTATATCTGCTGATTCCACCAATGGTAGTAGAGATGATTTAAAATACGCAAAATACTCTGCCTTTTTATACAAGAGATTTTAGTGTCCTGGAACTAATCCCCAAGCTACTGAGGGAGGATTATACACTGGCCTCCAGTCTGAAACCCTGACCCCACCACCCTAGCTGGTGTGTGCCTGGGGAGAGAGGTGCTGGCTGGATGGGAAGGGACCCCTTTCACTAGGTGCGTGGGAACTTCTGTGAGAGACTGCTAAGGCCTGAGGTAGAGTTTGAAAAGACTCCCCACCTTTTGATTCTTCCTCACAAGGGGGCGGGGTTCCCCCTAGGATTCCAGGAAAATGCCAAGAAGCAGCAGTCAGACCAGAGGCCTCTCCGCAAGGCATCCATAGATGGGGATTGCTAAGCAGACTCTAGATTTAGAATCCCAGCCCACCAGGAACACTCTCCTGCAAGGATCTTCCCTTAAACCGGTTTCCTGATTTGCCAACTCCCCACGCGCAACGAGGATGAGCCCACGACGCCCAGTTCACAGTTTATTCTGGTCCCGCTGGCACCGTGGGTGGCCTGGCTGTCATGCTACAAGCCCTGCCTGCACAGCCTGCGGATCAGCTCGTGCATCGTCTTATTGAGCGCGCCGCCGTGCACGCCGCGCCGGCCCATGAGCACTAGAAGTGCGCGCGGCGTGAGGCCCACGCAGATGGCGCGCCCGTCCGGGCCCTTGGTGCGCGCGTCCAGCACCCCGTCGCCCTCCGCCAGCAGGTAGTCCCGGATGACACAGCAGCGGCGGCCAGCCACACTCAGGCCAGTCTTTAGGAAGGTGTGGCGGTCGGGCCCCGTGAGCACGCCCACCTCCTGCGGGGAGATGGCAGCCAGCAAACCCCCGGGCCGCGACGCCCACACGCAGCGATTGTCCGAGTGGCCCACGATGGCCACGTCGTCGATGCGCTGGTCCCGCAGCACCGCACTGATGAAGCCCTTCCAGTCGCCCATCCCGCATTGAGTGCACCCCTACACCTACCGCTGGGGGAGTCCCACCACTGGGAGAACTAGGAACTCCAGGGCCACTGTGACGTATGCGGGGGCGGGGTCGTGATCAGGGATATGGGCGTTGTCACAGAATGGTTTCCTAGCCTGGAAAATGTGGGGTGTTCACATTTTGCGCGTGGGAAGTTCTAAAATTAGCGTAAAGGAAGGACTCGAGGACCACTCAAAAGGACCTAGAAAACCAGTTAGGTTAAAAAACAAAACAAAACAAAACAAAACAAAACAAAACCAGTTAGGTTCGTTAAAAAGATAGAATTGCCAGGGGTGGGAGCCCACACCTCCACACCTGTAGTCCCAGCACTTGGGAGGCTGAGGCAGAAGGATCACCGTGAGTGAGTTGGGGGCCAGCCTGGGCTACACAGTGAGTTTAAGGCCAGTCTGAACTACATGGTGCGACCCTGTCTCACAAAACCCACAAGAGTTTGGGGATTTTGCTCAAAACAAAACAAAACAAAACAAAAAAAACAACCCAAACAACAACAAACACATGGGATTAAGGTGGGTGTGGTGGCACAAGCCAATCGCAGTGCTATAGGAGGTTGGGGATCACAAATTCGAGTCCAGCTTGGGCAATTTAACAAGCTCCTGACTCAAAATAAAAATAAATAAAAAGGACTGGTGATGTAGCTCAGTGTGGAGACCCTGGGTTCAATCCCCAATATTAAAGAAGGGGAAAAAATGTTAGAACAACAAAAAAAATGCCTTGTCTGGACAGCTGGACTTCTTGGCCTGTAAAGGAAACCATTCAACCCCCAGATGGTTGCTCTCCAATCTCAGAAAGCATCAGAATGCCCTGGAAAGCTGTTAGATTGCTATGACCCAATGCGGTTTCTGCTTCAGTAGTCTACAATGGAGCCGAAGGATCTGCATGTCTAAGAAGTTTTCTAGCGATGACACTGATACTGGTCAAGGAACTTTGAGATCCAGTACAAATTTGGGTGGAGATGGGAGTATTTATGTTGCTAGCGCTCAGGGCACACACTACCATTTTGTTTGTTTTGTTTTGTTTTTTGAGACAGGGTCTCGCTATGTGTTTCAGGCAGGCCTCGAACTCACAACGGTCCACCTGCCTCATCCTCCCGAGTGCTGGGATTACAGGCATGCACCACCATGCTCCACACACTACCATTTTAATGGTAAGCATTTCTATGGCTGCATGTGGAATCACTTGGAAGGCTTTAGAAACATACTATTCATGCCCCATTCCTAGAGATACTAATTTAATTGTTCTCAAGTGCATCTTGAGCACAGATAGACTCAAAAACCTCTCCAGGGCTGAGGGGTGTGACTCGGTGGTCGAGGGCCTCCCTAGCACATGGAGGAGGCGTAGTGTTTGATGGGAGGCACAGTGCTGCCCAGGTGATTCCCATGTACAGTCAAGGCTGAGAGCCATTGCTCTTAGAGTGAATTTAGAATGTTTAGTTCCTTATGAGAATAATTTTCAGAGTCACCTTGCACAGGCTTGGTGCATAGTAAAACCATGCAACCTGTACAGCAATCTGAAGTTCTTATGTTAAGGTCACACACATCCTGTTCTGTGAGGGCGGTGTGAGAGCTGCGCACCAGTTTTCTCTCTTGGCATGTCCTGAGAAGCATTTGCAAAGCGCTTTATTGAGTTCCTACACCCGTGTCGCCTGGTTGGTGATGGTGGAAGGAATGTGACATAGTCTTTACTATCCATGATCATGCCCCAGACCTTGGGCATTGCCCAAGAGGGAAGGACAAGTCCCTGCGTAATCAGGAAGCTGTGTGCTTCTGGATCCAAGTCAGGTAGTTGGCCACATCAGTGTAGACACCAGGCTTGTTGCGGTCGCCACAGCCGGAGCCCCAACTGATGACACCACGAAGAGTGAGCCGGTGCTCTGCCGCCTCGTCCTCGCACACCAGAGGGCCCCCAGAGTCACCCTGGGTCGGGAACACGCAGCTCAGCACCCTGCCCTGCTTGGGGAAGGCACCACCCAGGCCCCAGGGCTCACCTGGCAGGCATCCGTGCCCCCCTCAAGGAAGCCAGCGCAGAGCATCCCGGGGAGAATGGCGTCTCCGTGCACTTCGGGAGCCGAGCAGCGCTCCAAGGAGATGAAGGGTACCTGTGCCTCCTGCAGGAAGGTGGAATATTCCTCCGCCCCTGCAAACCCAGAGCACCTGCCTCACACCAGACTGCACTGTGCGGCAGTGTCTACCCTGCCCACCGCCTTTCTCCATCACAGCGAGCCGGAGAGGGAAGGAGTTGCTGGTTAACTCGAGTTCATAAGCCAGGAAACAGGCCCACAGAAGAGTCCAGATTTGAATGTCGGGGACCATCCTCACCTCCCATGCGTCTCAAAACCTGGCTTACACAATACAGTACTACACCCACGGCTCAAGTGTAGGGACAGAGTCCCAGTAGCCCCTGCAACCCAGCGCCAGAAGGAACTAGGAGAAAGTGCGCTTTTCCTTGTACCTCCAGGAGATCTGGGGACCTCGGTGTATCTCAGACTGGGAAGAGAGGACTGCAGAACAAAGGCCTTTGCGCACCACTTCTCCAGTAGGCACTCTGGTCGATACCAAAGTTGCGGGCTTCTCGGGCCTACTTTGGGCCCTGAGGTCTCCCGTCTGCCCCCAGCTATTGTGCCTACCCTCGAACTGGTGTCCCCAGCCGGCCACCTCGCACAGCTCAGACTCGGATTCAGAGGGCGGGGTTGTGCCGCTGGGCAGGCACACCGGCTGCACGTAAGGCGACAGTTGTGCGCAGCTGCCATCCGCGTTCTCTTGCAGGCGAAGCAGAGCTAACCCGGGCGGGGAGGAGTGTTAGGCGGGACGCTGGGGCCCGGGCCCTCCCCATTTTTCTCCCCTCCCCGCAGGGGCGCCTGCACGCACCCAGGTCGTGCTGGTAGGTGTTGGGCGAGAAGGCCTCGTGGAGGCGGTAGGAGCGCACGGCCAGCGTTTGGCAGTGCTCACAGCTCTGATTATGGCGGTCCTGGCCGAGCACCACCGTCAGCTCCTCGGGCGCTGGCCTGCGGGCCGGGTGGGAGGAGGGGCAGCGTGCTCAGAGCCGGCCGCTGGCGTTCTGGGGGAGCCCTCTGGTTCGAACCTTTTCCCAGGTGTCCGGTTTCCTCCTGGAGGGTTTCGGAGGGGCGGGGCAGGGGAGGGCTAGGGGACAGGCTCAGATGTGGGGCCGAAGCTAGGCTCAGGGACAGGCGAGCTGGCTAGAGTTCCGGAGGGCCGCTGGGTGGGTGGGTACTCGCCGGTTCTGCAGGCAGTGAGCCGCGGTCAGCACCCAGCAGGGGGCGATGAGGCTGCCGGAGCAGAAATTTTGACCCCAGTACAGCGCGGCGATGTAGGGGTGCGCCCCGGGCAGCGCCACTAGTCCGCCGACGATGCGACTCAGAGAGGACAACCGCTTCCGGAGCCGCTGTCCGCAGAGGACCGGGGCGGTCCTGGACAATTCTTCTGCCAAGGCTGCGGGAGAAGGCCAGGGAGACCCGCGCCCGGAATCTAGCTGGCCCTGGTCCGTCTTTGGTGGGACTTCCCCCCTCCCTAACTCCCTAACTACCTGGGGTCTGGGTCGTGGGCTGAGGTTTCCGCAGTGGTGTAGGCCCGGGCCTGGACAGGTCCTGACGCCCGGAGGGCGTAGACGCTGGCTGGGTTGGGGCCTGGCATCGTGCCAGGTCGCAATACTCCCAGCTCAGCCGGTTGCCGCTCCAGACGAAGCACCAAGGGCGGGTGTCATTATCCGGGTTCCTGTAACCTCAAGAGGGTGCGCTGTTAGGGCTTGGGGTGCCCCTGAAGGCCTTAGGGGAGGGGGTTGCCCTGCTCCGCCCCACCCGGTGCACCGGCAGAAGGCGTGGTGGCCCAATCCCCGGCTCAGCGCTTGCTCTGCGGTCATGTTCCGGTAGGTGGCCTCCGAGGCCCACCGCTCACACGCTGCTCCTGAGACAGTGGTCCTGGCCATACCGCGGTAGCTGAGCCCGCGGCCATCATAGCAGCTCGCCTCAGTGTCTAGGAAGAAAAGAGCTCCCTGCTGCGGGGGAGGGAAGGTGGCTCTCCTGCCCCACCTCGAACTCATTTCCCCACCCTCTTGTACCGCTGGGCAAGCCCTGTCCATGTGGGGGCTGGCCTCTGCTTCCCCTGAGACCATCGCTCACCCAGGTCGCAGAAGGGTCCAGTGTAGCCCATCCGACAATGGCACAGACGGTGACCCTCTACCTCTAGGCAGCGGCCCCCATTGAGGCACAGATTGGTGCGGCAGGCTGGAGGAAGGGGCAAATGCAGCCACCTCTTGGTATACCAAGCAGTTTCCTGCTGGCTTCTCTTGATTTTCAGCCCTCCTCCCAGGCCAGTTCCCAACAGGTCCACTTACCCTGGCTGGCCACTGGTTTGCAGTGAGCATCAGGACCCTTGCAGTGGCATTTGGCCACACCTGCTGGCCCAGTTCTAAGCCATATTTCGTTCTCATGGAAGAATCGGAGAAGCTGAGGCTCAAAGCACTTCTCTGGGAATAAGGGGGGTGGTCTCCATGTGGCTGAGATCATGCAGAGTCCCACCCATGGGAACCTCTTCAGTAGGTCTGGGGCTGCCCGGATTCCAGTGTCCTCTCCCCTGGCAAGCAACACCTCCTTACCTCTTTGACAGTGCTTCCCAGTGAGGTGTTCTGGACAGAGGCAGTGGGGGCTGCTCAGCGTGTTCACACAGATCCCTCCTTTCTGGCAGGGATTGTGTTTGCTGCAGTGGTCTAGAGATGGAAACCAGGAGGAAGCATGGTGAACCCGAGTCACACAGGTGAGGTCCAGGTCCCTACCTGAACCTCGTCATGGGACTTTGAGACCAAGTTACCACATCTTAGTTTACTCATCTGCAAAAGTAGGCTATCTTTTTTCAGAACCCTCCCTCTAGGCTTCTAAAGGGTATAGTGAAGGGAGGGAAGGGCCTGGGCTCAGAATCCAAGTGTGTGAGGTCTGACGATACCCAGGAACAGAATTGGGGGGAGGACCAACCCCAGATGCTATGGGACATACCTTTTACTTTCCTGGGCTCCAGACAGTATGCCCATTGCTGGTCTTGATCAAAGTTGGGGGTGGTAGCACACCTGTAAAAACAGAGGAGGCTTTCCTGCTCTGCTCAGGGGGCTAGCCTGCCCTCCCCTATTGTAGTCCTTTTTCTGCGAACAGGGTGCCTTGGACAGAAGGAGGGCAGAATCCATTGTTCCCAGGCCCTGCTTCAACCCCATCTTACCAGGGCCGGGGGCCTGGCCAGCCCTTGTGGATACATTTGTGGTACAGCTGTCGGTGGTACTGGAATGGAAAGTGGCAGGGCTCCCCGGTGACAGTAAGACCTGTGGAATATTACACCTCTTGAGGACTGTCCCTGTGACCAACTGCCCAGTCTCTGCCTCACAGTGATTAGAAAAAAGCTAGACCCTCTAAAAGGTTGTGTGCTCAAGAAGCACCCTGCTGAAGAAGATGGGTTCTAAGGTGGGCATGGGTGCATGCTTGTAATGTCAGCTGAGACAGGAGGCTGAGACAGGAGGACCACTACTGGCCTGGGCTACCAAGCAAGAGCCTATCACAAAAATAAAAAGAGAAAAACAAGGGATTTGGGTTCTGGAGTCAGATCACTGGAGTAAATTCCTGACTCCACCACTTGCTAGCTATGTGATTTTGGGCAACACTTTTAGCCCCAAGGCCTAAAAGAATGCTTGTCACAAAGTCGACACTTAATAAATGTCTGTTGAGCTTTGAAATCACATAAACATTTTGAGCCTTGGTTCCCTCATTTATAAAATGGCAAAAATAGTACAGTCAATCTTTACGATTCACCAATTCTATATTGACAAATCTGCCTACTTGCTAAAATTTATTTGTAACTCCCAAATCAGTACTGGAAATTTGGGCTGAAGGTGCAGCTCAGGGGTTTAATGCTTGCCTAACATTGTTTGAGTCTCTGGGTTTGGTCTCAGCAGTGCAAAAAACAAACCAAAACAAAACAAAAAACAAAAAATGAGGGCTAGGGATTGAGCTTGGTGGTTAGAGTGCTTGCCTAGCAAGTGCAAGGCCCTGAATTCTATCCCTGGCACCAAAAAAACAAAACAAAAAACAAGTAATGCTTTTATGGTCATTTGTGGGCATGCACAAAGCAGTGATAAATATGTATATTTCCAGCTGAGGTCCAACAAGGTGACATTCTGCTTTCTTCCTTCAGCTCTCATACTGTAAACAAATGTTCTTTTTCACAATCTATATAGTGCAGCGCGCGCGCGTGTGTGTGTGTGTGTGTGTTTGGTCACATTTTGTGCTTTTTGTGGTAATTTTGCTGTTGGAAATGCCCCCGTGCCTATGCCAAAGTGCTGTCTGTGTTCCTAAATGTGAGAAGGCTACCATGTGCCTTGTGGAGAAAATGTGTGTTAGAGAAACTTCACTGAGGCATGAGTTATAGTGCTGCTGGCTGTAAGGTCAGCATTAAACAGAATCACACAAACAACAAGGTTATAGGTTGGTTGTTTAAAATGTTATAGCCAAAGGCTCACAGGAACCTAACAGTATTTGTGAGTTTGATGTTCATGGTGACTTTATAGAACATAATCACTGTGAATAATAAGAAATGCTTCTGTTTACTTTAGAGGAATGTTGTGGCGCTTAGAGGTAATGCCGATAAGACCGGGTGTTTCTGACACAGTAGAATGTGGTGTTCAATGTACATCTGCATTTTGTTGTTAAAGCCACAGTAAGTAGCACTTGCTGAGGGCCAAAGCAAGGCCAGGACAATATAGGGAGACAGAGGAATCTGAGCTGGACCTCTAGTATGTAAAAGAGATGGACAGAGAGGAGGTGGGTACTAAAAAGGCAACTGGGAAAAGATAGGGCACTACAATTGGGTCAGGAAAGGAGGAGGGGAGTAGTTTAGCTTGGTGTGGGGTGAGGGAAAGAGGCTGCAGAAGTATGGGTTCCTTCTCCACTGTTGGTGGGAATGTAGACTGGTGCAACCACTATGGAAATCAGTGTGGAGATTCCTCAGGGAACTAGGACTAGAGATTCCATTTGACCCAGCTATTCCCCTTCTTGGTGTCTTCCCAAAAGAATTAAAAGCATCATACCACAGCAATATATGCACACCCACATTTATAGTGGCACAGTTTGTAATAGCTAAATCTTGGAAACAACCAAATGCCCATCAACTGAGGAATGGATAAATAAAACGTGGGTTTTTTAATACAACGAAGTACTACTCTGCCATAAAGAATGATAAGCTTGAGATATTCCTAGGTAAATGGATGCATAAGTGAAATAAATCAGACACACATGTTTAAATACCACATAGTTTCTCTGGTGTGAGAAACTGAAAGTGTAAATCAAGACTAAAATGTGTTATATTGGGAAGGGGAAGAAAGTGTCCAAATGGGAAAGGGAACAAGGGAGGGGGAGGAGAAAAGGAACAGAGGGACAAGAGAAATAAGAAATAGAAGGAAAAAATGGAAACAAAGCTTTTGTAAATAGAGAAGGAGAAGGGGGTGAGGGGAGGGGAATGGGAAAAAAAAGAAGCAACAAGATTTATCATGTACAGGTACAAATCCCCTATGATGAATGTTATCACTATATACATCTAAAATGTACCATTAAAATAATATAAATTAAAAAAAAGGAAGTCTGGGTTCACATTGTACTGGGTTTCAGCATCATTCTACGGGCTTAGGCTTGACCCCACCAGGCAAGTACCATCAGAGCAGGGTCTATGCAGTTCCCAAGCCCTGGAACATTGCACACTCTAGGTCGATGGAATGTCTGGTAGAATGAAGGCAAAGGGGAGCTATGGTAATGTTTGAAGAAAGAGGAGATGACAGGTATACTTCATGTAAGTGGGGCTTTGTAATAAGAGCTATTTGTTTGCTTGTTTTGCTGTGCTATGACTCAAACCTGGGGCTTTGCACATGACAGGCAAGTGCTCTACCACTGAGCTGTATCCCCAGCCCCAAATTTAAGTTTTTTTGTTTTGTTTTGTTGTTGTCGTTGTTGTTGTTTTTTAGACAGGGTCTTGCTATGTAGTTCAGGCTGACCTTGAACTCACTATGTAGTGTCCAGGCTACCCTCGAACTCATGGCTATCCTCCCACCTCAGCCTCCTGAGTGCTACGATTATAGGCATGCACCACCATGCCCAGCTCCAAAATCTAAGATTTTTAAAGCATTTGTCAAGCACCAAGCTCTGGACTCAGTGCCTTATAGGGATCAACAAGTGGGGAAACTGAAACACAGAGAAGTCAAGTCACCCAGAGTCACCCAGCTCATAAGTGATGAAGTCAGATTCAGAGGTATTTGAGATTCAGAGCCCTGCTCTGAATTACTCTTTGCCCATCGAGGGCCCTGGCCTCTGTATGGTATGAGCGATGCCCTCGAGACGTGTGATGAACAGGAAAGAAGGGAGGAAGATGGGGAAACAGAGAAACAACCCAGGTGTGATGGCATCAACATCAGCTATTCCAAACACCTGCTTGAGGTAGGCACTCAGCTACAGCCCAAGCCCTGGCCTCAAGGAGCATGCAGTTCAGTATCACTGTGAGCCCCCAGCACCCATGGCCCCAAGACCTGGTGTTGCAGGCACTCAGGTCTGAATGTCAGCCAAACACTCTGTTCCAGACTCCGTCCACTCACTCCAAGGGCTTGAGGCCACCCTGAGACTGCACACTTCCCACCACACTCATCTCCCCCATCAAGGGTCTCTTAGGAGAGGAACCAGACCACTTACCCACTGTGAGCTCCTCTACCCTGTGCTTATGCTCCTTGGGGGCTTTCCAAGGTGGTGGAACCTACAAAGGCGAGAAGCCAGGTGATTTGCCTAGAAAGCTGTAACCTACCTCTAATCCTACACCAGCCCTTGCCTTCCTCTCACAGCTCAGAAATGCAGATTTCCTCACAAGACTCAAACCCCTCCTTACTCCTCCCATTGCCTCCTTAGGGCCCTCTTTCCCCCAGAAATGCAGCTTGAGCTCTCATATCTGCCAGCTCTGGTTTGTCTGTTTCCTCTGCCTGGGCCTTCTGGCCTGGCTACACCTTCCTGGGAACACAGGCCTCCCAGTCACCTGGGTGAACAGATTATAGGCAGAGGCCAAAGGAACCCCCAAGGCCATTCTGGCCCAATCTAGTTCCCACACCTCTCACCAAAAGCGCAGACTCCAGGTTCACCAGCAGGGACCCCAGGAGCAGTAGAGCCCTCATGGCGTCTGTCTGTTGGTCCAACTGCCTGCCCAGGAGTCCAGATCAATTGGGCTGGTCAAAGGTCCCTGAGGTTTGGGAAGTGAAGATTGGTCAAGCTGCCCTGGTGGGGCACAGGCTGTTTGTGGAAAGCCAAGCAGAGTGGCTTCCTTGGTAAGCCCCAAGGTACATTCCTCCTGTCTTCTGGATAGTGGGACTGGACTCAGTACTAGGGACAGTCTTGTGTCCCAGGTTCTGCTGGGGATCAGAGGGTTAAGGCAAAGAGAAGCCCCCTACTTTAGGAATCTTAGAGTCCATCAGGAAGTGTATTTGTTTTCTATAGCTGCATAACAAACAACCACAAACTTGGCAGCCTAAACAATACACTTTTTTTTTTTTTTTTTGGTGCTGGGGCTCGAACTCGGGGCCTTGTGCTCACTAGGCAAGTGCTCTACCACTTGAGCTAAGTTCCCAACCCCAACAATACCCATTTACTCATTCACAAATTCAAAGGTAAAAATGTAATTAGGTTTTATGCTCAGAATACTGTATTACAGAGGTAGGATCAAGACTGAGTTCTTTGGAGGCTCTGGGGAAGATTCACTTCTGAGCTCATTGAGGTTATTGGCAGAATGCAGTTCCTTGTGGCTGTAAGACTGAGTTCTCTATTTCCTTGCAGGCTATCAGCCAGGGGCCACCCTTAGCTCCCAGATGTCACCAGCATTTCTTGCCATGTGCTCCCTTCAACTTCAAAGCCAAAAAAATCTCCCTTGTGTTGAATCTCTCATACTTTGAATCTGTTTTGTCAGGGAAGAAAATGTATCCCTTTTAAGGACTCACCTAATTAGGCAAGGCCCACTAAGGATATTCTTCCTATTTTAAGGTCAACTGTTTGGTACCTTAATTACATTTGCAAAATTTTTTTTTACAGAAGGGCTGGGGGTGTGGCTTAGCGGTAAAGCACTTGCTTAGCGTGTGAACCCCAGCACATGGCTAGATTCAGTCCTTCAGAACCATGAAAACAAACAAAAAATTTTACGGAAAATCTGGATCAGTGTTTAATTGAATAACTGGGAGAAAGTGCACATAAATGGGGGCTGGAGATCTTGGGGCTATTTTAGAATTCTAACAATCTCATGAGAAAAGTGCTAAACTGATGCACTAAAGGGTGCAGTTGGAGCACAGGGAGAAAGAGGAGGTGAACATATAGCGTTTTGCCTGCCCAGCATTCATTCTGGTTCAATGGTGACACTTTGATTTTCTGGTAAGGAACTATCCTTCCCTGATTTCCTTCATGGGCCTCTAGTGCTGCCAATCCTACTTTCTGTTCAAGGCCTAGGAATCGTGGCTTATGCCTGGCCAATCAGCATGTAACATGGGCTTGAGTCTGACCAACCAGAGCATGGCATCTCTAGACCACAGTGCTTGATCAAAGATAAGCATAAAACCAAATTAGGCCAATCAGAGTCTGCCTTGGGACTTTTGCCAGAAAGAGGCACGTCTTTCCACTGGGATCAGTAAGGAGGTAGACTGTAGGCTGTAGATATTGATGGCCTTCTCTGTCACGTTTCAAGGTGGGGGTGGGATGTCTGTCTGAGAATGAAGCCTACACATAGGAAAAGCAAAGCAGGGAAAGAAGGGCAGAGGAATGCTGTGGCAGGCAACCTCTAAGACTGGCCTGTTTCATCCTTACTTCCTGTGATCCATGCCCTTGTATAGGCCCTTTTCACATTGAATCAGAGCTGTATTGTGTGTCTAGTAGCAGAGGTGATGGTGTTAGACTCCCAAGCCCAGGTCATAAAAAGCATTGAAGTTTCTATCTTGGTCCTTGGATCACTCACTCTGGGGGAACCCAGCTGCTGCCCTGTGAGAACACTCAGGCAGCCTGCAGAGGCCCATGTGAGAAGAAAATAGGGCCTCCTAAAAAAAAAAAAAAAAAAGAAAGTAAGGCCTCCTGCCAGCAACCAGCACCAATTTGACCACCATGTGAATGCTGCATCCCTGACGGACCTGTAATTTGTAATCTCATGAGGGATCTTGTATTAACTTTCTATTATTATAACAAAATATCCAAAACAAACTAATTTATGAAGTCAAGTGATTTATTTGACTTTCAGTTTTTGGAGGCCAAAAGTCCAAACAGCATGAGCTAGGGCCAAAGTTTTCATGAAGGTTCTCCTTAGCTGTACCTCCTTGTGGAGGATCGCAATGGTGGGACCTGTATGGGAACAAATGATTGCATTTTGATCCACAAAGCCAGAGAGAGGGAAAGACGACAGGCTTGCCTCTAACAACTCTTTTGTGAGAACTAACTAGGATTCTACTAGAAAATACTATAACCCATCTCAAAGGCAATACCTTCAGTAATGCAGGCCCCACCACCCAAAGGCCCATACCTTTTCCCAAATCCACAGTCATGCTCAGAAATAAGCCTCCAACACCTGGACCCTTGGGGGACATTCAGTCATCTACAAACCATAGCAGATCTCAAGATAGAATCACCCAGCTAAACTGCTCCTGAATTCCTGACCATCAGAAACTGAGAAAAGGTCATTGATTGTTGTTGTTTTAAGCCATAAGTTTTCAGGTAACTTTTTATACAACATTTGAGAAGTGATACTGATGTGTTGACTCCTGATGACTTTGAGAGCCTAAATCTACATTAGAACCAGGGCCTCATCTATTACATTCCCCAAACCCTTTAAACTTTTTTATTTTGAACCTAAGCATGGTGACACACACCTGTAATCCCAGCACTTGGGAAGCTGAGGCAGAGGATTACTGTGAGTTCAAGACCAGCCTGGGCTCTATAGTGAGTTCAAGACCAGCCTGGGACTACATAGTGAGACCCAGTCTCAAAAAAACCAAACAAACCAGAGCAGGGGTGTCCAGCCTGCCGGCCAGGCAGAGCAGACAACATGCTGATGGAACCCTGGAGGTGGCACAGAGGTGGGTGTCCAGCCTTCGCTGAGGTGGAGTGGCGGGCGCAGTCAGACTTCAGTGTCCATTTTTAAGAGTGAAGATTATAAATGTCAGAGCTGCTTAACTTATGGTTAGCTGTTGAGTTCTGCTGACACTTCCTTAAATACCTTCTTGCACCAAGGTCTTCATTGAGAAGAGTTCAGAAAAAGAAGCAGATAGGAGGAGACGCAGCATTCATGTTTGCTATGGCTATAAACATAATGGTGCTTGACTGTGATCTCTTTCTGTACGGGGTCACTGGACTTTGGAATGTTTTAAACTGGACGATGTGACTGACGAAGACTTGATGTCCATGTATGGGCTTCCTCGTCAGTTCATTTATTAGCTGGTGGAACTCCTGGGACCAAGTCTTTCTCGACCTACTCAGTGGTCCAGGGCCATTAGCCCAGAGACACAGATCCTTGCAGCATTGGGCTTTTATACCTCAGGCTCCTTCCAGACCCGTATGGGAGACACTGTTGGAATCAGCCAGGCTTCTATGAGTCGTTGTGTTGCCAGTGTCACCAAAGCACTTATGGAAAGAGCCTCCCAGTTTATTCACTTTCCAGCTGATGAAGCCTCCATCCAGGCTCTGAAGGATGAATTCTATGGATTGGCAGGGTTGCCAGGGGTGATAGGGGTGGTTGACAATCAAGGCACCAAATGCCGAAGACCTATCCTATGTGAACCGCAGAGGTCTGCATTCTTTAAACTGCCTGATGGTTGAGACATCAGAGGGACGCTAATGGCTGTGGAGACAAAGTGGCCTGGCAGCCTACAGTTCTGTGCAGTGCTGCGACAGTCCTCCCTAGGTAGTCGGTTTGAAGCTGAGATGCACAAGGATAGTTGGCTTTTTGGTGACAGTTCCTTCTCCGCAACTGGCTCATGACCCCACTTCCCCTCCCAAAAACTCCCGCAGAAGATCGCTACAATCTGGCCCACTCTGCAACCCACAGCGTGATAGAGAAGACTCTGCGCTTGCTCTGCTCCCCTTTCCGCTGCCTGGACAGGTCCAAGGGGGCGCTGCAGTACTCACCGGAGAAGTGCAGCCACATCATCGTGGCCTGCTGCATCCTGCACAACGTCTCCCTGCAGCATGGGATGCGTCCTCGCGCATGGCAAGGCTCCCGCAGCAGCCTCCAGAGGAGGAGAATGAGCCCATGGAGTCCCTGGACCTAGAGGCTGACCGCAACTGCCAGGAGCTGGTGCTAGCTCATTTCGGCTGATGGTGAGACTTTCCAGAGGGGACCGCCACAAGCTTTCCCACGTACCACCTCCTCTATACTGGTGTCGTCCAGCATGACTGAGTGTGCAGAGGCCTGTCATGAGTCGACATTGCATCTGGTGTCTTGGAAGGGTTGGGGCTGTGCCAGACAATGTCTTGATTCCAGCTGGGCATGCTGGCGGGTACCTGTGATCCCAGCACTCGGGAGGCTGAGGCAAGAGGATCACTGTGAGTTCGAGGCCACCCTGGGCTGCATAGTGAGTTCAAGGTCAGACTGCGCTACACAGTGAGACCCTGTCTCAAAAACAAAATTAGAGAATATTTAGATTCTTTGCAAATGGGTCAACTAAACCAAAACCAGGACAGCGGTTCTCTCCTATCCAATGAACTCCAGGTCGAGTGCTACTCATTTGAAAAGTCACTGGTTGTGAACATGATTGGGCCTAAAAGTCTCAGGAAAGGGAAAAACAACACTTAGCCAGAACACTTTTTTGGTTTTGATGATCTGGAAATTACACATGAAATTAGTATTTGTTTGTACTGAGTTATTTGGGTGGTGTTTTTTATTTTTCTGCTTTATTAACTGTGTACATAAACATGAAGGGTAGATTTAACTGGGAATGATTTTCTGATCTAAGTAAATGGCTACTGAGCCAACTTTGAAAACAAACAAACAAACAAATAAATGAATAAATGAAAAATTTTTATTTTGAGCCGGGATTTTGCTAAATTGCCCATGCTGGCTTTGAACTTGTGATCCTCCTGCCTCAGCCTTCTCAGTAGTTGGAATTACAAGCATGTACTACTGCATCTGGTTCCTTAAGACTTCGCAGATATAGCTGAGTATGGTAGCACATACCTATAATCCCAGTACTCAGAAGGTTGAGGAAGAGGATTGTGAGTTCAAGGCCAGCCTGCATTACATAGCAAGACTCTGTCCTTTAAAAAAAAAAAAAAAAGAAAGAAAAGAAAAGAAAAAAAAAGGACTTCACAGTCATACAGTTTGGGAATGTAGCTCAGCTTGGTTTGCTTGCCCAGGATACACAAGGCCCTGGGTTTGATCCATAGCACAAAAAAAAAAAAAAAGCTCTATTCTTTGAGCCAATTAAACCTTTTTTTTTTTTTTTTTTTTTTTTTTTAGACAGAGTCTCTCTATGTAGTTCAGGCCGGCCTTGAACTCACTGTGTAGCCCAGGCTGGCCTCGAACTCACAGCGATCCCCCGAGTGCTGGGATTACAGGCCTGCGCCTCCACACCCGGCCATAAAACCAATTTGAATAGACTTCTGACCCTCAATCAAAGGAGTCCTCACTAACACAAGTTAACATGGAAAGTGAAGACAGAATGTTGGCAATTTACTAATTCTGATACAAGAGAGGCAAGCTATTTGAAGACTTCTTTGGACAGAAACACAGCAAAAAGAAGACAGGAGGATTAGGGGAAGTTCTTCCACAACGAATTTCAAAGACAGCATGTGGAGTGGCAGCTGTTAAATCCATGATGAAAGCAAAACTATGAGATGTATGGGAGGAGCTCATTAAAGTGAAAGCACTTTTGTCAGTTTTTGATTGCACCTGAGGATAGACCTTGCCCCAGGGCCAGACTCACACTGGTTCCTTCCTCCTAGGGAGAAGCCAGCTCTGCCTGAGAATAGACAGGGCCCTTTCAACAGCTCTGCCAGTGAGCAGGGCTTTGCAGGTGGGACAGGGAGGAAAGGGCTCCCAGGAAGAGTGACTAGTACAGTAACACACAAGGCAGGATGTGCAGCAGGTGAGACAAGTGTGGTGAGCGCAGGGTGCCTTGGAAGGAGTGGGAGATGAGGCAAGAGGTCTGCTGGGACCAAAGCAGCTCACTGCTGGGCCTTCGGGTGATCGCTGTTTATTCCCTTTTCCTCTAGTCACTCAGTTTCTATTTGTGGGTCGTCTTTCCCCAGTTGTGTGGTGAAAGGGTGATTTCTAGAGATCATCCCCCACTATGGAAACCTACTGGACTAGATAAACCTCTCCCTGCCATACCATAGTCAGAGGGACCTAAACTCAACCAACAGTTTCTGTCTCTCAGGACTCTGCATCCAAAGATGGCAAGATGACTTGCAGGTCTGGTCAGACAGAGGAATCACCCATCACTCCTTCAGCAATATGGATAAAATAAAGCTTACCCCGTCTTTTGGCTGAGGGTGGAGGGAGCATGTGATACAAACCTGGCCAACCAGAACACCACCTCTCTCTGTGTTCAGTGATTGCTTCAAAGTGAACGGCTGACCCAAATCAAACCAATGAGTAGCAGCCCCAGGATTTTTGCTGGAATTATCAATTCAGAAGCTTTGTCTACTGCAGAGGTTGGCACATGCATAGCAAGAATTGTTTTTCGGCCTTTTGGCTAAGATCAAGTGTACATGTGTAGCAAGAGAGCCTGGGGATGCTGGCAGCCATCTATAACATCTCAGATGGAGAACCAGCCTGAGAATAAATACAATAGATTAAAAGCAGAATCAGAGGGCTGGGCATGTTTTGCTCAGTGGCAGAGCACTTGCTTAGCACATA
>PVJO010000021.1:210625-443098 GCA_004026905.1 Hystrix cristata
CCAGCTTTAGTTACAACCAAAAGTCCTAACTGATGCAAGAGTTCAAATACTGTTACCAGGAAGTTCCTGAAACAAAACAAAACAAAACAAAACCCCTCATTATCAGTTGTGTAAGTCAGTAGCTTAAAGGAAAAGAAAATAATGACCTTAGGAACAGGGTAGGGACAAATTGACTTGGATCAAGAAACTTGCAAATCCTATTTTGACCACTGACCCCCAGTGTGAAGGAAGGAGCTCAGGCTGGCTAGAGCTTCATTGCTACACTTTTTTTTTTTTTTTTTTTTTTGCCTAGAGATTGAACCCAGGCCTTGCCCATGCTACACAAGAGCTCTACCACTGTGTAATAACCCCACTACTGCTCCCCCACTTCTGAGACAGGGTCTAAGTTCCTAAATTGCCCGGGCTGAGCTCAAATTTGCAATCCTCCTGCCTCAGTGTCCTGAGTAGCTGGGATTACAGGTATGTACCCCTGCACCTGGCAATTGCCACAGCTCCTCAGGAAATGGTGGGTACTCGCACTGTCTGGCAACCTTGTTGAGAGTTTGGAATGGCAATGCATGTGAAAAGGCAGAGCCTGGTTGCAGCTCAATCTATAGAAGTTTGCTAATAAACTTTTCCACATGAATACACTCACTTTTCTTAGCAGTTTCGGTACACTTGTCCCTGTTCCCCTGCATATCAGTCTCTTCCATCAGCTGCTTTGGATCAGAGCAGAAAAGCACCATCTCTTTGCTCTGGCTTCTTTCTGCTGCAGGGACCTGGGATGAGAGACCAGCAGGGCCCTATTCACAGCTGCCTATATACACACGGACAAAACAAGCCCTGATTCTTCTGTAGCAGAGACACACAGAGACAGAATGAGAATGAGAATGAGAATAAAGTTTGGAGATAAACAATATCCAGCCTACCGTTCTTCACTCCTGAGCTGGTGGCACTATCGTCACTCTGACTGTCATGAAGGAGCCTACTCAGATGTAGAAACCATTCACTCCTCCAGACCAGTGCTGCCAGACAGAACTTCCTGTGGTACCGGAAGTGTTCTCTACTGTTTTCCCAGACACAAGGCAAGCATTCTAACCACTGAGCTAAATCCCCAGCCAGGAACTGAATTTTTATTTCATTTTAATTAATTTAAACTTAAGGGGCTGGGGATTTAGCTCAGTGGTTAAAGTGCTTGTCTCGTAAGCATAAGGCCCTGAGTTCGATGCCCAGCATCAAAAACAAAAGCAAACAAAGAAACAAAAAATAAATTTAAATAGTCACATGTGACTGAGGGCTACTGTACTGGACAGTGCAGTTGCAGAAGGTCAGTGTGCGGCTGCTTCTGCACACTGAGCAAGATGGAGAGGGAGCAACATAATGTCAGAGAAGTCATTGGAACCAGATCAAGTTAGGTCTTTGGAGGCCATCAGGAGGAATTTGGTTTTTGTGTATGTGTGAGTGAGTGTGTGTGTGTTTTTGCTTTGTTTGTTTATTTTGGTTTTTTTGAGGCACAGTCTTGCTGTGTAGCCCAGGCTGGCCTTGAACTTGGGGCGATCCTCCTTCATCAGCCTCCTGAATGCTGAGATTACAGGTGTGTGCCACCATGCTTGGGTTCTTTCCTCATTTTTGTGAGACAGGATCTTCCTATGTATTCCAGGTTGGCCTTGAACTCACTATGTAGCCCAGGCTGACCTCGAACTTGCAGCTCCTGCCTCGGCCTCCCAGGTGCTAGGATTATAGGCATGCAACACCACACCCAGCTAGGTTTTGTTTTATCTTATTTTGTCTTATTTTTGGAATGGGGGATTAGAGGCCTGTGCCACCAGGCCTGGCTAGCTCAGTTTTATTATTATTGTTATTAATTTTTGTTTGTTTTTGTACTGGAGATTGAATCCAGAGCCTTTGTACTAAGCTACATCCCCAGCTGTGCATCCCCGCCCCCCCCTGGTTTTTTTTGAGATAGGGTCTTGCTAGGTTGGAACTCATAATGCTCTTGCCTCCGTATCTCAGAGTGCTGGTATTACAGGAACATGCTACTACACCTGTCTAGTTTTAAGTGTAATGGGAAGTGTCTTAATTATCTATTGCTGCATAACAAATTAACCCCAAGTGTAACAGTTTAAAATGACAAACATGTAAGTGTCACAATTTGTATGGGTCAGGAGCCTAGGTACTGTTTAACTTCCAAGCTTACTCACAGGCTGTTGGCAGGCTCAGTTCTTCTTGGTTGTTGGCTGGAGACATCCATTCCCTACCACTTAAGCCTCTCCAGAGAGCAGGGAACAATATGACACCTGGCTTCCCTCAGACTGAGCTAGCAAGGGAGGGTGCAGAAAATGAAAGTATAGGTCGCAGTCTTTTAGTGACCTAATCTTGGAAATGACATGCCATCACTTTCCAGCCCACGTCAAGGGGAGGGGAGACTGTCAGGGTGTGAATACCAGGCCACAGAGATGGTTGGGGTTGGAATACCTTAGAGATTGGCTACCACAGGAAATTGCTGGAAGGTCCTGGGCAAGAGTAATAGGATCAGCACTGGTTGTTTTAAACAGACAATCCAGCCAAGCACCATGGTACACAGGCTTGTAATTCCAGCTACTTAGGAGCCTGAGGCAGGAGCCTAGGAGTTCAAGGCCAGCCTGAGTAACACAGCAAGACTTTGTCTCAAAATAGTTTTTAAAAAATAAAAATAGGCAATCCAAGCGCGTGATACAAGATTAAAGTTTCAAGAGGGTATAAAATAAAACTCTTCTTTCCATCCCCATCCCAAGTCACTTAACTGTCCCTTCTCAAAAGCAATCAGCATTTCTGGGGCCTCTTATGGCCTTCCACATGTGGTCCACAGGTACATAAACAAATTTGTTTGTGGCACTCACTGGTGTTATTCACCAAGGATTTCCATTTCTATTTTCCTTCTAGGCCTATAGGAGTTATGCCAGTTATCTATTTGTGTGTTAAAAAAAAAAAAAGAAGAAGCTCAAACTTATTGGTTTAAAAAAAATCTTTTTTTTTTAGGCTGACAGATTCTGTGGGTTGGGGATTCAAGCAGCAAGGGTAACTGTTTGCACCACAATGGCAGGCTTGTCAGCCAGGGATACTGGCATGGCTGGGCACTGGAATCTTCTGGAAGCTTCTTCACTCCTAGGTCTGATGGTTGAGATGGGAAACTGGAAGGCTCAACTAGGATTGTCATCCACAGCACAGCAGCCACACGTGGCCTCTTCATTTGGTCTGGGCTTCTCACAGTAGTGACTGATTCTGAGGGGAACGGCCCAAGAGAACGTTTCCAGATAGGAAGTATTTCAAGAGAACTGTGCTGTGTGGCTTTTTCTGACCTGGCCTTAGACCTTGTGCTGCACCATTTGCATCGTGTTCTAATGGCGAGAGCCATGAAGGGCAGAGCAAATTCAAGAGGAAGGAAATTAGACTCTACCTTTTCATGTGAAAGTGACAAGGTCACATTGCAGAAGTGCCTGAGGGATGGGAGCATATTGCTACACTCATCTTTGGAAAATGTGACCTGCCACAGCAGGATTGTACCTCTTTACAGCTATAGTCATGCACTGCATAATGACATTTCAGTCAATAACCAAAATGGATGCTGGTCCCATAAGATGATAACGAAGCTAAAAAATTCCTATTACCCAGTGACAGTGTAGTTGTTATAATATCATAGCACAACACATTACTCAGGTGTTTGTTGTGATGCTGGTGTATACCAATCTACTGTGCTGCCAGCCCTATAAAAGTATAGCAATAGAGACTGGGATATAGCTCAATGGTAGAGCATGTGCCTATCTTATTCAAGACCCTGAGTTTGATCTCCAGGATTGTGGGAAGAAAAAAAAAAAGAATAGCAATCTAATTATGTACAGCACATAATACTTGGTGGTGATGTGAACACTTAAGTGTTTACTACACTTTAATTGTTATTTTATTTATTTATTTCTGAGATGGTATGTTACTGTGTTGTCCAGGTTGGCCTAGAACTCACAGATGTAAGTAATTCTCTTGTGTTAGATGTTGGAATAGCTGGAACTATAGCACACGCTACTGCATCTGGCCCTATGGGCATTTTAGAATGCACTCCTACTTATAAAAAAGCTTCAGTACAACAGTATACAATGTTATGCCGGCAGCAGCCTCGTCCAGCTCATATTTATTGAAAGTCTTTTTTCAGGGGGAGGAATGCTGGGGATCACACTCAGGGCCTTGTGCTTGTTAGGCAAATGCCCTACCACTGTGCTAAATCCTCAACTCCTATCGAATCTCTTGATTGCATCAAGGGGCCACATGGAGTGGTCAACCTAGACCATGTAGGTTCACTTAAAAACACTCTGTAGGAGCTGGATGTGGTGGCACAAACCTGTAATCCCAGCACTCTGCTGAGGCAAGAAGACCCTGAACTACATAGTGAGACCCTGTCTAAAACAAACAAACAAACAAAAATCCCACTCCGTAATGTTCACAGAATGACAAAATCACTTGGTGCCCTTCTTAAAAGGTATCCTAGGCATTAAGTGACACATGACTGCAGTTGTGATCATGTGTTTTGCTTTGACCACTGAAATGTGAGCAAAAGTAACTTGTGCTTTAAGGGCTATTGTATAATTTGCCACATTTTCTTTTATGGCTTGACACTGTAGAAACACAAATTGAGATGAATCCCTATCATCCCCTATCACCCTGGGGTCCTGGTCTATCATGAATAGAGCTGCCCCACCCCCTGACAACCTGAGTTGGACATGTGGTGTATGTGAGAAAAAAAGTGTGTTTTTGTGGGCCCTCACTATATAGTTCAGGTTGGCCTTGAACTCAGTAGGTAGCCCAGGCTGGCTTCAAACTCAGCGATCCTTCTGCCTCAGTCTCCCGAGTGCTGGTTTTACAGATGTGTGCTAGCATGCTGGGCTTAAATTTGTTGTTGTTGTTGTTGTTTTTGTCTTTTACTAAGAACATGTAATAGTATACTGTATACATAATGATCATTTCAACATGGTTATTTTGTACCTATACATGATATATCTTGGTTCCCCCCCTTCCTCACCCCTCCCTTCTGTTCCCCCACCCTTCCCTATTTGCAGCAGGTTTATTTACATTTTTTCCCTTTCTCCTTTCTTTTCTTTTTCCCTTCCTTCTTTTCCCCCTTCTCCCTATCTAGTTCTCCTTTCTTTTGAATACTTTTTTTTTAAACATAATTTCTATTCTACCTCTTTGTTCTTATTTACACTGATGGTTTCTCATATCAGAGAAACAGCTCGATGTGCACTGATGAGTGTCGGATTTATTTCACTTGAGTATGTTCTCAAGGTGCATCCATTTACCTACAAATGTCTCCAGTTTATTCTTTTTTATGGCAAAGTAGTACTCCATTGTGTAGGAAAACCACATCTTCTTTAGCTATTCATTAGTTGTTGGGCATTTAGGTTGTTTCCAAGACGTAGCTGTTACAAACTGTGTTGCTATGAACATGGTTATGAATATATCGCTGTGACATGATGATTTTAATTCTTCTGGGAAGATACCAAGCAGAGGAATAGCTGGGTCAAATGGAACCTCTAGTTGTAGTTTTTTGAGAAATCTTCACACTGATTTCCAGAGTGGTTGGACCAATCTACATTCCCATCAACAGTGGAGGAGGGTACCTTTTTCCCTGCAGCCCCACCAAAGTTTGTTGTTTTAAATCACTGAAACTTGGAAATAGTTTGTCACTGTACCTTGTCTATCTTGACCCTTCTTACACAATGGTAGCAAACCTTACAAGCTGTTTTTAAAAAAATTTTATTTTAATAGTACATTTTAGGTGTACATAGTGATAACATTCATCATAGGGGATTTGTACCTGTACGTGATATATCTTGTTGCTTCTTTTTTTCCCATTCCCCTCCCCTCCCCTTACCCCCTTCTCCTTCCCTATTTACAAAAGCTTTGTTTCCATTTTTTTCCTTCTATTTCTTATTTCTCTTGTCCCTCTGCTCCTTTTCCCCTCCCCTCCCTTGTTCCTTTTCCCATTTGGACACTTTCTTCCCCTTCCCAATATAACACATTTTAGTCTTGATTTACACTTTCAGTTTCTCACATCAGAAAAACAATGAGGTATTTAAATATGTGTGTCTGGTTTATTTCACTTAAGAGTATGGTCTCAAGATGCATCCATTTACCTAGAAATATCTCAAATCTATCATTCTTTATGGCAGAGTAGTACTCCATTATATAAAAAAAACCCCACATTTTCTTTATCCATTCCTCAGTTGATGGGCATTTCGGCTGTTTCCAAGATTTGGCTATTATAAACTGTGCCACTATAAATGTGGGTGTGCATGTGTTGCTGTGGTATGATGCTTTTAATTCTTTTGGAAAGATACCAAGAAGGGGAATAGCTGGGTCAAATGGAACCTCTAGTCCTACTTCCCTGAGGAATTTTCACACTGATTTTCATAATGGTTGTACCAGTCTACACTCCCACCAACAGTGGAGAAGTGTTCCATTTTTTCCACAGTCCCTCCAGCATTTGTTATTGGCTGATTTGTTGCTAACAGCCAGTCTTTCTGGAGTGAGGTGGAGTCTCAGGGTTGTTTTAATTTGCGTCTCTTGAATGACCAGTGATGTTGAACATTTTTTCATATGTTTATTTGCTGTTTCTACTTCTTCATCTGAGAAGTGTCTATTCATTTCAGCTGCCCAGTTTTGGATTGGGTCTTTAAATTTGGGGGGTTTGATTTTTTTGAGTTCTTTATATATTCGAGATGTTAGACCTTCGTCGGAGTAATAGCTGGCAAAAATTTTTTCCCACTCTGTGGATTGTCTTGTTGCTCTGTTGACGGTTTCTTTTGCTGTGCAAAAGCTTTTTAAATAAGATTAGGTCCCATTTGTTGATTCTTCGTGATATTTCCTGGGCAATTGGGGATTTCTTCATAAAGTCTTTACACCTATGTCTTCAAGAGTTCTACCTATTCTATCTTCCAACAGATTTAGTATTTCTGTTTTAATATTTAGGTCTTTGATTCACTTTGATTTTAGCTTAGTGCATGGGGAAAGATATGGGTCTAGTTTTAACCTTCAGCATGTGGAGAGACAGTTTTTCCAGCATCATTTATTAAAGAGGCTATCTTCCTTCTAGTGAGGTTGTTTGGCCCCTTTGTCAAAGATAAGGTGACTGAGAGTGTTTGGACATGTTTCTGCATCTCCTAATCTGTTCCATTGGTCCTGGGGTCTGTTTTTTTGGCAGTACCATGCTGTTTTTAGCCATGCTTACTTTTGTGTGTGTGTGTGTGTGTGGTGCTGGTGATCAAACCCAGGGCCTTGTGCTTGCTAGGCAAGCACTTTAACCACTGAGCTAAATCTCCAACCCCATGCTGTTTTTATTACAGTAGCTTTGTAATATAATTTCAGGTCAGGGATTGTGATGGCCCCTGCTTTGCTTTTGTTACCCAGAATTGCTTTTGCTTTTCTAGGCTTCTTTTGGTTCCGAATGAATTTTAGGATTGTTTTCTCTAATTCTGTGAGGTATGCTATTGATATTTTAATTGGGATTGCATTCAATCTGTATAACAGTTTTGGGAGTATGGCCATTTTCACTATATTGGTTCTTCCTACTGAAGAACAAGAGATATCTTTCCATTTTCTGATATCTTCTTTAATCTCCTTTTTCAAAGTACTGTAGTTTTCAGTGTATAGATCTTCTACTTCCTTTGTTAGATTGATTCCTAGCTACTTCATTTTTTGGATGCTATTGTGAAAGGTGTTGTTTCCCTAATTTCTCTCTCAGTGAGTCTATTATTTTTGTACAGGAGTGCTATTGATTTTTGAATGTTGATTTTAAACCTAGCTATGCTGCTGAATTTGGTTATTAAATCTAGAATCTTTTGGTGGAGTTTTTGGGATCTTCTACATAGAGTATCATATGATCTGCAAATAGTGATAATTTAACTTCTTATTTTCCTATCTTTATTCCTTTTATTTCTTTCTCTTGTCTAATTGCTCTGGCTAATGTTTCCAGAACTATACTGAATAAGAGTGGTGAGAGTGGACATCCTTGTCTTGCTCTGGATTTTAGAATGAAACTTTTCATTTTTGACCATTTAGTATTATGTTGGTTGTTGGTTTGCCATAGGTGGCTTTTATCAGATTGAGATAAAGACTATTCCAATTTTCTGCAGGGTTTTTATCATGAATGGGTGCTGGACTTTGTCAAATGCTTTTTCTGTGTCTATTGCGATGATCATATGGTTTTTTTCCTTGGCTCTATTAATACAGTGGATCACATTTATTGATTTGCATGTGGTAAACCATCCCTGCATCCCTGCGAGGAATCCTACTTTGTCACAGTGTATAATCTTCTTGATGATTTGTTGTATTCTGTTTGCCAGTATCTTATTGAGGATCTTTGCATCTATGTTCATTAATAAGATTGGCCTGTAGTTCTCTTTTTTCATTGGATCCTTCTCTGGCTTTGGCATTAGGTAATACTTCCTTTCAGGAATGAATTTGGGAGTATTGCTTCTCTTTCAATTTTGTTAAAGAGTTTGAGAATTAGTGGCATTAAATCTTTTCTAAATTTCTTGTAGAATTCAGCAGTGAATCCATCAGGACCCAGACTTTTCTTTGTTGGTAGGTGTTGGTAGGCTTTCCTTTCTTCCATTTCAGTGGCTGATATTGGGTTATTTAGAGTTTTTATATCCTCTTGATCCAGTTTTGGTAATTCATAAATATCTAGGAATCTGTCTATTTCTTCTGTGTTTTTGATCTTAGTAGAATATGGGTTCTCAAAGTAGGCATTGATGATCTTCTGGATTTCTGCAGAATATGTTGTGATTTTACCCTTTTCATTCCTAATTGTATGAATTTGAGTTTTTTCTTTCCTTTTTTTTATAAGGTTGGCTAAGGATTTGTCAATTTTATTTCATTTTTCAAAGAACCAACTCTTTGATTCATTGATTCTTTGTATTGTTTTCTTAGTTTTAATTGCATTAATTTCAGCTCTGATCTTTATAATGTTCTCCCTCATACCAGCTTTGGGTTTGACTTGCTCTTCTTTTTTTAGAATCTTGAGGTTCAATATTAGGTTGTTTATTTGAGCTTGCTCTGTTTTTCTGATATGGGAGTTCACTGCTATAAATTTCCCTCATAGGACTGCTTTCATCATGTCCCATAAATTTCGGTAGGTTGTATTGGCATTATCGTTCAATTGTAGAAACTGTCTAATTTCTTCTTTAATTTCATCTGTGACCCACTGATTGTTCAGGAGGGTGCTATTTAATTTCTACCCATTTATGAAGTTTTTGTGGTTCCTTCTGCTGTTTATTTCCAGGTTTCAATGTGCTATGGTCTGATAGTATCCATGGGATAATTTTGATTCCTTTGCATTTACTTAAGCATGTTCTATGAGCTAGTATATGGTCTATTTTGGAGAAAGTCCCATGTGCAGCTGAGAAGAATGTGTATTCTGATGTTATGGGGTGGAATACTCTGTATACATCTACTAGGTCCATTTGTTCAAAAGTTTGGTCTCTGATATTTCTCTGTTGACTTTTTGTCTAGTTGATCTGTCTATTTGTGACAGTGGGGTATTGAAGTCCCCCATTACAATCATATTAGTGTTTATTTGGTTTTTCATTTCCATTTAATAGTTGTTGTATATAGTTAGGTAGACTGGTATTTGGTGCACATATATTTATGCTTGTTATCTCTTCTTCTTGGATTGTTCCCTTTACAAGGATGTAGTGACCTTCTTTGTATCTCTTAATGAGTCTTGGCTTGGAATCCACTCTCTGATAGAATAGCTACCCCTGCTTTTTTCTGAGTTCCTGTCACATGAAGTATTGTTTTCCATCCTTTGACTTTCAGTTTATGAATTTCTTTTTGAATTAAATGTGTTTCTTGTATGCAGCATATAGTTGGGTCTTGTTTCTTGATCCATTCTGCCAGTCTGCTTCTTTTGATTGGTGAGTTGAGACCATTTACATTGATGGTTATAACTGACATATGTTGACTTATTCTTGTCATGTTATTTACCTGTTGTTAGCTCCCTACTTTTTCCTTCTGTTTAATTACTTGTCTTGCCTGAGGAATTCATTCTGTTATGATTCCCGGAGTTGTAGTCCTCATTTTCTCTTTCTAGGATGTGCTTCAGAATATTTTGGAGTGCTGGTTTGGTGGTCATGAATGACTTCTGGTGTTCTTTGTCATGGAAGTATCTTACTTCTCCATAATTTTGAAAGAGAGTTTTGCAGGGTACATCAATCTGGGCTGGAGGTTGTTTTCTTTTAGGGCTTGATATACTTCACTCCACGCTCTCCTTGACTTGAGGGTTTATGTTGAGAAGTCTGCTGTTATTCTGATGGGCTTTCCTTTAGAGGTTATTTGTTTCTTTTCTCTAACAGCTTTCAATATTCTGTTCTTGTGTTGAATTTCTGGAATCTTGACTATTATATGCCTCTGGGTAGATTTTTATTGATTGTGGCTAATTGGAGTTCTGTATGCCTTACTTATCTGTATGTTAAGTTCTTTTTTCATACTTGGGAAGTTTTCTGTCATTACTTCTGTGAACAGTTTTTTTTATGTCATTTGTACTATCTCCTGCTTTTTCATTGACTCTGATCAATCTTTTGTTATTTTTCTTTGTGTCATCTAGTAGCTGTCGTATTGATTTTTCATGGTCCCTTGCCATTTTGAAGAACTCTTTCTTTTCTTGATCATTAATCACCATTTGTCTTCTGTATCTGAAATTCTGTTTTTGCATTGCTTCATTCTACTGCCTATACTTTCAATGAAATTTTTAATCTCCTGAACATCTGCTTGAATCTGTTTCATGGATTCCATTTCTTTCCTGTGTTGGGCATTTATGATCTCCACCATTTTCCTAAGCTCCTCTATTTTTTTTTTTTTACCTGTATCTACTCTACAGTCACTAATCATGTCTTTCATTCTGGAAATGATTTCTGTTTTGATGTTTTCTAGAGCCCCATTCATCTGCTTTGTTACTTTTGCCATTACTGCTTCCAAGAGTCTGGGTGGGAAGCTTTCAGATTGTTCCACTTCATTACCCCCGGGTTTGCTTTTGGTGAGCTGGAGGTCTGGGATTGCATCTTGTTTGTGTGTCTTCTCATTTTCCATTTTTTCTTCTTTAGTTTCATTCCTGGGTTGATGTTCACGAATTGCCTATGGCAAGTAACTTTTTTGTTAGTTTTGAGAACCCTTTGGAAATGACTACTTCCTCAGAGATGTCTTACAGGTGTAGCCGGTTTTTATGTTTTGAGTCTGTTGCGAGATCTTATCTCTTCAATTTATTGGGCTGAGAAGTTGCTGTCTATTTGGCCAACCCCTAGTTCTTTGACCAAGGCCTATAGTGTTATTTGTGCCAATCTCAGTCTTGGCATACAAGGAAGAACTGATTAGAACAATTCTGTCACCTTGGCTAAAGTAGTACAATCAGCAACAACAGTAGCACCAAACACAGTCTAGAAAATGACAAACTGATAACTATTGATCTGCCACCTTTAACCATATGAACTAGATTTGTGGCTATATAACAATATCCAAAATAAACCAGAAACTTGTATACAGTAAATATGCCCTCAGTATGGTGATTTTACCCTCAAGGGAGAAAATTCAAAAGAGATTAGGAGGAAAGAATAGAGAAATAGAAGAAGAGAAAGAGATGAGAAGCAAGGTTGGAAGACAGGGAAATTATACAAACTTTGGGGAACTAGTAAAGAAAACAGGAGGGAAGGAGAGAAAGAAGAAATAAAAACAAGGACAGAACAAAACAAGAACAGCAAAAAACTAAAAATTTGCTTTCCTATAAAAACAAGAAGAAAAAAACAGGAAAAAGTAGAGCAGGGAGTGGGGAAAATACCAAAAAAAAAAAAAAAAAAAAGACAAGACAAAGAGATGTCCTCTTCCAGGTGTGTCTCTGCTATCCCTGGTAGACAAAGTAGACAGGCCCAGGTCCCTGTTGATTAATCCCAGCAATAGATTTATGGCAAGGTATTGAGTGTTCCCAGATGGGTTTAATAGCAAGGCTTCACCAATTCCACTGAAGTTCAGCCTGATCACTGGCTGTGGGGTTGGAACTCAATGTGTTCAGCTAAAGACACACTGTGTGTCTCCCACTGGCTTGGACTCAGTTCCCTGCCAGTTTGAACTTGGTTCCTGGCCCTCCTGCCAACATGAGTTTGAACTCTGCTCCACCTTGCCCTGTCTTGCCCCACCTTGCCCCGCACCAAAAGCCACTGGCAGCTTTTCTGACTTCTGAGCTTGGCCCCTTTCCAAGATGGCGATTGGCCAATCACCACCCTCTCCTGGGGGCCACCTGAAATCAGATGACTCTGGTAACTCACCAGCCACTGCAGTCTGCCATGTCCACTGCTCTGCTCCGTTTCTGTGTCTTTCCATGGAGGTCTCTGGGGTCACTAGTGGTCACCATGCATTTGCAGGCTCAAACTGTGTCAATTGTGCTGAGAGCTGAGGCCATGAGCCAGAGCTCTGGGAGAAAGCGCATCTGTCCGTCACCTTCTTTTGTGCTGGTTTCTCCTTTTGGTTTCCCCATGGGCTTCAACTCTTGCTTTGGATCCCTGCTGGGTTCTGCCAATACACTTCCTTCCTTCTTCTCTTCCCTAAGTTGCTATATTCCAGTATCCGGAAAACAAATCTCAGAGAGGCTTTCTCTCTGCTTCTCACTGCTCCACCATCTTCCTGGAAGTCCCCTCTAAAATGTTGCACATGTTCTTTTACACCTTGTTTTTTTTTTATTTCTTAATGTATTTTGGAAATTGTTTATGTAAGTACATAAGCATCCTCACACCATTTTTTTTATTTTTTCAGTGCTGGGTGTTAAACCCTGGATCTCTTACATGCTAGCCAAGTGCTCTGCCATTGAGCTACACCCTCAACCCACTCACACTTTTTAACAGGTACATAGTATGGAAAGGACTAAATTGTATTTAACCCATTTCTATTAAAGGCAATTAATGTAATCTATCTTTTCAGACAATGTTGCAATGAATAATCTTGAGGATTTCTTCTTTTGCCTGAATGCAATGGTGTTTGTAGGTCAGATTCTTAGAAACGCGCATCTCAGATGGCAAATTTTCCTTTTAAAAGACATCACTTTGACTGATAGCTCCCAATCTGTCCACTTGTCTGTACACCCTCGTTACTGCCCTAACATAGGGCACAATCATTTCTGTAATCGTTCCTCCTAAAAGGTTAGGTGTACCTCAAGATACTTAGGTGCAAACAACCATGCTAATTCTGGGTAACTTAAGCAGAGGAGGAATGACTAGATAGCTCCTGGGGTGCTTGCTGAATCCCCTTTCCTTCCAAGGAAAGGCTTGGCTTGACTCCCTGCTCACCCTCCCTCCACTGCCTCCACAATGAATTCTGAATGACCCTACTGGTATCTTGTGTTGATCTCTTGCTTGGTTTCAAAGACCCAGATGGAAACATGGTACAGCTGCCAGGGACCCAGGACAGGAAATTCTGTATCCCCTCTTTAATCTCCCCAGTGGGAGGCGAGCCTGCCTCTGCATCTCATAGGATTCCCCTCAAATGGGAGGGTGTTCGGATGCTCAGAACCAAAATAATAGGTATCTACCAATCAGCCCCCTGCCCCTAGGGGAATGTTCTGCCCCATCCTTCACAGTGCAGCCCAGAGCCCTTTGGTAAAGTAAATCTGATCACACTACTACTCCTCTGCCTAAAATCTGCCCCTCCCCACCTGAAGGCTCCCCTCCACCCTGAAAATGAAATATAAACTCTACCTGGCTTCCAAGGACCTATCTGATCCATGAAACTCCTAAGGCCTTGGCCTCATTTGGTGGTTCCACATCCATCCCTTTAAATTCTAGCCTTGTGCTCTGCCCTTGGGTGCTGAATACATGAGCCCTCTTCTCCTCTCGCTACAGATATTTGAACTTACAGTGTGCCTCTATGTAGATGCTCTTTCCTTCTCGTCTCCACTAACTTTTTTTTTTTTTTTTTGAGATAGGGTTTCACTGTGTAGCCCAGGCTGGCCTTGAATTTGCAGCAATTCTTCCGCCTCAGCCTCCTGAGTGAAGAATTACAGGCATGGGCCACCATACCCAGCCCCATTCCATTAATTATGAAATGCACATACTCTGAATTAACCCTCACTGAACACAAGAGCCTTCTTTGGGTGAAGTATGTGCCCTCTGTCCCCTTGGTCACTGAGATTCTCTCTTAACTCCCAAATGTGTCCTAGATACAGCCACTTTTCTCCAACTCCACTGCTACCTTGTTAGTCTCTCCTGAAATTCTCTAGCCTCTCAACGACTTTCTCTGCTTCTAATCTTGGCTGCCTTTAGCTCCATTAGTCAGAGTGATCTTTTTAAAATATAAACCAGCTGGGCATGGTGGCCCATGCCTGTAATCCCAGCGCTCTGGGAGGTTGAGACAGGAGGATCGCGATGAGTTTGAGCCCAGTCTGAACTACATAATGAGACCCTGTCTCAAAAAAAAAAAAAAAAAAAAGTATAAACCATCCTTTCAAAGCCTTCACATTTCACTTTTCCTAATAAATGACTCACTGTGGTCTCCAAAGCCATCCATGATCCAGCTCCAGTCTCATCTCAGACCATTGGGCCCTGGACATTTCCTTATCAAACTCATTCTAGTTTCAGAGCTTTTGGACTTGCCATGCCTCTGCCTGGTCTACTCAAATGTCGCCTCCACCTGCCCCCTTTGAGCGTATAAGCAGAGATCTTGGCTATTTTGCTGACACCACTGTATTCCTCAGCAACTGACTCGTGGCTGAGACAAAGCAGGTGCTCTGTATTTTTGGGTGAATGAATGAATAGTAAGAGAGAGGTCTAGTTCAATCCAGCTGTCTTACTCTCTGAGTTTGGGCAAGCCTCCATTTCCTGCTGTGTTAACTGGGGGTGGAGTAAGTGGGGTGTTGAGCTAGGAGGTGTTTAGCTGTAAAATTTTGGCCTTGTTTTCCCCCCAGACTTCGGTCTGGAGCCAACCACTTAACGTCCGGGGCCTCGGCTCCCCACCTGTATAACGGGTGTGAGCGAATCCCAAAGTCTTGGGGTGGTAACGCTGCCTTATAAGGCAGCAGAGGCCGAGGGAGAGCGAGGCAATGTGGGTGGAGAGAAATCACAACATCCGGCTGTTGGAGGCCGGGCTGGGGTGCCACTGGCTACCCGACTCGAGGCCAGGGGGACGAAGTAGAGACAGCTCGCCTCCTCCCAGCCTCTTCTCCCTTCCGATGTGCGTCTCCAGACAATGCAGTGGGACCTGTGGCCTAAGCTTCGAGACCGGCCGCAGAAGGTCCACAAGACACCAAGCGTCGCCGCAACAAAACCCTAGAGCAGGTTTCCGAGAGCCAAAAGCACAGGGGTCACGCCCCACCTCATGGCCCAATCAGAGTGCCTTACTGGGAAGACCGACGCTTCCTCCATTCAATTACACATCCGGTCTCCTGGGCGTGACCCAGAGGACCCACCTCGGGCTTCCCGGCGGAGGGCTGGGCGCTAATTGGCAGTCCTGCATCCTACGAAGGCCTGGAAATTCGAACCCAGGGGCCGAACCCCACCCGCAAACCAACCAGGAAGAGGCGACGCCATTAGTCCCGTCTACCGGCCCCTTTGAGCAAATCCCCGGCTCGAGGGGCGGGGCGTGGTGAAGAGACAGACTAATGGGAAGGCGGCGCGGGGAGCGTCCGCTCCGTTACTGGCCGAATAAAGTAAATAGTGGGCGGGGCGGGGCGGGCCGGCGCCTGGGAGGCCCCCGGGAGGGGGCGGAGAGTGCGCGGCGGGCGGCGGCGGCGGCCGGGGAGGCCCGGGAGGCCGCGGCGCGGTCACTGCGAGCCGAGCCGAGCCGAGCCGTGCCGATCGCCATCCGGCCCCGGCTCTCGCGCGATCCCGGCCGGCGGCGCGGTCCGGTGAGCCGGTGCCGCTGCAGCCCATGGAGCTCGAGAACATCGTAGCAAACACGGTGCTACTCAAGGCCCGGGAAGGTGAGGCAGCCGGGCGGGTGGCCGGGCCCGGGTATGGGGAGCGCGGGCCAGGGCCTTTGAGCTCAACCGAGCCCCCAGCCTCCAGATCTCCTAGGGCCATGGGGCCCGCGACCCGAACCCCAAGCAGACACGAGCCTTTCTGGCTCGTGGTCTTCTTCCTCCGCACCTACCCCTGAGATCTGGGGCCCAGGAAGGGGCGGGGGTCAGGCCGCCGCCCTCTGGCAGGTGGGAAGGGGGGGGCGTGAAGGGGTGAGGGAAGGAGGGAGGAAGAGGGAAGGGTGGGACCTGAGCCCCAGGAGAGTCTCTCTGAGACCTCCTCCAGGTGAGAGGCAAGGAGATGCCCACGTGCCTCGGGGCCAGACCCCTGAAGGCACAAAGTTGGTGTTCGGTAAAGGTCGGAGAATGAATGACCGTAGCCTTTGCATAGTGTAGCCTACTGGAGTTGGGAAAACTCCTGGTCACAACATATGCTACCGACAGACTGCCACTTGCTAGGAGCCTCAGCACACCGAAGACTGGTGAATGGGTCACGATTTTTGCTCTCAGGAAGTCTATGATTTGCTAGGGTGAACACACACAGAAATAATTGGGAGCCCTGCTTTATGGACTGTCAGGACCATTGTAAGTGCAGCGGCCTGGCCCGGGGAGCCAGACCGATGGGCCCAGTTTGCATGCTTGTGCATGTATGTGTGTGTTTAGCTCCTCAGTCCTCTCCAGATTTTACCTGGCACCTGCACTATCAGGGTCCTGGGGGACACAAAACTAAAACTGATCCTCCCTGCCCTGTGGTCAGTCTGCCCCCACCTGCCATAGCCAGCTCAGTAACACAACCAATGTATGTCTGCGCTGTGCCTCACTCTGTCCAGGATGCTGGGGAATGAACAGTGAATAAGACCCTTCTTTTTGGAACACTAGGGCCTAGAGATCATGATGTGTTTTTCCCACTTTTTGCTGGGCTCCTAGGCTGAAAGAGTCTCATCTGCTTCACCTTCTGCTCCATTTTACAGATGGGAAACTGAAGCTCAGACTAGAGACTATCCCCAGGTCACACAGCAAGATTGTAAATGACCCAGATGTAGGACCTGGAATGTCCAATACAGTCTGTTGAAAGCAGAAATGAGCCCCAAGCTGGGTAGAGAACTTGATGTCCTCTGTCCACCCAGTTTGTGTCACCCTGGAGAGCTGCTGCCTGGAAATGAGTATGGCAGGCTTCGTCCCTGGTGCCCAGGGAGCCTGTCTTATCTCCTGTCCCTTATCGAGTTCTGGGGCTGGGCCTTCCTCTCAGCCTCTGGGGGCATCTGCCGATTCTGTTCTGCCTCGTCATCCAGACAGTCGGGGAGGAGGGGTGGAAAGCCCAACCAAGCCTCCCTTCCTAGGGCTATAGCTACTTCAGGTCTCAGTCCTGCTGAGGGCACTGCCTTGCCTAGCCAGACAGTGTGAACGTCCTTGGTTAAACTTTGTTGGGCCCTGGGCAACGTATGGATAGCATGGCCGCCCCAGGGACCTGTGCCTCCAATAGAGAACCCTTATCCTGACCTGGTTCTGCCTCTCCTACTTGCATGGCTTTAGAGAAGTCTCTTCTCCCCCAACTTCAGCATCCCTTTTTGTAGAATGGTTAGGGAATGAGAAGTAAAGACCAAAGGAAATCCTGATTGTCACTGATTCCTAAACCCAAATCCATGAACTGACTGTGTTGGAATCATTTTGTGAGCTGGCTTACAGCTCGGGGCCAGCGTCTTTGCCATTGTCACAGTCTAAAGCCCCAAGCAATTTGGGAACCTTTGGTGTTGTACTTAGTAAATGCCAGGCATATGAGAGGTGGGAAAGAAACTTGAATTGTGTGAGCTGGGTTTGAATCCTGCAGCCGTTACCTCCAGGCTGTGATCATAGGCAAACTGATCCTTCACTCAGACTCATTTTTGTTGTGAAACTGGGCCTAATCTGGTAGAGTTGCCATGAATGTGAAATGGGACAACACTGGGATTGGGAGCCCTCACTTGGATCTCCTTCCTTTCCCAGGTTTCCAGAGCAGAGAAAAAGGGGACCAGGGTAGGGTGGAGGGGAGCCTCATAGATTCTGCTACAGTTCCAGGACATGATATTTGCATGTGATTCTTTGCTGCTGTCTTGATGTGGCTGGGAGGAGGGGGAGGAGGAAGTAACTGGTGGAGGAAGGCAGTCAGATGGAGGTTGGGCTAGGGATGGCTAGTGACCCTGCGGGGGTGAGGGAGGAGTTCCCCATCTGGGGAGGCCTTGCTGTGGGTTAGGGGGTGGAGGTCTGTTGCTCATTCACAGTGAAGCAATGACTGGGGTACACGGGGTGTAGGCTGCAGAAGGGCTAGGAACGGGTTTCTCAAGGGGCTCCTGCAACACTTCCTTCTTCAGGCCCCTTCTCTCATTGAGGGACACAGCTCTGCCCCTCCTAGAAGGTGGCTCCCCCCACTGTACCACTTACCTCACTCCAGGTTAGATGGAGACAGGACTGGGAAAACCTGAGGGAAACTGAGGCAGAAAAGGGAAAGTGGTTACCACTGAGTTGTTGGAGCTGGGGCCCACCTCTCGCTTCAGCCCTACTGGGTGCTGGATGAAGACTCTTCTGTCCGTTCACCCTCACAATACCTCTGCAGGTAGCCTGGGCCCTGAAGTACACATAGAGAAACTAAGAGTTTTAGAGGGTAAGTGATGGGCCTAGTGCAAGTTGGAGATTCAAACCTAGGTCTGTGAGGCTCCAAGACAGTCCCCTTCCACTGTTCTCACTCTGGTGGCCCATAGGCCACATCTGACTAGCTCTCTTGACATGTTTTATTTATTTGGTAGCAGTGGGGTTTTTTTTTTTCAATCAAATAGGAACCAGTATTTCACATGACAGTGTGGATTTCCAGCTGCTTTTGGAAAATCAGGAGAGCTGGTCATACTGAGCCAGCACTTCTTCATAGCAGCAACCAAGAAATCTACAAGAGTTGTGTTGCAGCTGCCCCTATGGGAAGGGTCATTCCCTGGTCCAGTTCACCACTCTCCCCACTATTCCCTGTTGCTTATATGGTGTCCATATTTACTGTACCTGTCAGACTCTGTAGGCATTCCAACTGCTGTGGTCTCAGCAGTTACAGTTAGGGGGTCAGCTAGGTAGAACAAGAGAGCCACCAGGGCCAGTGAAGCCCACGTGTGCAGAGTAGGGGATAAAGGATCCTGACTGCCAGCCCTCCCATCACCACCTTGCTCATGGGTTGGAAGAGGCAAAGGGAAATAGCTGTGATGCAGAGCCGGGTGGTGGAGGCCTGGGAGCCTTCGTGGTGGCCCAGGCTGGCCTCTGCCCATGGCATCTCAACCATACCCATTAAGACCTGAATCTCCCTTGTGGGCCTTGATTTATGCAGTTCCCACAACTGTGATGCCCTTTCTGTTTTCTTCACTTGAGTAACTCCTACCTAGGGTGAAGAAACTGAGGCTGAACTTGTTGCCAAAATGGCCTCCCTACCCCCCTTGGCTTTCCCAACCCCTAGCAGGAGAGCCCAGAAGGACTATATGTGTCCTGGAACCAATCAAGGGTATGCTGGAATATGTGGAGGAAGGCCCAAGGTACCTCCCAGGGCAGGCTGAGCCCTGACTGGGCCCGGAAGGCCACTGAACCACACTGCAGGTCAAAGGAAGGCACAGCGGCAACAGGACCTGAGAGACCCAGTGCCTGATTGCTTCTGCAGGTGGAGGTGGAAATCGCAAAGGCAAGAGCAAGAAATGGCGGCAGATGCTTCAGTTCCCCCACATCAGCCAGTGCGAAGAGCTGCGGCTCAGCCTCGGTGAGGCCTGGGTGGAAACTGGGGACTACTGAAGCAGAGGGGACCCTTGCTTCAGGGGAAGCCTCCCCTGAGACTTGCCCTGGGGCACGGGGCAGGGTTGGGGGAGTCTGATGACCAGGGAGTTGAGGCTGCACCGCCCAGCCCAGTTTCAGTTCCTGGGCTTGGATGGGTGGAGGGCAGAGAGTGAAAAGGGGCTGACTGGGGTCAGTTGAAGTGGATATAGGGAGGAAGGTGGGGGGCAGATTGGGCACAGCTCAGAGAAGCAGAGGAAGGGAGAGCCAGCCCAACAGGAGCAAGATCCCCTGGCCAGAGGGAGTAGATTGATGTGCTGAGAGCCCCCTGTGCTTATCAGCCCCACCTAGCCCAGCCCAGGGGGTGCCCAGCACAGTCAGGGCAGTGTGACAGAGTTATTTCTGGGAGGGGACAGAATGGCCCAAGCCCCCACTTCCTGCTTATTGTCATGGAATCCTGAGGTCTGAGCAGCACCTAAGGTTGCCTGGGCTCCCTGTGAAGCTCTGCATGTGGGCAGAGAGTATACCATGGTTGCTTCCTGGGAAGGAGGCCCAGCTGAGAGCATGCCGGAAGCCACAACTTCCTCTAGCACTTTCGCCAGGCAGGCAACAGGTGTGGGCCTGGCCCCAGGCTGGGCCGGAACCTCATAGACCGCACCCAGCTCTATCACTGACATATACAAGTTATGTGAACCAGGAGATGACAGTGGAGGTGGGGACCTGGGCTTTGGAGCCCAAACTCCTGACTGCATTGAGCTAATCAGTTAACCTTTTTGGACCTCACAGTTGGGAATGACGCAGTGCTTAACTCAGGGTTGTGGTGAATGCTCTAAAGGAGGTAATGGCTGCCATACTGCAGGGCTGGAAGCTGTTAGGGCCCAGAACTTGGTAGTATAGGCAGGAGTGCCCTGCCAATGGGCTCCAGGACTGTGACGCCAACAGCTCCCATCTTGGCCTGCAGAGCGTGACTACCACAGTCTGTGTGAGCGGCAGCCCATTGGGCGCCTGCTGTTCCGGGAGTTCTGCACCACGAGGCCTGAGCTGACCCGCTGCATTGCCTTCCTGGATGGGGTGGTGAGTGCAGCGTGCCGTGGACCCAGCCTATTACCGAAGGCAGGCATGTGGAGGTCCCAGCCACTGTGCCCTGTTTCTCCGCACCCATTGCTCTGTCCAGACCCAGGCTTTTTTGCCCCTCACCCTGCAGGCTGAGTACGAGGTGACCCCTGATGAGAAGCGGAAGGCATGTGGGCGGCGGCTAATGCAGAATTTTCTGAGCCACACGGTGAGTGAGCAGTGATGGAGAGATGATGGCACCAGGCCGGGCTCAGGGCTCAGTGACAACAGGGAGAAGACTGGACACAGCCTGGGCAGTGAGTGCCTTGGAGCTGCTCCAGGCAGCACCATGGGCATGCAGCCCAGGGGGTGAGCCGAGCTTAGGCCAGGCGGCCTGCCAGCAGCTCTGCCTCTCCCTGCCTGGGGAGGGAGGAAAGGAAAGGAGTCCAGCAACCAGGCACCCAGCACCACCCTCTAGTGCCCTTACTGCCACCAGCAAAGATACCTGGCAACTCTGCCCAGGGAGTGGGCAGCTGTCCAAGTGCCCCTGCACTGACCTGTCCATGGCCTGTCCCCAGGGTCCTGACCTCATCCCTGAGGTCCCACTGCAGCTGGTTACTAACTGCACCCAGCGGTTGGAGCAGGGGCCCTGCAAAGACCTCTTCCAGGAGTTGACCCGGTAAGCCTCTCTGCTTAACGAGCCTGGAATTATACCTAGAGGAGGGGGCTTTTCTGGGCCCAGAAGGCTGTGAAGAGCTCAGTTTCTTGCCCTGGCCTTGACCCACTGTTTGACTTGGCAGTTGGCCTCCTATCTCTGTGTCTTCACCTTTAGCACCAGTTGCATGGCTCCTTGCTCAGTAGGTTATCCAGAGGGTTGGCCAAGAATGATGCTTTATGGGCTGAGCATGCACATCACGGGAGGCCTGGACCATCAAGCCAAGAATCTGGGTGTCAGGGGCTTATCTGTGGGGTGGTCCTTCTGACAGGCTGACCCATGAGTACCTGAGCATGGCCCCTTTTGCTGACTACCTCGACAGCATCTACTTCAACCGTTTCCTGCAGTGGAAGTGGCTGGAGAGGTAAGGTCCTCCCAGGCTGAGCCCGGTTAGGCCAGGTTGTGAAGGCTCTTCCTGGTCCTTGAGTCCTACTCAGCCAGCGTTTGCTCCCTTACCTCTTGCCCACAGGCAGCCAGTGACGAAAAACACCTTCAGGCAGTACCGGGTCCTTGGCAAAGGTGGCTTTGGGGAGGTGAGTGGTCAGGCCAGTGCCCCAGCACAGTGTACAAGGCAGGCTAGGGTAGACCTGCACCAGCCACTATATACCCTATTTGTCCCTGTCTACCCCACAGGTGTGTGCCTGCCAGGTGCGGGCAACGGGCAAGATGTATGCCTGCAAGAAGCTGGAGAAGAAACGGATCAAGAAGCGGAAAGGGGAGGCCATGGCTCTCAACGAGAAGCAGATCCTGGAGAAAGTGAACAGTAGGTTTGTAGTAAGTACAGAATGGAGACCTCTACCTTCCTCTTGGTCATGCTTGCTCATCCAGCTCTCCCCACTCACCAGGCTAAATTCTCTCCCCACAAAAAAAGAGACTGCCCTCTACCCTGCCCTGCCCCCTCCAGGCCCCCCTTCTCACCCTGGGCATTGTCCAGGAAGGCTGGCCTGGGAAGAGTGCTGAACCCCAAGGAGGGCATCCAGAAAGACATTTTGGGCAGCGGGTATTAGCCCTGCCCCCAGGTGGCCTGAAGCTCCTGCCTGAGGGCTATGGTCCCCTGGCCACAGGTGAGCTTAGCCTATGCCTATGAGACCAAGGACGCACTGTGCTTAGTGCTGACGCTGATGAACGGAGGTGACCTCAAGTTCCACATCTACCACATGGGCCAAGCTGGCTTCCCTGAAGCACGTGCCGTCTTCTATGCTGCTGAGATCTGCTGTGGGCTGGAAGACCTGCACCGGGAGCGCATCGTGTACAGGTGGGGAGGAGCTTCTTCCAGCAGCTCTCCCAGGACTCGGTCCATCTCATCCAGGGGCTGTAGCTGGTATGGATGGAGGCAGCCAACACGGTCAGGTCAACAGCAGAAGGATATTGGTGTGCTGAAGATGTGACTTGGCTGCAACTGTAACTGGCTCAGGCCTCAGCACTCCCCCACACTGGGCTGACTTCAGGGGCTCAGACCTAGGGTGTGAGGTCCAGCTGCCCTTTATGTGTAAATCCTGATTTTGTTACCCTTTGTGTGACATTGGGCCAGTCAGCTGCTTGTGCCGAGCAAGGACGATTTTTTCTGCTGAGCAGAGACTGTCCTTCCTGCTTTGCAGATTGGCTCAGTAGTGGAGAGCTTTGGTTATGGTGGTGGTTGGTGATGATTTCACTTTAGCCTCATAACAGCCCTATGAGGGGATGGATGAGTAGCCCTGTATGATAGAGACATGGTAGAATCACCTACCAAATGAGAGGGAATTCCTCAGCACTGGTGATGTCTAGGAAGTTCTCTCCTGGGTGAGAGTCACCTTTCTCTCGCCTAGAAAGATCCTAGGAGTCCTGGTACTTTAAATCTTTCATCAGCGATCCTGAGTCAGGGCTGTTGCCCACGGAGAGCAGAGTCATCTGTCCCTTGGCAATTGAGCTAGGAGGGCCTGGCCCTGTCAGGCTTCTTGGCAAAATGAATAGCAGCTGACCCTGCTCTTCTCTCCCTACAGGGACCTGAAGCCAGAGAACATCCTTCTGGATGACCACGGTGGGTGGGGAGGGACAAGGGTCGGGTGGGATAAGTTGGGGAGGCCTGGCCCTTAATAGGCCCACCTGCTTCTCCATTCTCATTCAGGCCACATCCGCATCTCTGACCTGGGACTGGCTGTGCATGTGCCTGAGGGCCAGACCATCAAAGGTCGTGTGGGCACTGTGGGCTACATGGGTAAGTCTCCCTCTGTGTGAGGCCACCGACACCTGGGTCCCTTCATTATCCTGGCCCTTGCCCACCACCCTCTGTATAGGGGTCTTTTGTGCCTGAGGGAGTAGAAAGAGCCCACACTGATGTTCCTCTTTTTTGGATTAGGTGACCAAGACCCCAGCCAGAGTCCCACCATTGTGAATCCACATCTTTCATTCACTAAATCCTTACGGAGCACATACTGTTGGCTAGGCTAGAACGTTGCTACCAGGGCAGGGAGAAGAAGAAAATCAAACCTATTTCCATGGCTCTAGCTCTGCCTGCCCCTGGATTGCCCATGTTTGGAATAAGTGTGCCCATTTATGGTACGTGGCAGTGACCCTGTGCCCCCCCACTTGGGGACCACATTATACAGTAGATAGAGTCCTGGCTTTATAGGTTCTACCTCCTGCCTGTTGTGTGCCCTGGTGCTAGACATTCCTCTTCTCTCAGCCTCTTTCTTCTCTACTGTGAAAAGATCATCAGAGCTGCCTCCCAGGGTTGCCTGGAGATGAAAAGAGATAGTTGAGAGAAAACTCCTCAGGTGCCTGCCCTGGCAGGTAGGAGGTATCAGCAAGTGGGAGTTTCAGCCCTTTTTTTCCTCTCTCATGAAATCCAGAAGTTGCAAACTAGTAACCACAAGGGCCCAATTTGTCCTAGATTAGAATTGAAGTAAAACTGTAGAACAATTTGAATTGGTTGCCAATATTTAATAAGCAAGAGAGTGCTCACTTCAACAGCACATATATTAATAAGCTAGAGAGATCTTTATGTAAAAAATAAGTATTTGAGTGCTGTGGTATAGCTCAGTGGTAGAGTGCTTGCTTAGAATATACAAAGCCCTGAGTTTCATCCCCAGCACCACACCGAAAAAAAAAGAAAAAAAAGTCAGAAGAACTGAGGACCATAGGTGTAGCACCCAGCAAGGCCACATCTCCACCAAGCTGATGATGCTGCCTCCCTGGCCAGCAGGTGTCTGAGTCAGTCCCCTGGATTCATATGCGCTGGGCATTCCTGGGGCCCAAGGGCTCTGTTCCCCGCCACCTACCCAGCTCTGGTTCTTGTGCCCTGCCCAGCTCCAGAGGTGGTGAAGAATGAGCGTTACACGTTTAGCCCTGACTGGTGGGCGTTGGGCTGCCTCCTGTATGAGATGATCGCGGGCCAGTCACCCTTCCAGCAGAGGAAGAAGAAGATCAAGAGGGAAGAGGTAGAGCGGCTGGTGAAAGAGGTGCCCGAAGAATACTCTGAGCACTTTTCCCCACAGGCCTGCTCACTCTGTTCCCAGGTACCACAGCAAACGGGAGGCCTCACTGGCCGGGGCTGGAGCTGGGGCATCTCACCTGCCTGCCCACACATGGGCACCCTGACCACCCATGCCCTGCCACAGCTCCTCTGCAAGGACCCTGCGGAGCGCCTGGGGTGTCGTGGGGGCGGCGCCCAAGAGGTGAAGGAACACCCTCTTTTCAAAAAACTGAACTTCAAGCGGCTGGGAGCAGGCATGCTAGAACCACCCTTTAAGCCTGATGTGAGTGCAGCCCATTTCTGTGGAGGGCAGGGCCAAGCTTGGGTGGGGGCTGGGGACCCTTGGAGTAGAGGGAGGACACTTTCAGTGTGTTAGAAAATCTGATCTAATTCCCCCCACCCCCCATCAGTACTCTCACAAAAATGAAAAAACCCCAGGATAGGTCTGGCTTTTGACCTACCTGGATGGGGAGGAGGGGCAAAGGTGGGGCGGACCCAGGAGTGTTGAAGGAATTCACCTTCTGTCTCTCTCCCTCCACGCTGTTCTGTCGATCAGTCTTCATTGTCAGGCAGGTTTCCCCCGGGACTGGCAATGATGGACCCAGCAGATCAAGCCCACAGCCTACCAGTAGACGTTCCTGTAGACAGAGAGAAACTGTTGCCTGGGAATTTTGAAGGAAATCCTAAAGAGGAAAAGTGTCTTGAGGCTGATGCCTCATTGCTTCTGTTTGCTCAGAGGACTTTTACTGACCACAACTGGATTACATGCCCACCTTGACCGCTGCCAATGAGAACAGTCCATTTCCCAAAGGAAATATGAGATAGTGGTGCCTGCAGGAGGGATGTCTGTTGGGCTGGCTACCCCTCTTCAGTCAGGACACTCCCCCTTATAGACTCCCACTCATGACAACATCCTGTGTCAGGCACCCTACATGCACAAACATCCATTACAAGTGACAGAAACCCAACTCCAACTTACACAAGTCCAATGTGAAGTTTATTGGTTTGTTTCATGAGAAAGTCCCAGAATAAGGTCAACATCAGAGTTTCATGTTTTATTGCCAGGATTCTCCATCTCTTGGCTCTGCTTCCATCTGTTGGCTATATCCCTTCCCCTGATTTCAGGCTTCTCTGTGTATAATGTTACAGGGAAGGTTCTGATTGGCCAGGGTTAGATCCTGTGCTTGCCTCCTCCCTATGTACATGAGGACTGTGTCCTGTGATAGACTGTTTACCAGGTTCACTGGGGAGGCCGGAAGGTGACGAACAGGCCAGATTTATGACTGTCAACCACACATTTATTTATTCATTTGATAAATATCTGAGTGCTTATATGTGCCAGACCTTGGAGATAATGAGGTCCACAGGACCCAGGTCTGTCCTTATGTTCTAGTAGGAAGATACCAAAATATACCATTAAGTGAGAAAATTTTAGGTAATGCTATGTCCAACAAAGAAAAATAAAGCCGGCTAAGAAGACAGAGTGATGGGGAGAATAGTAATTTTAAGGTGGTCTCTGGGAAGCTGATGATTAAGCAGACACTAAAAACAGGTGAAAGAGAGCCATGCCAAAATTTGGAAGTGGGTTGGGATAAGCATTCAAGGCAAAGGAACAGCCAGGCATTTAGGTGCTGGAGCAGAGAAAAACCTAGTGAGATGGAAGAGCAGGAAGGAGACCAGTGTGGCTAGAATGAGTGTGTACAGGGAAAGAGAAGGGTGGTCGTCTCCTAAGCATGACGGGAACTTTGGGGGGTTTTGAACAGGAAAGTGAGGTGTGGGGAGTGAGTCATAGAGGATGTGCGTGTAAGTGGGGAGGCCAGCTAGGGAGCCACTGCCTCTCAATGACTATCTCACATAGTAGGCCTCATTGGAACCCCGGAGGGTGGGCACTGTCATGAGCTAGCACTTGAACCAAGAGGGCCTGACCTCCATTAGCCTGCCTGAGGCTGGTTCTGCTGCTCAAGTGTATTCCTGCTTCCTGTGCACATCATCTCATGTAACTTTGAAATAACTGCACTGCCTCTGGATCTTTAAAGTTAGAGACAAAAGTCAGTGCCTTGGAGTTTCAACTTTTTTTGGTTTTTGTTTTGATTTTTTGGATTTTTTTGGTGCCAGGGATTGAACTCAGGGCCTTGTGCTTGTTAGGCAAGCGCTCTAACCACTGAGCTAAAAACCCAGCCCCTTGGAGTTTTAACTTTTTAGAAGCAATAGATGAAAAGTAAGCTTGGTGATATTTTTTAAAGCTTTTTAAAGATCTAATTCATATACCATACAGTTCACCCATATAAAGTATGCAATCCAGTGACTTTGAATGTGGCATATTTGTACAACTGTGACTACAATACATTTTAGAATATTTTCAATACCTCTCCCAAAAGTCTCACCAGTCTGTCCGCATTAGCAATCATTCCCTATTCTTTCCTCTTGCTCTGGCAGTAACAAATCAACTTTCTGTATATTTGCCTATTCGGATGTTCCATATATATAGATGGAATCACAATATACAGTCCTCTCTGACTGGCTTCTTAGTAAGTTTTTAAAGGTTCATCCATGTTGTAGTATGTATCAGTACTACATCCCTTTTTGAGGCTGAAATATAGCCCACAGTATAAATAATACCACATTTTATTTATTTATCAGTTGATAGACATTAGGGTTATTTCCACTTTTTTGACTTATGAAGAATGGTGCTATGAGCATTCTTCTTTTTCTGAGATGGAGTTTTGCCATATTGCCCAGGATAGTCTCAACAATGTGGTCTCAAGCAATCTTGCCGCAGCTTCCCAAATAACTAGGATGACAGGCACTTGCCAGCACGGCTGACTGCTGTGAAATTACTGTATGAATTTTCGTGTGAACAGATGTGATTTATCTTGGTATTATACCTAGGTGTAGAATTACTAGGTCATAGGCTAATTATGTTTAACCTTTTGGGAGAACTGCTATACTGTTTTCCAAAGTGGGTGTCATGTTACGTGATGAATGAATATATATATATTGTGTATATGTGCATGTGTATGTGCGTGTGTGTGTGCGTGCATGCATGTACGCATACACACTGGGGATTGAACCAGGGCCTACTAAGCACATACTGTACCACTGAGCTACACTATATACCCCCACTATATACCCCCAGCACCATGATGATGATATTTTAATTGACAACCTTAATGGTAGGATTTAGAAAACACTGTAAAGATGGAAAAGAAGGTGGCCTTCTGAGGCTGAGGTGGCCTCCCAGCAGGGGGCTGGGAAGGTAGTGGAGGACCATTCCAGTCCTCTGATTGGTTATGAGGGGACAGAGCAAGCCATTGGACATCCTAGGGTGGGGACCCATCTGCTGCAGGCCCTGCGTGGGGGGCTGGCAGAGATTTGGCCTGCACTCCTCTTACCAGCCACACCCAGGCAACCTTGTGCTGGGTAAGAGGGGGCCAGCATCAGGTCTGTACACAGCATCATACAGTCATTGAGCAAAGAGGGATAATGATCCCAGTAGGCAGAAGAGGACATGGAGGGAGAAGGTAGCCTCAGACAGAGGGGACTGTTGTGCTAAGGAAGTACATGAGGCACCTGGTTGCTGACTCCAGACCAGATTCTGCAGGTGTGAGAGCAGAACCAGGCCAAGGGCCAGAGTGAGACTCAAAGCTGAGCTGCCTTCACGCGCGTGTGTGTGTGTACGCGCGCATGTGCATTGACACGCATGTGTGCCCATGCCTTCACTTTCCTATCTGATTATTGCATTTGTCTACCCCCCCCAGCCCCAGGCTATTTATTGCAAGGATGTTCTGGACATTGAACAGTTCTCCACTGTTAAAGGCGTGGAACTAGAGCCAACCGACCAGGACTTCTACCAGAAGTTTGCCACGGGCAGTGTGCCCATCCCCTGGCAGAACGAGGTGGGACCTGCCGCACTGGTGAGGTGGATTCCAGGGGGACAGCCTTGGACATAGCTCTCACAGCTGCGTGTTCCTTGGTAGATGGTGGAGACCGAGTGCTTCCAGGAGCTGAATGTCTTTGGGCTGGATGGCTCAGTTCCCCCAGACCTGGACTGGAGGGGCCTGCCGCCTGCCCCACCCAAGAAGGGACTGCTGCAGAGACTCTTCAGCCGCCAGGTAAGCTCTAGCAGCATCCTACTTGGACTCCCAGCCTGGCTCCAGGGGATGGTGGGTGGGAGGCACAGCCAGTGCCTGCCTGAGCTGGGAGTGGGCATGCTCCAGCCCTGCCAGCAACACCCAGGGTCTCTGGCCTCATTCCCCTCCCCTGGCTGGGCTCATGGCCTCTTTTCTCTTTCCAGAGGTGAGCAGTGTGGGCTCCCCATGGGTTAGCCTCGCTGCCCAGCCTCGGGGAGCCCCAGGCAGTCCTTCCATGGCAGAGGCAAGATGTGGGAGAAAGAAGTCTGGTGCCTGCTCCCCCTGTACCCCTCCCCACTGCTGCAGTTCCTTGCATCCTGGCCCCTTCCAGCTGTCAGCCTTGCTTAGCTATCTGTCTCCCTGTGCCCAGCCTCTATCCAGGGTCTGGACAGAGGCCTTGCCCTGGCAGATTTGGGGATCTCTCTAGTCCCCCTTACTTAAGTCAGTGGCCAGAAGCCTTTGCTCTGATGCCCACTCATGTGTGGCCTGAGCTGCTGTTGTTCCATGCCCCCCGTGGGGAGCCCTCTTCCCAGAGTGTGACCCTCGGCACCTGTCCTGTCCTGGCAGGGCCAGCCCCATGCATTGTCACTGGTGGTTAACAGCACTTGCTCTGCCTCTCTCCCTCCATGTCTTCCCTGTCCCTCCAGGATTGCTGTGGGAACTGCAGCGACAGTGAGGAAGAGCTCCCCACCCGCCTCTAGTCCCCAGCATGAGGTCCCCACCGGCGGTTGGCGGTAGCAGCTACTCCAAGTGCTGTTTACAGTTTTGCACAGTGGTCTTCCCTATTGTCCACTTGAGTCGTGGCCTGGGGAACACAGCGGAGCTGTCCTCAGTGTCCTCTGCCCCTCAGCCCCTGGCCTGGCTGAGTTCGGCAAAGCCTGGGCTGTCCCTGGGACAAAGGTGCGTCCCTTCAGCTCCTCTGTGGAGCTCGGGGCTTTCTGTATTTATGTATTTGTACGAATGTATATAGCAAACCAGAGCGTTCTTAATTCCCACCCTAGACCTGGCGCCTCACCTCAGCCTCTGAGGCAGCCAGCCCTGGCTGAGAGAGCTAAGAATTAGTGGAGGAGCCACTGCCAAAGTTGAGGCTTCTCAGGCCCCACTCAGAAGGGGCAAGGCTGAACCAGGCCAGATCCCTGAACCCCCAGTATTATGCTGGCCACCACCAACCTCCAAGTGAGACTTATGCCTGCCCTTGCTGTTCTGGGCTCTGGACTGTTGAGGGCTCAATACTGTCCCTTTACAGCAATTGTCAGGGTTGAATTTGGGGTTTCTGTGTCCTGTAGGCCTGTGCCAAAGTGTGACCAGAAGTTGGACTGACCATGAGACCCATTAGTTCACTGCCCAAGCTGATCCACATGGGTCTCCCCTTGCCTTCCATCTCCCAGGGCATCTTGTCTCTTATGCGGGGCCCTGAAGACACCTCTTTCAAAAATGCTCCGGCCTAGGCCATAGGAGAGGTAGGGGTATCCCTGGCCAACATTCCAGAATCCCCTCATAAAAAGACACATGTGCCCAGCAATAATCCTTCCCCGTGTGTGCCCATGGGGAATGTGTGGGTGTGGGTGTCTATCTGTGTACTTGTGAAGGGGGTAGGGTAAGGCTGTGCCTATGCCCTGGCCCCAGCCCTGGTCCTTCCCAGACTGTGATAGCCATCCTGGTCCCAGTGTTAGGGTAGAATGGGATTACAGGACCTTCGTTTTTCCATATTTAAAGCTAATTTTTATTACTCATTTTGTCCGATGTAAGCTGCCACATGTCTCTGTGTGAATACAGTCTGAGCACAAACCTGGCCAGCTGCTCCTGCCTGCCTCTTTCTTGCTTCTGGTGTTCCAGGGGGTCTTCCTGCTTCCCTGGCCCAGCTGGAAGTGGGAAAGGATTGGAGGTGGACCTGGCAGAGGCGGGGTGAGGGGCTGCCTTTCTAGGGCCCAGGAGCGTTTAGGAGGTAGTCTTTCTAGGCAGCCAGGCCTTGGTAGTCTTTGAGTTCACCCAGTGGGTTCTGCTGTTCCCTAAATAGTACAGAGTCTGAGGAAGAGAGCCTTGGATATTGGAGTATGGGTCTGTTTCTGATCGCTGGAGAGGCAGGCCTGGCTGGCTAGTCTTTAAGCTGTCCAAGGACAAGGTGGCCTGGCTGCCAAGTGTGAACTTGGAGTGGCTTGGGAAGCCAAGTGGGAGCTGCTGTTATAAACACCTGCCCCAGCTCTTTCTTTACCTGACTGTCTGCTATGTGCCTGACCCTGGCCTGGCGCATGTGCATCCCTCTCTCTTGGCCGTGAAGCATTAAATGTGGATGGGCAAAAGACCTAGAGAATGGTGATACTGGGAAGAAGGCTGTGGCAGGGTTGGGAGGGAACCAGCCACCTGCACATTGAGGCAGGTTTTCCCAAGGTAGTGGTTAGCTGGGCCTTGAAGGAGAGTTACCTGAAGACAAGGATCGGAGAACCACATACGCAATTATTTGGGAGTAAGAAGTGTTTGATCACAAATTTGTCCTAGGTTTGTTCTTTGCCTCTGGGCCAGGCATGTAGGGCTGCAGAAGCCACATGAGCTCTGCAGTTGCCAGTTCCGGGTTCAGGCCTTAGCCTGGCAGCTTTTGTTTTGTTTTGTTTTTTTCTCTTTTTTTGCTGCTGGGTATTGAACTCAGGGCCTTGCACTTGCTAGGCAAGCGCTCTACCACTGAGCTAAATCCCCAACCCCCTGACAGCTTTTTAAACTGGCTTTGTTCAGTCCCTTCCCTTGTCTAGGAAGATGAATATGATACATTCTCCCATGTTACCCATTGTGTGAGGGAGGCATCCGGATGTCTTTGCTAGGGTTAAATTCACTTTAAATCCTTGGCAGAGGAAACTCCCAGAGTTCATTTCCCAACAAACTTTCACTAAGCTCACCTCCTCCCCACCCTGCTCTATGGTGGGAGCTGGGGATGCAGATGGAGACCAGGTCCCTGCCAGCTTGGAGCTCAGTCTGGTAGGCAGGCAGACATGGGAACAGTGGCACCCAGTGTGATCAGCACTGAGGCAGAGAGGATTCTAGAGTAGTGGGGGTTGGGGACTACACTAAGCAGGGGAGGCCCCTTGGCCGTGAAAGTGTCATAGTTGGTGCTCTCCAGGACACCAGGGCCAGATGGATGATGTAGAGCTTCTTGTGGTTTAGGATGACTGAGCATGGGGTAGGGATGGGGTGGAAAAAAGGAGTGGCTGCAGCTCAGGCCAGTGAGCCAAAACCAGCTCTGAAAGCCAAGTTAAGTGTGTATGTAGGGCCTCATCTGGACACTTGGAGAATCCCTAAAGGGTTTTGACTGGTTGTATCAAGAGGTCTGTCCCAGCATCTACAAAGATACATTGTTTCCTTTGTGGAAACCCTCCCACTCTCCATCCATGTAGTTTAGATGATGCTGGGTTTGTACCCCTGCATACAGTATGCCACATGTATGACCCAGATAGGAATGTTGGAAGAGATGGAACAGCCTTCTAGAAGCTCAAATAAGGAGGACCGGGTGTGGCAGCTTATGCCTGTAATCCCAGCTACAAGGGAGACTGAGGCAGAAGGACTGCAAGTTTGGGCCCAAACCTGGGCAATTTAGGAAGACCCTGTCTCAATAAATAAAAGGGCTGAGGATGTAGCTATATAGAGGCCCTTGGGGGTTGGGGATTTAGCTCAAGTGGTAGAGCACTTGCCTAGCAAGCACAAGGCCCTGAGTTAGATCCCCAACACCCCCCTAAATGGAGGCCCTTGGTTCACTCCCCAGTCCCAGTGGTGGGGGTGGGGTGTCATGTTAGTTGCCAGTTACATCTCTTCAGAGCATGACTACCAAAAGCAAAATGCCATTCCTGTCTTGGCAACATTGAGCTGAATCCAAGGAATCCCATTGGCCAAGCTAAAAACCTGTCCAGCATATACTAGGAGAGCAGAGTACTTGGTTTCAAAGGCCCAGCATGATAGCACCCATAGTGGGTAATGATTTGCCCAATTAAACCTGTAATGCACCTTTAAAAAAAATGGATACCCGGTGGCCATTCACAACACATCTCCCCTCCCCCAAGGTGTGGCCTCCTGGATTGGTTCACTGATACTCAGCCAAATTAGTCCAAAAAAGTTATGTGTGGATTTATTGGTTTGCTTGTTTTTGCAAACCATTGGGTAACAGTTCTTTTTTCTCTGGGAGTGGGTAGCCTAGAGCTGCGGAGCTCCTCCTTGCCACCTCCTGAGGACAACTTGCCGAAATGATGCAGACACAGGAGAAAGCAGAGAGAAGCAGATACATGATTGATACCATTGCTGAAACACCTAGAACCAATTGTGACAATCTTATCTCCAGACTTGCCAGTTACGCGAGCCAGTTCCTGTGGGCTCAAGCCTATGTATTTTAGGGTTCTGTGCCTTGCAGCCACTCAGAATATTCCAGCTGATACGGTGATAGAGGGTGTTTTTGAAAGATCACCCTAACAGCTATAGAGAAGTCGGTGTAGAAACAACTCGGTTGAAAAATTAGGACAGCCAAGTTCAAAGTGGCCTTTAAGAGGACCTCTGGATGGGGCCCTCTGTACGAGTTATCTCTGTTCCCTGGGGTAAGCATGTCCATGGGCCCAAAGTTATGCATTCAGCACTAGGTCCTGCTCCTCGTGCTCCTTCCTAGTTAGGCATCTGGTGATGTATGCCTGCTAGGGACATAGCGGGTGCGGGCATGACTTGGGAGGGAGCCACACTGGAGTGGCTGTCGGCTTGAACCCCTGCCCACTGCATGTGTGCAGTAGCCTGTCGGAATGTGGCTGGGACCTCCACGTGTACACGGTATGTTCTCCAGACTGAACTATGTACTTATCGGGGTTCTTGACCTCAGCTGCTTGGCTGAGTATCCAGCGTGTGCGACCAATGTGTGCTTGGGTGTGCTGGCATGCCCCCGGCCGAGCAGCCTATCGCCAGGAGGTGTGTGGCCTGTGCATTCCTTGGGCGGGATGCCCTGAGGCTGTGAACTTGGCGCCCTTGTGTACCGGGTCTGGGCGCGGCAGGTGGGCGCTGCGTCCCACGTCCCACGCTCCCCGTTTCCTCTCGGGGCAGCCTCCTCGGCGACTTGTGGCTGGGGGTGGGGGCCCTCTGCTGGCTGCCGCGCGCGCGCACGCTGGGCTGGCACGCGCTGTGTACGCGGCCGTGCGCGCGCCCCGCGCCGCCAGCCCAGCGCTCCGAGCCGCTTTCGCGGCCACTGTCTGCTTCCTGGGGCCGCCGCCGCTACTGCCGCCGTCGCCTCCCACAGGCCGGGGAGGCCGTCCGCTGGGCTGGGCCACTCGCCCCAAGGCAGGAGTACGAGCTCGAGGAGGATGCCTGGGCCCGTGAGTACCGCGGCGGTTGCGGGTTGGGCAGGCTTGGAGTGAGGGTGGAAGGTAGTCCCAGGGCTGAGCCTCTCCCGCGGGCAGCTTTGCGCCCTGGCTGGTGGTCACCGCCCCGGACCCCTGCCCGGGCCGCGGGTAGACCCTCCCCCAGCCCACACTGGTGAGAGGGAGAGAGGGGAGGAGGACGCCAGTGAGCGAGGGAGCCCGAGCGGGGCGCGAGCAGCCACCAGTTCGCTTGGAAACCGTTGCCACAGCAACGGGGTTGCGCTCCCCGGCAACGCGACTGAGGGGTGGCGACGCCCCCTCCCCCACCCCATGCGGGACCAGAGCTGGGGGCGCGGGGAGAGAGGTGGGTGCCATTGGGGGAATGTCGCCCCTGTGGCCCGTCTGGGTGTGCCTGCCTTCATAGCTCGTCGAGGGTGGGGGTTGGGGGGCGAGCGGCTCCGTGGGCACGAGCTAGCTCCCACGTGGCTGCAATCGTCGCAGCAGGGCTCCTAGGGTGGCTGCAAACGTGGAGGCGGCCCAGACCCTAAGTCTCCCGCGAGAGGAAGAGGCATAAAGGCTGAGTCTGGGGTCTCTACCCCATACCGCCGCCACACATCATTACCACTACCCAGCTCTTCCTCCCATCCCCTTCCTACATGGCCTGAGTTGCATTTCCCAGAGGCCATGTTCCTTACCAGGGGAGAGGGAAAAAACTTGACTCCTTCCACCTCCTCGTAGCCAGAGCATGTGCCAAACTGCCCCATGGGCTGGAGGTGGGTCTCTGCACTGGGTTCCTAACCACTATTCTCCAGGGAGGGGTGGAAGTGAGTGGGCAGGAACAGAGGAAAGGACATTGTTGACCCAAGGAAGCTGAAGCCCAGACCAAATGAGAGAGACCCAGCCCATTGTCTGGCCCACAAGTGTCTCTTTCTTATCTCAGCACAATGCCTTGACTGTGCAGGGTGGCATGCAGGTTGGCTGGCAGAGAGGCCAGTGCCACATGGAGGTGCCCTGTCTTCGAGGGGAGTTCCTCTGAGAGGAGAATGGCCACTGAGTCAGAGGAAATGACCTCTGGCTCCCCTCCGAACCTCTTCTCAGCATGCAGTGTGCTAGAGAGAGAGATGCCCCCTCTGCCAGCACTCCATGGCCTGACTCAGCAGATGCCAGCCCTGACCACAGGCTTTGGATCCAGCATCCCTTAGACCACAACCACCTTTGGGTTTCTTTTCCCATCCAGAGAGGTATCCTGGGCACTAAAGGTGACGGGTATTGGGGCATTTGAGGCCTTGGCATAAGATGCCTGTAGACGAGTAATTCCTGGGAAATCAGGCCCGAGTCTCCTACAGGCAAGTGGGCCTTGAGGATTATTCATAGGCTCCTTTCATCCTTTTCATGTTCTGTGTGAGACCTGAGTTGAGCACTCTGCACCTATTATCTCCTCATTCTTACAGCAATTGTGCAAGGTAAGTTTATCATCCTCCTTTGAGAGATGGTGACTCTGAGGCTCAGAGAGGTAAGGTGACTTGTCTGAGGTCATGCAACCAGTAAGAGATAGAGCTAGGTTTCCATTGGCAGTTTCCCTCTCAGCCTGCTATACACAGCTTATTGTGACCAAGGTAGAAAATCTGAGAGCCTTCCGGAGGAGCATTCTTAACCTTCCTTCACATTCCTTTAGTGAGGAAGTTCCCTGTCTTTCAAGCCTTGGTACACCTTTCCCTCTTCCAGCAAATCAGCCAGACTCTTGCTGCCTCAGATGCTTTATAGGATTGTGCTGCTGCTGGGCTGGCTTCCTGTCTCCCTCCATTTTCTCTCTCTGGCTGAGATCAAGCAGTGAGGACTGCCTCGGTCCCCTGGGAAATCCCTAATCCTTAGTCTTTGGTTCATTGGCTCTGTGGCCTTTTCAGCTTGCATTCCTGGCTGTGGGAGAATAGTAAAGCTGGGCCCAGGCAGTGCCAGACCCTGTGGATACCCAGTGTAGCTCAGAGGTTGGAAACCCAAGTGCCTCCACAGGCCAGGGGGCAATGGAATGAGTGAGTGAGGTGGGCCAGGGAGCTGCTTCATTCCAGTCAATGTCACCTTGTGAGATGTGGACTCGGTATGACCAGATTGTCTGATTTTCAAATGAGGAAGCAATCCAGACCTTCATGCAAAATCTGGTTTTTAAATGCTGGTAACCAATCAAGATATTTAACAAAAGATTGTGGGGCAACAAAATGCATCCATGAGCTGTGTCCAAGCTGAGGGTCATGAGCCTTAGGCCTTTAGTCCATGGCAAAGTAAGGGTAGTTTTTGCTGGACCGCCCCCAGGCTGCATACAGTGTACTGCCATGGGCTGGTTTTCACAGTTGAGCTCTGCAAGTTGCAAGGTGCTGGTGTTTTTGTCGTCACATTCAGCTCTTTATGTTGGCCTTGAAGTGTTACCACATCCCTCATCAGTTGTGCTCCCTCCTTGGCACTATCAGGCAGGTCTTATCCTCCCTTGTCCTCACGTGAAGAAACTTCAGCTCAAGTATGGGTGTAGCCAGGGGGTGATCACATGGCTCAGGGCACAAACAGGATTTGAACCCAGGGCTGTACTGTACCTCAGTGCTCAGCATGTTATATCATGCTACCTTCAATAAGAGGGGGACCCCCATACACATACACACACTGTGTGGCTACCTCCTTTGCAAAGACAGGTAATTAACTCCCATGCTGGATGAGAGATGGAAGCAGAGGGAGCCACCAGAATGAGGGTTTACTCCAAGAGTCTGATCTTGGAATATCCTAATCACCCCCCCCCACACACACACACAAGAGGGTCGGAGCCTAGTACAGAAGACGGCCTACATAGGGCCTTTCTGCCCACTTTGTTGGCAGTTTCCCAATGTCAAGGTTGGGTTGTAGAGATTCTACCCATAGGCTGGGGTGCCAAGCCAGTACCTTAGCCTTGCTGGAAATGAGGTTATGGCTAGCTCCTTGCCTGACTGACTCTGGGAGCTGGGATAAGTTTAGTCATTTCTTTCCAGCCTCAGCCCATCCATCTTGTTCTGGAAGTTGTGTGACTATGTCACCAGTGCCTCCCTGAAATGCCCTTCCTATCAGTGGGCTTTGCACTCATCAGGGCTTCACAGCCATGTGACTCCATGGATCTGAGTAGGACCCAGCTCCTTGCTGAGCCTACATCCTTGTCCCTAGAATGAGGATGACAACAGCCACCTCCTGAACGTTACTGAGATCATGACTAAAGATGCCAGTGGCATGTACAAAGGCACACAGGACAGGGTGACAGTCACCTACCTCCTCTACCCGGTCCTCACACCACACCACACTTTCCTCCCTCCTTCCTCTGCCTCTGTGAGTCTGACTCTCTGTCCCCTCACTTGAGTACCAGCAGCCCCAAGCCTCATAGCCAGGGCTCCATCTCATCACCCAGAGACCTTGCCACCTGAGATTTCCTTTCTCCAAAGTCTCTGGTGTGTGCCTCCAGGTTGTCTTTTCCTTTTGTCCACAGAGAGAGGGGTCTCAGTGAGGGCTGAATGCTGGATGATGGCTGCTTTCTCAGTGATTTTTTTTTGGTAAATGTCAGACATTTCCCAGGAATGATTTGGATGTTGACCCAGCTCCTGAGGCATTCTTTATCCTATAGCTAGGGACAAATAAATGGCTTTTGAACTATCACGTGCCAGTTGATCAAGGCAGGGGCAGCCTCTGATAGCCATAGGCCACTCCCGAACAGTGTGAGATCACTGGGCTTCATTTTCATACAGCTCTGGTGGGGGCGGGGTATGGTGAAGTGGCTCAGGAATGACTTCTCCAGGAAAATGTGCAAGGAGGCCAAGCAGCCTTGGCAGGAGCTCATCCCAGAGGCCACAATCTAGGTCACAGGGTGCTCCCTGGTCCAGCATCTGCTGGGAATTTGTTAGATGTACAAACTCTGGGACCCCACCCCAGACCTACTGAATGAAACACTGTGGAGCCCAGAGTAGGGCCTGGCCCTCTGCGTTGTGACAAGCCATTCATATAGTTTGCATGCTCATAGAAGTTTGAGAGGCACCATGTTAAGGGCAAGACTGTCTTCTGAGGCAACATGGAGGAACAGGAGAGGGCCTAGGGGAAATGGGTAGCATGGAGATTGGGTAGGCTGCACAGGGGTCCAGCACATGGCAAGCATAGTGATAGAGCTCTAAGTTAGAGGTGATAGTGGTCTGGTCAGTGGCAGGAGGACCAGAGGACATAGACAGATGAAGATACTCTGCACTGAGAATTTGGTGGCAGGGATAAGTGATGAGCCCATTGCTGAGATAAAGAATCCAGTAGCAGATCTTTGGGGTCTCAGGTTGTGGGGCCGGGGTTCTTAATGCACAGGAGCAATGTAGTAGGTAACCTCAGCAATGTAGTTAAGCCCTAGAATACAAGATATGTGGCCCTGGGGTGTCATTTAATCTCTTTAAACCAAGCATTCTCATCAGTCAAATGCACAGACTGCTTCCTAGAAAGATGTGAAAACACTGTGGTGTCCAGCTATCAGGCAGGAGCACCTTAAGGACACACGCATCTCTGTATCCCTGGCTCAGAAGCTGCCATCATCTGAGCTAATGTCTGTCGCTCAGCATCACGACCTTTGCATTGGATCAGTTCAGTCTTCACAATGGTTGCTGATGAGGAAATGGAGGCAGCATGGAGGTTATAAAACACCCAGGGTCTAGGGTCTTGCTTTCATTCCCCTACTGTGTTTCCAGTGACTATGGCCTAAAACTTCACACAGACATATGCTTAAAAAACACTGCACATAAATCAAGATGGAATCCTAAGGAATGTTCACATGACATGCAAGAATGAAAAAAAATAGAGACAAAACAAATAGTAAGATGGCAGGCTTAAGGATAAGTCCTTCTGAAGGGCATGGCTCCTAATAAACAGCAGAGTTGGACTTGGGGCAGATGTTTGCTACTAACAGACTGGAGGGGGAAGCCAAGACCAGTAGCTTTAAGCAAAAGGCTATGAGTCTGAGGGGTCTCCAGACAAGGGCAAGAACATGCACAGAGGCATGGAGCAGCAAAGGGGCATAGCCTTTTGGGGAGGCTTTGAGAAGTTTAGCGTGGTCAGTACAGCATTTTGAATGGTCTGGAAAAATCTTTCAGTGTTTACATATTAAGCACCTACTGTGGACTAGATCATTATATACTGAGTAACCAGGAAGGAGACTGCATACCAGATTGTAGTCCTGTGAACCTGTGGTAGCCACACAAGAGGAGACGGTGCTTAGCATCAAATCCCCGCCCCTCAAGCTAGGCTTTGGAGCCAGACTGGGGTCAGAGGGCCAGCTCAGCCTTGAAATCTCATGTGAAAAGACCTGCCCCCTCTGACCAGTCAGTCTATAAAATGTGGCAGTGGGGCTGGGGATTTAGCTCAGTGGTTAGAGTGTTGCCTCACAAGCACAAGGCCCTGAGTTTGATCCCCAGCACACACACTAAAATGGCAGTGATTCTTACCTACTAGCTGAGGGGTGTCAAGTGGCACCAAGTAGATTTAGAATGTGGCTTCTGCCAGTCTGGCCTAATGCCCAACCTGCTAAGCTGGGAACTGTTCCTGGCTGGTTCCTTGGTAAGCCTCGAGCAGCACTCCACCCTTCCTTCTTTCTGCAGCCCTTTCCCACCCTGAGCTAGTCCACAGCAGCAGTGAGCTCGCGGTCAGGCACTCCAGGGCCTTGGTGGGAAGAACAGGAATGTACATTTTGGCTCCTAGCTGGCCACACTGCCCAGTTCCCCCACAGCTGCCAACTCCTTATGTACTGACTGCTGACAAACGCTGGCCTTTTCATTTACATCTCATTTGTCACACAGGGAAAGTGGACAGAGTTTGAATTCAGATGCCAGCTACGTCTGAATTACATCTTCCCCATATTAGGTATATGACCTGGGGCAAGTAATTTTCTTTTTTCTACTCATCTATCAAATTGGCTCAACTACCAGTGACTAGATGGTGTTGAGGTTGAGGCAGGAGGGTTGCCATGAGTTCGAGGCCAGCCAGAACTACATAGCGAGGCCCTGTGTCAAAACAAAAAAAAAAACAAAAACGAAAACAAAAAAAACCCATCATAGAAGGAGGAGTAAGTACTGATGGTCCTTGACAATATTTAAAAAACAAAACAAAGTAAAACAAAAAAACCCTCTCATTTACTTATTTTTAGAGACTTAGGTTTCACTGTTGTCTAGGTTGGCCCCAAAATCCTGAGCTGAAGTGATCCTCCTGCCTCAGCCTCCCAAGTAACTGGGACTACAGGCATGTGCCACAGGGCCTGGCTCTTGACAGGTATTTATAATTCAGCTAAGCCCCATTACCTCCAGCCCCGTAAGTGCCTTTCTGACCCATGACTGCTCCTGGCCTACCAAGCGGGGGACCTCTAGTTAGTGCCAATTTCCTCTGAACACGACTGCTCCTCAGGGCTCGGCAAAAGGAGAACAACAGATTTAATTAACTCCCAGTGACTGGCAGCATCGTGTTTTTATCTGGGCTGCGTCGCCATGGCAGCTTCATGGTGGGGTTGTCGAGGGGGCGGGCAGAGCTATTGTTCCTGCCATTGTCTGTTCTGGAACGCAGGCCCCGGAGAAAAGGACTGGCACGGGCACCAAGTGGCACATGGCTGAAGGCAGCCATGGAGTCAGACAGGAGCCATCTGGGGAGAAGGTGGGGTGGCCTGGCTGACTGTGGACCCCAAAACTGAGTGTGTGCCCCTGCCTTCAGCGTGCCGAGGGCAGGAAGGTCCCGGGGGGTCCTGGATCGCCCACAAAGTAGCTCTCGCAGCAGCATTCCCCCATCCCACTCAGGGTTTTGTGGTCAGGCCTGAGTTTAAATTAGGTTCTGCCACCTGTCATCTGCACAACTCCTTGCTCCCTCATTCCTGTCTGTATACCCCAAAGGGTTGTATGTTAAAGCGCCTGGTATAAGGAAGGAAGTCTCCTTTCTGTTCGGTGGGGGTGGTGAGTAGTCGCCTGCCGCCCTTCACTGCGCAGAGGCAGGGCTCCTCGCTACATACCTCTCAGGATGCCAGGTTGCCCCTCTCAGCCTGGCTGTGGAGAGAGGTGGAACTAGAGATGCCAGTCTGGGGTTAGTGAGTGAGCGCAGCCAGGTGGGTCCAAGAAAGACGAGCTCCCGAAGCTCGTCTAGTTTTCCTCTCCTCTTCGGAGAAAGGAATTGGGGGAAGGGAGATGGCGGCCTGGAGATGGAGTGGAGGAGGCGGGGAAGCTAGAATCCGGCAGGCGGAGGCGACTGGAGGAAAGGAAGAGGGCCTGGCCCACGCCCGCGCGGCTTGTCAGGCGCAAAGGCAGGTCCGAGGCACGCAGGGGCAGTCAGAGCCGCCCACCTGAACCCCTCTACGGGCACAAAGAAGACCAGGAGGCCCGGGCAGGGCCGGAGGTGCTGAAGCTGGGCGCCGGGTGGGCTGCTGTGGGGCTCGAGAAGGTAGACCGCCCTTACCACGCTCAAAGCAGCCGCGCCGGACTCCTCAGCCCCTGGGTATCCACAGGCCTCCGAAACCATTTCCGATCTGGGGTGGCCTATACCGGGGGGGTTGCGGGTGGCGAATCTCTAGCGCGGGCTCAGCGCTCGAACCTGGCCTTCGGGCGCCCCCTGCTGGCCCGCTTTGGCTCCTGTCGGCACCTGGGATCGGCGGCAGCGGCGGCGGCCGGGTCTAGAATCCGGGGAAACCCTACCAGGGAAACCTCGGTGCGTGACGTCATCTTCATCGGTGACGCCACCGGGCCCCCGGGGAGTGCGGGGGTTCCCACGGAGGAGGCTTCCCTGGAACTACGCGGGACGCCGGCGCAGGCCGGGAAGTCGTTAGGGGCCGCGGCGTGCCTTCACTGCGCCCTGTCTGCTCCGCAGGTCACTCGCGGCCCTGGGTGAAGCACTTCCGCGCGCTGGCCGGCGCCATGGGAAGGAGCGGGCGCCGTAGCTGTCCCTCGCCGGCGCGCACACGACTTGAACCCCGCCGCAGGCAGCCCTCGGCCGCGGGTCCCCGAGTGACGCCGGCGGCACCTGGGAGCGTGGCGCGGGCTCGGGGCCACGCAGAGGAGCCCAGTGTCCAGTGAAGCTGCTTGAGGACCTCTCACTCGCGCCGCCGCCATGGTGATGTCCCAGGGCACCTACACGTTCCTCACGTGCTTCGCCGGCTTCTGGCTCATCTGGGGTCTCATTGTCCTGCTCTGCTGCTTCTGCAGCTTCCTGCGCCGCCGTCTCAAACGGCGCCAGGAGGAGCGACTGCGCGAGCAGAACCTGCGCGCCCTAGAGCTGGAGCCTCTGGAGCTCGAGGGCAGCATGGCCGGGAGTCCCCCGGGCCTGGCGCCGCCGCCACCACCGCACCGCAGCCGCCTGGAGGCGCCGGCGCACGCGCATCCACACGTGCACGTGCACCCCTTGCTGCACCACGGGCCCGCGCAACCGCACGCGCACCCACACTCGCATCCGCACCATCACGCGTTGCCGCACCCGCCGCCGCCGCACCTCTCGGTGCCGCCCCGGCCCTGGAGCTACCCGCGCCAAGGTAGGTACTCACCTCAGCTAGGAGGTGACCCGAGCCAGCAGGGGTGGGCGGGGCCTCGGCAAGGGTGGGTTCCCTGCGGAAGCGCCAGGCTTCCGCTCACAGCCTGAGAAACTGGGAAGGGGGAGTGGGCTGGGGCTGGCGCCTGGTCAAGGCCTGTGCCAGAGGCTGGGGGCTGGCAGTCTCACTCCCTCGGACTGCTTCCCATTCTGTAGCGGAGTCGGACATGTCCAAGCCACCATGTTATGAAGAGGCGGTGCTGATGGCAGAGCCGCCGCCGCCCTACAGCGAGGTGCTCACGGACACGCGTGGCCTCTACCGAAAGATCGTTACGCCCTTTCTGAGCCGCCGCGATAGCGCAGAGAAACAGGAACAGCCGCCGCCCAGCTACAAGCCGCTCTTCCTGGACCGGGGCTACACCTCGGCGCTGCACCTGCCTAGCGCTCCGCGGCCCGCAGCGCCCTGCCCCGCCCTCTGTCTGCAGGCCGACCGTAGCCGCCGTGTCTTCCCCAGCTGGACCGACTCAGAGCTCAGCACCCGTGAACCCCTGGAGCACGGAGCTTGGCGCCTGCCGGTCTCCATCCCCTTGTTCGGGAGGACTACAGCCGTATAAAAGGGCGCACGGCGTCCTGGGCCCCACCGTTGAACTGGCCTGACTGCGGGGCTTTTTAAATGCTTCCCTTGGACTGGGGGGGGGGGATTTCTTACCCTGTTTGTTACATTTTGAGGATAATAAAGGTGTGTGATCTGCTTTGGTACAAACGGAGGGGGCACGCACTGCTTGTGCCCAAGGTTCTGGTGACCAGGCCTGCCGCGACCTTAGCAGCGAATGTGCGTTTCCACCACAAGCCACCCTGGGGGTACAGAACTGAACCTTAGGTCAGCGTTGGGAAACTAGAGACTAGCTCCTCACAGGGCCTCATCCCCCACCTAACTTGCCTTTGAGATCATGATTAGGGGGCCCTTCGGTAGCAGAGATGCTGCTGCCTTGGAGATGGGAGGAGTTGGGAACCGGGTCAGGGCAAGCAAGCAGCCCTCGCCAGATCAGCCTCTGGAGGCCCAGAGCAGCAGGCCCGAAGGGATCTGGATTTCTTTATTAACAGACATAAGCACGACCTGTTACAGAAGTTTGTGCTTTCCAAAAAAACAAGTTACCGAACGTGAAAAAGGAACCCAAGCAAAGAGGAAGGAATTGGGAAGAGATCACCCAAACCCCTGGGGGCTCCATCCATAGCCCTGACCTGAATCGCGCCTAGGGCCTCCAGCCTGGGACCTGCCCGGCAGGAGAGGGCAGGAGAGGGCGAGGAAGCCGAGGGGCCCCAGCTGGGCCTGCTACTTCCTTTTGGCCAGGCAGGGAGGGGTCAAGAGAAGGGCGGGGAGGGGTCCCAGGGAACCAGAGCCCACGAGCCATTTATTGCCATGTTTTAAAATTCGTGCAAAATATCTGAAGCCCTGGACAGCGAATACAAAGTGATATTTTTCTGAGAAACATAAAACTAGGAAAAGAGGTGGGGGCACATTTTCCCACCAGAGCTTCCCCCATGACAGGCCCCAAGCTGGGTGAGGCCTCCACCCTGGCCAGCTGAGTGGGAAGGACTAAGCTACAATCTGGACCAGGTTGGGGTGGGGCGGGATTTGCAACAGCGTCTCAACTACCAACAAGAGGAAAACCAGTCAACTGTACAAGTCTCCTATCAACTTTAAAAAAAAGAAAGAAAAGCTGTAAAAGTCAGGCCCTGTGGGTTGGGAAGCGGAAAAGTCCCCGCACAGCCGGAATCCAGAGTGGGTGCCAGGTGGAGCTGCTGCAGATGCAGGCGCTGTGGGCTGTCTGACCAGAGGCCGGCACAGGTGGGCAGCCTTGGCAAGGGCAGCCTTGAGAGAGGGCAGCCAGAGGGCAGGAGCCACCACTAATCGCCACCCTCGAAGCCTTCCTCCTCTTCAGGTACTGGGTCTGCATCCCAGCAGGTGATGTCAATTTCTATGGTGTTGGGAGGGAAGAGAAGTTGAGGAGATGGCCCAGCAGGTGATTTGTCCCCCAACCTCTGGGAACTGTGCCAGCTGTGTGTGTTGGGGATGTTGCTGACCCACACTCAAACCTTACACCCTCACCCCAATTCCTCCCCATCGTCCACCCCAGTACTACCTGGAGGCTTGTTGTAGAACACAGGAGGTGGTGCCTTTGCACACAGCTCTTCTGACTGGGCAAACTCTTCCTCCTGTGATTGACTGAAGTACCCTTCGCTGGCCTGCAGGGGAAAGCCACCAGTCACTAGGCCCTGCCCACCAGGGCTAGGGCTGACCTATTAGGTTGGAGCCTGTTTCCCCAGCAACCAATGATTCCTCCAGTGGTTGCCAGGGAAACAAAGATTCCTACCTTGGGAACAAAAGCAGAGATATGCCAGGGCACGGGAGGGAGTGAAACAGAGCTTTCCCCCAGTAACAAAGGTCACAGTCAAAGGGGGTTGCCCAAACTGCTACCTTCCCTTGCCCCACCTGGGTCCCCTCCTTCTGGGTGGTCTCGCCATTGGTCAGTAGGTGGGGTTCCTGCTCCAGCTCCTGCTCTGGCTCAGGCTCTGGCTCCTGATCCACCTCCTTTAGAGCAGAGGAAAGAGTGGGAGCCTGGGGGGCAACCAGGGGTTCTCCTACTTCCTCCTCTGGGTCACAAAAGGTGGCTGGGGGCTCAGGCAGCTCATCGAAATTGAGAAGGTTGGCACAGCCTTCACCCACTGGCAATAGTGGTTCTTGAACCACCTCATCAAGCAGGGGCACCTCTGCCAGAGTGGCCTCAGCACCCGAGGGTGGTGTGGGGGCCCTGGGTTCCGCCTGGGGTGCTGAGACCCCTTCCCCATTGCCAGGCCATAGGTCAACAAGGCTGGCAGTGGCAGGGGTGATATTGTTGGCAACAGCGGTGTCAGTGGCGGTTTCAATGGTGTCAACTGTGTGGGTGTTGACTTCTGAGAGGTCGGCCCCAGTGATATCAGCTGTGGCAGGCTCTACAGAGGCAGCCGGGACAGCCTTTGCTGGAGACTCCATGAACATCAAGTCCTCCACCACACTGCCCTGCCCCTGGGGAAGCTCCTGTGCCTGAGGAGCCTCCACCACGGGGCCAGCACAGGCCTGAGGGGCTGCCGCTCTGGCCTCCTTGCAGGTCTCTTCAGTGTCCACACTAGGGCTGGGTTCCTTGGTCTCTGTCACAGCACAGATGGAAAAGACAGATGCAGTCAGCCCCCTGGGGGAAGGAAGGAGACCCTCTCTACAATACCCTGCCCGTCCCCTAAGGAGTAAGGGAGTCAGGGACAGCTGGGAAAATACACCTCCACTAAAACTTCCACATGGAAGCTGGGCATGATGGTGTACACCTGTAATCCCAGCACTTGGGAGGCTGAGACAGGAGGGCTGCCTCAAGTTTGAGGCCAGCCTCAGCTATATAGTGAGTTCAAGACAAGCCTGCTACACAGCAAGACCCTGTCTCAAAAAAAAAAAAAAAAGACTTCCACACCGGGTACTTTTTGACACCAACTGTACCTTGATATGACTCTACCCTGTATCTTTAAACCATTCAGCAGGCCAGGGAAGAAGGCCCGACCTCCACTTCAGATCTCAGACATGAGACTGAGGTTTACAGAGGGCAAGTCTGACCGGAACACCAGGGCTCCTCCCTGCCACAGCCACTTCCAAGACCCTGCAATCTTGGTGACAGGTGATCCAGATCCCTGGGGAGTTGTTACGGCAAGCTGGGGTTCCTAGCCCAAGGACTGATGTGAGCCCAGTGCATGTGGGGCTCCTCTCTCACCTGGGGCTAGTGGTGGTGGTGGTGGTGGCAGTGGTGGAGGCTGTGAGGATGTGACCTCATCCAGGACCCGCTCGATCTGCTCAGTGATAGGGGTGGAGGCTGTGCTGGAGTCAGATGGGCTCCGGGCAGGAATGGGAGTAGGTGCCATCCTCCGGTGGCTGTCCAGGTGGCTGCCTGTGGAATAAACCCCCAGGTTGGTCAGTGAAGGTGGGGGAGACAGGAGGGACCAGGATTGTCCACCTTGGGGCCTGGCCAGCATCTCTTCTGTGGAGTCTGGGTGGGAGCTGTGAGCTCCCCAGGCCCCTCAGGGACCAGACCACAGCTCTAGACCCTGTAAACCAGGCCCCTGGGGCCAGCGCCCTGCAGGGTCAGGGGCAAGAGGCAGGCAGTACCTGCTCTGGGGACAAACACCAGAGATCAGCAGTCAGGCTGGGGAGTGAGGGCGAGGGGGCTGCTGGGAAGCGGGACCCTCCTTACCCCCCCGCAGAGGCCTGGGGCGGCTACCTACATGGGAGGGAGGAAGAGAGGTTTGGGGTGCGGTGACAGGTGATATAGGGAAAGGGAGTCCGTGGAGGGGAAGAGGAGGAAGAGGAGGAGGAGGAAGGCCCACTGTCCGATGCCTTTATGAAAGGGCAGTACGGACGACCTGCCAAGAGAGACAGACAGAGAAAGAGACAGAGGACAAGAGAGGGTCAGTCTCCCCCACCCCCAACCTGAGGCCTCACCCACCCCCAGGGCTGGCCCTGGATATCCAAGCTGCTTTCAGCCAGGGTGCACATTCAGGCAAGCTGGGCCACAGCCTCAAGCTATCCGATGCCTCCCACCAGCACCAGACACAACACGGCCATGAGCCTGCCACACACAGCCACCTCTCTGAGCAGCAGCACGACTGAGGACAACCTGCTCCGCCCCTAGAGTCCCAAACAGGGCCAAGCACACAGCAGGTGCAAACACTCAGACCAGCAGACAGGGATGGAAGGGAGCTTTGGGAGAGGTAAAAGCTGCACGAGAAGAAGCCAAACAGAGAAACCCAGGTGCAGGCTCCAGGATGCTCAAACTTGGGGCCAGGACAAGAGTCCACCCAACATGCATCATGGCTCTGAAGGCCAGAGCTAGTCCAACCAGCAGGCTGTTGCTGGTGGCCAGCGGTACGCCTGTGCCCATGCCAGAGCTCCCCAGCTGGCCTTCAGCACTACCCATTGCTCAGCCAAGGCCCAGGATCCAGAGCACCACCCAGCCCTTCTGGGATCCTGCCAACTGGGACCGAAGGTAGAAGCATGCTGGGTGGGGGGTCTTGCCTTCTCCAAGGGGTCCTTGGGCAAGGCTTCTCTTCCAAGAAAGAGTCCCAAAGGGGCTCAGGGTCATAACCTGAGGAGTGGGGTGTGAATGGGGATGGAGCCGAGGACTACCTGATCGGTGGTTGAAGGGCGAGGGCACATCACAGCTGCCCACAGAGGCCGATGCGACTCGTTCCTGTTGCTTAAAGAACTCCCGTGGGTTGTCAGGCCGCTGGGCAATAATGGCAGCTGCCTCCTGAGAGTACAAGGCCAGGGTCAGGGGTGGGGTGGGCTGGGTGAGGCAGCTCTTGCACATCTTAATTGCCATATACCCCGCCTCTCACCTCTACCTCTGATTCTGACTTTTTCATCTGGGTCTCTTCCTCATCCTGTTGATCACCCTGGAAACCAAAAGGGACAGTGTCCTGGGCACTTGACCTTTTTATAACCTCATTATTTCTTCCACAATCCAGCAGACAGGGTCTCAGAGGGGGCACCTCTGCTCCCCTCACCATCCAGCCACATGGCCTTCTCTCCAGCCTCAGTCTTTGTCCACATCACAGCCAGCCTGGCCAGGCCTGGGCATTCAGCTCACTCACTTCTTCAACAAACCAGGCACCCAGGGCCATCTAGAGCACCCATTGTTTGTAGATAATTTTTCTCAGATCTCCTATCCTGACCCTAGTTCTTGGGTTGCCATGCCCCCATTACTGCCACCTGGACCTTGGCATCACAGCCAAGGTCTCCTCATTAGTTCCCTGCTTTCCTGCTCAACTTCCCATCCTTTGTTTTCTATAGGCCCTGAAAGGACTTTTCCAAAAATCCAGACCAGGCCACAATTTTCCCTAGTTAAAAATCCCCCAGGGCTTAGCAAGCACTGGCTGAATATGGCCCACAGATGGCTTTTGTTTTGCTGGTATGGTTTTAAAATACTTTAGTTGCCATCACTTAGAAAGCAGGACTTTTGGGGCTGCCCATTTAGCTCAGTGGTTAGAGTACGAGGCTGTGAGTTCGATTCCCAGAACCAAAAAAAAAAAAAAGAAAGCAGGACTTTTTTTGTACTGAACTGAAATCAGGACCCTAGTCTCTCGTAAAACGCCACAACCCTGGGAATAATAACCTGCATGTTCCCCAAAGCTGGCATTGGCCAGAGCTACCCTGTAGCTGTCCTTACACCAGAACTGTGTTGTCCAGTTCACCACAGTCCTCACCACTCCCTACGGTCCCTCACCTACCCACTTTTGAGATCAAAAGCCAGGAGTACAGGTAAGCAGGGCCCCTCCCCATCCTGAAAGAGCCCCCATCAGCTCTCCAACACTACCTCTACCCTCACCCTAACTCACTCACATCTTCTGAGATGTTGACATAAAGTCCTCAGCACAAATAGTCATAGGGCCTAGAATGTTTACTACTTCCTAGCTCCAAGACTTGGCATAGGAAATCAGCCATCTCTCCCAAATGCCTGATCCCTGCCCCAAGTCCAGCCTCAAAATGGACACTGCTTTCTGGGGAAGAGGTCCTTGGACCATTCAGTCATTTCCTTCTCTGGGGTCTCACAAGGTGTTCCCAGCAGCTAGCAGAGATTACAATGTATCATAATTTCTATTTCTGGGATGCCTCCTCCATCCCATGTGAGCTATACAGAATGAGGAAGGACACAGGTGTGTAAGGGGCCAGCAAAAAATAGGCACGTGTGTGCTCAATTCAATTCACTACATCACAAGCTTCTTATTTAGTGCCTCTGTTGCTCATGGGACAGATCAGGTTGGAAGGTTTAGGGGAAGGGCTACAGATAAGGCAGTACAGAAGCATGTGTAATCTCACAGGTTCCTCCATCTCACAAAAAAAAGGACCAAAGGCAGTTTCACCACAAAGACCTTTTTTTTTTTTTTGGTGCCGGGGATCGAACTCAGGGTCTTGTGTTTGCGAGGCAAGCGCTCTAACCTCTGAGCTAAATCCCCAGCCCTTCACCACAAAGACTTTATGAACAGTGTGAACACCACTGAAACAAGGTGAGAGCTGTGGGTAGGAGATAAATCAGTACACTAACCATAAGCGTTAAGAGCCCTGCCGTGCCAGGCTACACATTTTCAGATACATGGGAACTCCCTAACAGCCCAGCAAAAATGGGAACTTGGACAAGGAACCTGAGTCTCACTAAAGGGAATAAAAAGCAGAACAGCTCCTAAGCCAAGAGCAAAACATTCTGTGGTGCTAAATTTCAGAGTTTCTCATGTAGGACCTTCCCTATAGGACTTGAAGTCAAAAGGCTGACCTGCTAGAGGGCTGGGGATTTAGCTCAGTGGTGAGAGTGCTCGCCTCGCAAGCACAAGGTCCTGAGTTCTATCCCCGGTACCAAAAAAAAAAAAAACAAAAAAAAACCCAAAAGGTTGACCTGCTAGAATGTCTGCTGTCACGTCACATGAGTTAATTTGAAGGGTTGGATGGACTGCAAAATAACTGTATAACACTGGGCACAGTGGTACACACCTGTAATCCCAGCTACTTAGTAAATGGAGACAGAAGGAATGCAAGTTCGAGGCCAGCCTGGGCAGCTCAGCTAGTCCTTTTGGTCTTGAAATAAAACTAAGAAGGACTGGAGAGGTAGCTCAGTGGTAGAGCACTTGCCTAGCATGCATGAGGCCCTGGATTCCAGCCCCGGTACTGCAAAATAAATAAATAAAACAATGCTGTGTGATCCTTCAGATTTTCCCCAAAATGTTAGTAACTGGTAAAGATGAGTCATCAGCTCAGGGGAATTCCTATACCAGTGAGGGCAAACCTTCTAAAAAGAACTTTCAGTGATATAAACAGCCTGCTGAGGCAAGCATGCCACAGGTTCGCCACCACTGCCCTATACTATTCTATTTACTTTTGTATGTATGTGCACACATGTGTTTGAAATTTTATGTAAAAATAAGCTTTTTTCAAAAAGAGCTTGCTGTAAATATATAACAAAATGTACTATTATTCAGCCTTTAAAAAGGAAGGAAATTGTGACATATGCCACAATATGAATGGACCTTGCAGATGTTATGTACAATGAAATAAGCCAGTCGCAAAAGGACAAATACTGTATGATCCCACATACAGTACTGCTTTGTATGAGATAAAATACAGTCTGTTTCAGTCAATTTCAGAAGCAGAAAGTAAAATGATACTTGCTAGGAGATATGGGGGCAGCAGGAAAGGGGAGATGAGGAGTTAAGTGTATAGAATCTGGAGACGGATGATGCTGATGTTTGTAGAACAATGTTAATGTATTTAATGCCACTGAACTGTATACTTACAAATAATTGAAATGGTACATTTTCTATCTGTTTACCCGTAATTAAAAACAAATAAATTCATTTACAAAAAAGACCTCATCCATCTTGTTCTCCATGTTTCTAACACCTGACACACGGGAGGTAGCAACAGTCTATTGAAGAAATGAGACTGGAGTTCACCAACCACACACCATCTCCAGGGAATGATAAGACTGGAGTGATCTACAACAGCCGCTTAATGCTGGTACCCGCAGGATTGTTATGATCCCGCCCTCCCAGCCTGGTGAGTGGGCAATCTGAAGCTCAATCAAGTTGCGTGACCCAAGTCTGCCCATCAGAGTCCCAATCTAATGATTATTACCCCACAGCCCTTGCTCAGTGCTGAATGATATTAGCTATTTTCAAAATATTAAATTTAATTCAGGGGAGGGGGCTGGTGACTTAGCTCAGTGGGTAAGAGTGCTTGCCTCGAAAGCACAAAGCCCTGAGTTCAATACCCAGCAACCCCCCTCCAAAAAAAGATACATGAATTTAATTCAGGGGGTAGGAGTGTAGTTCAGTGGCAGGATATGTGAAAGAGACAGGGTTCAAATTCCAGCCCCACTCTCCAAGAAAAAAAAATCAATTAAAAGCACGAAGATTTGACTCCACTGTGGCTTTCAGAGACCACTCCACAGATCCACAGGCACATTCCCAATGTTCAGAGATCTGGACGGAATCTCTGGCCTGGCACAAAGGAACTACTGCAAAAAGAGACACTGCACACTTGGGTACAGGTGCCCAAAGCACTGGCCTGGATTCAGTCAGGTGGCTGTGTAGCACTCTTGTTACGGAGCCCAGGCCTTGGGCTTCCTAAGTGCAGGAACTATGTCTAATCCGCTCCAACCCCTGGCCTTACTGGGGAAGGGGCAGGGTGAGCCAGGTCAACAAGGGTATAGGTCAAGGTGGATTTTCTCTTTCAATCTAAATAACCAGCTTCAACGTGGAAGTCTTTTCCCCTAGCTAGGGCCCAGGGCTCCATTTGATGAGGGTGCCAGGCCTGACACTCTACAATACCCATGCTCATTCGTAGAACACCCAGCACTGTCTTGGACCCACAAAGAACTTACAAAGATAGACTGTTCCTTCAACTGCCTCTTGGCCTCTTCAGCCTCTAAAGACTGCTGTTTCCTCCTGGAAAGACAGGCAAGCACCCCATTCAGAGCGTTGGTGGCGGGGGGAACGCGGTGGGAGCAGGCTGCCTGCTGTACCAAGCAAGCTCACCTGTGCTCCTCAATCTGCTGCTCCCGCTCTCGATATCGCCGCTCACGTTCCTCCTGCTCCTGCCGTTCCTGCTCCATTCGCTCTTGCTCAAATCTGAGCCTGGCATCCAGTGCCTTCTTCCGTTCCTCCTCCTTCCGGAGCTCTTCCTCCTTCTGTACCCCCAGGCCAAGAAAATGTAGGCCCTGAGACTGGGAGCTGACCCTTGGCCCTCCATCCTATCCCTTACCCAGGGGCGGGGAGGTAGACATTCTGGAAATTCAGGGGATGAGTTCTGTGCACCAAAGGCCAAAGGGGCTCACTCTTTCAGTTGGCAGAGCATGTGAATGGGCCACATCATTGAAAGGAGAGATTCAGAGCCACCCTGCTAGGTCAGGAAAGGGCAGCCTAACTTGAAGTCCAGGGTCAGGGTCCCATACCTTGGCCTGTTCCCAGAACTGCTCACGGTTAATCCGCTTCATTTCCACAGCTGCATCAGTCTTCTGGTAGGTGGTACCCTGCAGAGTCAAACAGCCTGGCATGAACATAGGGAGCAGGCTGCATGTTCTAGGACACCCCAGGCACAAAGAGTGACAGCTAAGGGGACTGGAGAAATCGGGTTCCAGGGCTGGGCCAAGCAGGCGGAGCTCTGGGAAGGACCAGCCCGCCCCAGGCACACACTGACCACAGGTTCAGCATTCTCATCTTCCCGCAGCCGCAGTCGGTGCAGCACGGGGCTGGAGAGGCGCGCCAGCCCATTGGAGAGCCGCTGACCGATGGCACCCGCATCAATGTCTTCTACACTGCTGGCATTCACAATTACGTCGACACCCTTCCACGAGAAGGTAGGGTTCAGGTGACATCCAGACTCCCTCCCATCACCATCCTGGCATACAGATTCTCCCCTGGGTAGCAGTCTCTGCCCTCATGAGCCCAGACCCTGCACACACCTGAAAGAACTCAGCCACCTTAGCCACATGGCTGGCACAGGCGCACTTTCGGGCATCAGGGACATCTTCACCCACCTGCAAAGTACCCAGTGAACAGGAGTCAGGGAAGGACCAGAGTGGGGTAACAGCCAGAGGGCCCAGGCTATCTTCCCAAGGACTAGTCAAATTTTCCCCAGTAGTACCAGTGGCTGGAGAGAGACTGCCCTAGCGAGGGCTGTCAGCTCCCTGCCCTGGACCACAGCTGCATACCCAGTTGATGAGCACGTATTTTGGCAGAGCAGCCTGGGAGTCCTTGACGCTGCAGAAGCCGTACATCACCTTCTGGTTCTCGAAGTGGCCCGAAAGCTCCTGTAAGCCCCCTTCTGGAGGAATCAGGAGGGTGTCAGGACCCTCCATCTCCCAAATCCTCACCCCACAAAGGCCTAGAACCCAAAGGAAAGACACTTCGCATGCTCTGCAGGTGTCTCCAAGGAGCTTCTAGCCTCTGAGATCTGAAGGTCCCAGAGCTTTGCAGTGGGAGGTGGACAGACCAGATCTAGCTCTGCATGTGAATTCTCCAGGGCCTGGTTCAGGATAGGACTTGAAGAGGTGTTTGTTCTTCACACATCCTCATTTCTCACTCTTCACACATCTCATGTCTCACCAGGTGCTAGTGCCCAGCGAGGTAAAATAAAGCTTTCCTTAATAAAGTCTTCAGGCTCTAGAGAAAGTAGGATTAATCTGGAGCATCGCTGCTTGGCCCTTTCCTTCCTGGCTGTGTGACTTTAGGCAAGATAGCTTCCCTCTCTGAGCCCTCTCAGAATTCAAACAGGAAACAAGGCTCCATCCCTTCCCACTCTCAGTATTGCAGGGATGACAAGGACAACGGCCAGGCAAGTGTGGGTCTGCTGGATGCAGGCGGGAAGGTGGCTGGGAGCCAGGCGGGTGGGGAAGAAAACAACCGGGTGGGGAAGAAAACAACCGGAGGAGGGGGCGGAAAGGAAGACAAAGAATGGTTGGAATTCTTACCTCCTGACGCTGCAAGCTTGAGGTCATCTGAGCCATCCTCATATGTGTACAGAGCCCTGGGGAGAGGAAGGGGTGGCTCATAGAACTGTCAAAGCCCAGACTGCTAGTTTTGGGTGGGAATAGCACTGGGGATACCGTGTTCAGAGAGAGGAGAGAGGGCTGCCAAAGGGGCAGAACAGGAGATGGGGTGCAGGAGGAGGTTCTGTTGCTGGCCATCACAACAGGATCATAAACATTTTAGTTAGGGCCCAGCGAGGTGCAGTCTGGGAGCTCCAGAGGCCTGGGTCAGATGGAGAGCAGGAAATGAGGGGAAGAAATTGCTGCCTAGTCAAGAGAGAGAGAGAGCTCGTCCAGTCCTGGCCTGGCAGCCCACAACCCAGTGCAGTGTGCTGTGAGATGGAGATTCCAAGGCAACGGTTCCTTGGTTACCGTTCCCCAGCTACCACGATACTCATCCCCCATTGGCCAGCACCAGGAATCTACCTGGTGCGTGCCCTGGTACCCATTGTCCCTCCCCCTAAAGGGAGGGAGGAGGGAAGAGGAAAGAACCTGGGGTGCTCACGGAGTGCTGGGCATCCCCCTAGTAACCATGGCAACCCAGCAATTGGCACAGGAACCAGCCCACCAGAGCTGCATTCTCCTCAAACACAAAGGACCCTGGGGACCCACCCTCAGACTCAATCTCCGCCTCTCAGAAATGGGGATGAGGTCACTGTGGTCACTCCCTCCCAGACTCTAGCCTCCAGTGGGTGTGCTCGCCCAGCCTTCCAGTCCTTAGGCTGCCTCAGCCCTAGCTGAGGTCTTGAGGGACTGCTGGCCCTTCCTGCTGCCAGAAAGCTGACCCAGCAGCCTTCCTCCTTCCTCCTCTTCCCTAGCTTTATTCTGCCCTGACTCTTTCTCCCCAGGCAGCAGTGGCATAGCATCCATTTCACAGAAGGAAATGCAGAGATGTCTCTCATCCTGATGCAGGCACAGGCTGGGGACCCACTGGGAGAAGAAGCCTGGGCCAAGAAAGACAGGCCTTGTTCCTGAGATTCAGAGGGACTCAGACCCTTCCCCAAGTCCCATTTCCCTACCACTAAGGCAGGATGCTAGGGGCTGTGACAGGAGCACAAAAGGAGATGGAAGAGAGAAAGGGAGGGGAAGAGGCAAAATGAGACACAGGGAGAGGAGGAAGAAAAAGACACGAAGGGATGAGGAGGAAATGAAGGAGGGAGGGAGGGGAGGGAGGGGAAAGAAGAGGGAGGAGGAGGGAGAAGTAAGGGGGGAAGGGAGGATAGGAGGTGGAAAGGAGGGAGGAGGTGGAGAGGAGGGAGGCAGTGAGGAAGGAGGAAGGGTCTGGCTTAGCCCCAAGTGGTTGGTGCAAATTGTCACCAGGGCCAAATGGCCCCCCAGCCCCTCCCTCTCTCCCTTCAAAAGCGACACAGGTGGGCTGTGGAGCTGGGAGCCCCGGGTCCAACTGTTGCCCTAGCCGCTGCCCTGACAGCTGCTTCCCAGCACAGCTGTCCCACCACCTGTCCCGCTGCCCTAACCCACTGCTGGGAACAAAGGGCCTCAGAGAAGTAGGGTGTACTCCTCTTCATTCACAGATGAGAAACTGAGGCAGAGCCCAGGGTTCCTGGTTTCCAGATGCTGTTCTAGGTAGCATGCCTCCCTAGGACAGCCCACTTGTCTCAGCCTCATAGCAGCTCTCTGAAGCCTCTTCCATTCTGCCTATCCACCCCTCACCAGCCACCTTTTCCTACTATGGCCACAGGCCTTCCCCAACAGACACCATCCCTAAATTCAAACACTTCTATCAGCCCTCATTTCTCAGGCTGCCCAGCCCACCTTTCCGTCCTGACCTCCCTGTCTTTGTACCATGCACTTGGGCAACAGTGGTTGGTTCCCTGATCCCCAACAGGGTTTTGGGTTTTTTTGTTTTTTGTTTTTTGTTTTTTTACCATACAGCCTCTGCAAATGTGGTTCTCTACACAGGAAAGCCAGACCTGCAGGACAGCAGTATCAGTTCCCAAGGCGGACTCACCCTGAGCGGCCTGTTCCCAGAGCACCTGCCACACCCCACCAGGGATGAGAAGAGCCATCTGGACCTGCCCAGGCCTCTACTTCTTTAACACATCAGTGGTACCCCAGGCAGGTGAGGACTGGGGAACCCACAAGGAACCAGGATGGGAAGATGAAGACCTCGAATCTACACATCTCACCAGCTTCAGTACCTGGAGACAAGACACTGTCCCAGATAGTCAGCTTCATAAAGGCAGAAGCTCCAACTCAGCTAACACATTGTGCTCTCTGGGTCCCGGGTCTAGCACAGAGCAGCATCACCGGTATATACGATTTAGACACAAACGCTTAGAAACCATCTAGTCCAGAGAAACTGGAGTGGGGTGAGGTGGTAGCTAGACTGTGGCAGCTCCACGGAGATCCTTGGGTCAGCTCTGGTTGGGAGGCTGAGGAACCCTCAGGATCACCAAGCAAGACAGACTCTGGGGCCTGATCACTTTTTGTTCTCAAGAGCACCAGAGAGGAGCAGGAACTTGCTTGTGTGGTCGGGCAGTTGAGTCATTCAACAACCAGAACAATGCTGGCCTTTCTCACTACACAACCTGACTTCCCAGGTGGTCCATTTCAGAGTCCTTGCTACTTGGTAAGCTATGCCCAATTCCATCCCACTCCCACTGAAAGGCAAGGTAATGGGAGGGCACCAAATCCCCTTTGTCCAGTCAGCCGTTTTACCCAAGACATCCCTCCTTCTGCCTCCAAGTGCAAAGTCTGCCAGAGTCTTAGGATCCCCCTAGGAATCCTGGCTCTGTGCTGGGTCCTGAGGACATCTGCATCCCCCTTCTGCAGGATGTAATCCTTGCACCCTTTTTACAAAATGTTATCTGGGCCCTAGGCTTCTGCATCACAAATGTGTGTATGTGCAAGGGTGCATGTGTGCATCTGTTTGTGTGTCCCACACACAACCCAGATGGGGACTGACGCACGCCAGAGATGAATAACTGCCTTTGGCCACATGGATACTGCTGGGTGGTGGGAGCCCAGGGCTCTGCTCAACAGGATGTGGGGCAGCAGTGACTGCGTGGCCCAAGCATTGGGCTGCCAGAGCTCTGCTCTTGGGGGGTCAGGGGAAAAGGGGCAGACCCCCGCCTAAAGACTGGAGGGCGAGAGGTATTCTGGGGTGGGTTATGTCTTTCTTCAGGCAGGGCCGTAACCCAAGGCCAGCTCCTCCAGCAGGCCAAACCGGCCACTTGCCCAGAACTCTTTGCATGATCTCAACCCCCCAGGGGCAGGGTTGGGACAATGGGTGGGCCGCCTGCCTGCTTGCACTGGGCCTGTGCTGGCCTCTCCTGTGAGTGACCTGCAGGACACGAGAGCTCTCTCCTGAGTCCATCCCTCCAGGCCTGGCTTCCCGCCAGTGCTGCAGTACCGTGGCATGGATGCCTGGCTATCTTGTCCCCTCCTCCAGCCCCCAGGTCAGTATCCCTGACTGGCTACACACCCAGGTTGAGCTTGAGGCCAGCTCGACTGGGGTCCTTCAGACCTGCCCTCACTCTTGTCTCAGTTTCCTCCAGAAGAGCTTGCTTCCTGCCTGCCTGCGGGGGTGCCTAGGAACAGAATGGGCACCTGCTCCAAAGAATATTTGGGAGGGATGATGAGTCCAGAATGGGGCAGTGTGGGCCACCCTTGGGGCTCTAGCCCCAGAACAGTGGTCCATCCCCTCCCTCCAGCTCGGGGTAGGGGGGAGACAACAGCTGGGGGACAGTCCGGCGCCTCCCCCATCAATACCTGAGTGCCTCTTGCTGCTGGGTGAAGGGGTTAGTGACCCCGTGGATCGACTCATGTCCTCATCTCTCTTTTAGGGTTCCCTCCACAGCTCCTCGGGCAGATCCCCTGGACAAGCAGCTGGGTTCACTTGCCCTCCTCTCGCCCCCAATCCCAGTTGACTAGTCCCTGCAATCCTTTTCAAGTAAGGAAGAGGAGGGCTTATCCTTGCGTCCTACTCCTCAAATACCCATGTGGGGTAAAGGAGTCACTTCTGGGTTGCCGTGTGGCGGTGAACCTCCTTCCATCATATCCCAAACCAGGGTGGCGGCGGGTAGCCGAGTCCAAGAAGCCCCCGGTGGGCGGGGCGCCCTGGCCCCGGCCTGCTCCGCTCCTCCCCCGCCCTAGCTTTCCTTTGTGCTTCGGCCGGGCCGGGCTGGGCAAGGCAGGCTGCGCCGGCTCCGCTACCTCGGTCTCCGCCCCGTCCCCGCCCGGTCCTCGCCCGCTGGAAGGTGGCGAAGGTGCCCTTGGCCGGCCCGTGCACACCTGTCCCTCGGGCCCGTGGAGGGGGGCAGGGAGAGGAGGGGGATGGGCTCCTGCAGGGCCACGCGGCCCTGGGTCACCCATCTGGACCCCGCTGCTGACCGGCCCGCATCCGGCCACCGATCCCACCGCGCGCCGGAGCCACCTCAGGGCGCTCAGGCCGGCAGCGCCCCGCCTGGCCCGGGGCGGCCCCTCCCCCGGCGCGCACAAAGGCAGCCCCTCCCCGGCCCTCCCGGCCCCGATGCACCACTTCGGGGTCCCCCCTCCCTTCCCGGCTTCTTCGGGGCGGCGGGGCCGGACGGAAACAAAGGCACGGCGGCGGCGGCGGCGCGGGGACAAAGGGGCCGGGGCGGGGGCGGGGCGGGGCGGGGGGCTCACCAGTCGGCCGCGCTCTCCTCCCGGATCACCTCCTCGTACGCCGCCAGCAGCTCCAGGCGGTGCCCGCTGAAGCTGACGCCGGCCATGCTTCGGGCCGGACCGTAGCCGAACGGACAGACGCACGGACGGACTGACGGACGCAGGAAGGAGGGAAAGAGGGAGTCGCCGCCGCCGCCGCCGCCTCCTCGGAGCCTCTGCAGCGCCGCGAGCCGAGCGAGCCAGCGGCCGGGGGAGGGGAGCCGGCCGGCGGGGGGCGGGGGGCGCTGGCTCCGCCCGGCTCGCTCCCTCCGCTCGCTCGGTCCTAGCGCCGCCCCAGCCCGGCTCAGGGGGAGGCCCGCCCCCCCTTCCCGGCCTGCCCCGGGGCGCCCCCACGCCCCTCGCACCCGAAATCCAAATTGCCCCTCGGCTCTGCGGACCGTCCCACGCACGAACATCCCGAACCCTCACTTACCTCGGCCCCGTCCCCAACTAGGCATCCACCCTCGTCCCCAGCTCCAACCCCAGCCTGATCCCCACCTCGCCAAGATTCCAAACCCTACCTGGTCCCAGCGTCACTATCACCCTTTACTCCCCTCTCCCAGTCCCTACCCGGGCCAGCTTCACCCCTGTTTAATTTATCTCCACTGCAGCCTCACCTCACTCCATGTTAAGTCCATTTCTGTTCCAGCTCCTAGCCCCAACCCAATTCACATACCAGCCCGTGCCTGGCCTGCCTGCAGCCCGCGTCCTTTCTGAAAGACCCATTCCCAGTCTATCACCATCACTATCCGTTGCCATCTGCGGCGCAACCCCACATCCAACCCAGTTTCCCTGCTCAGCTCCAGCCCCATCCTCAGCAGTGTGTTTAGCGGAGCAAGCCTCCGCCTATTCTCCATATCCACCTCCAGTTACACCCTCCTAGGTCCAGCCCATTTTAGTCCAATCCTAATCCCAACTCTTATCCACACCCTGCCACCCCTGCTCCATCTCAACCCCGACCCAGTTCATTAGTCCTTCATTCTTAGCGTCTTTCCTCCTGCTCACCTAGGTCCTCCCAGATGAGGCCAGCCTAAGAAATCTCTCCCCCAACCTTCACAAGCCCAAGAGGAATCCCAAGCAGAGTCCTAGAAGCAGGATCTAACTCCAGGCTCCCAGGGCAGAGCTCCTCCAGGGACATTCCAGGGCCAGCCTCCTGACACCTTTATTTCCCAAAGCACTGAGCACAGAAAGGGAAGTGGACACCACTGCCAGGACCTCCTGGAACATCTCTGTTCCTTTTGGGGGTGGGATCCTGAAGCTTTCCACAGTTCTCCATCACTGTAGTGCCTCCTGCCCATCTTCTTGGTGGTGGGTGACAGAACCTGAGCAAACTTCACCTGGCTCAGTCTAGGGGGTGGAGGTGATGATTCCAGCTGGGCCTCTGAGTTCTGAATTGGTAACTGAGAGAGGTAATGAGCTATGCCAAGGGGAGAGCAGTGTGTGCATTTATTTACTCCAGCACTTGGAGTAGGGGGAACCCTTCTCAAAACACTTTACAGGCCCCTACCTCAGGCATTTCTCTGTGGTCCCATATCTGTAGACCCCTAACCCTGGCAGTTTCTCTACCACTCTCACTTAAAATGAGGCTCAGGCAGGATCAGACCCAGTCCCTGTTTGCTAGACCCAGTATCTGTGCCCTAGACCCAGTGGTCAGTAATGGAGATGGATAAGGGAACGGGTGACCCAGGGAGGAATGAGGAGCCATGGGGAAGACAGAGCTTCACCATGATGCATGAAGAGTTGGCGACCCTGTCACAAGGGCTGACACATGCCTGGGAGGGTGAGGCAGATGGCTAGGCTTCTGCGTCTCAGGCCTTGGCACCTTCTTATTCCTTTGACTTGTCCTAACTCACAGCTCCTCCCACTCCCTCAACCCCTGATCTCTCCCCCAACCTCCTGGTCACTCAATTTCACATCCAAAAATGCAGAAGCCCTGTGTGGGCATCATCAAAACTCTCCCTGCCTCAAATTCCTGCTTCCCCACCAGCCACCTACCAAATCTTCCCAGCCACACCCTCTCATCACTTGTCATCTATATTTTTAAATAAACTTTCTATTTAAGAACAGTTTTAGAGCTGAGGTTCAGTGTTAGAGCTCTTGCCTAGCATGTGTGAAGCCCTGAGTTAGATCCCTAGTACTGGAGGGGGAAAGGGAGACAGTTTGAGATTTACAGAAAAATTGCAAATACAGAGCGTTTCCATAAAAGCCACACCCAGTTTTCCCTATTTTCAGAGAATCAAGGGGGATCCTTGCTTGCACACCCCAGAGCCCATTCCTTACCCTTGGCCCTTCCACATCATTACTGGTCTACAGTTTGTACAGGAGTTATAGAAACATCTTTCATCTGTCATCTGTCTTCTCCCCCCCTCCCATGTTCTCTGGCACTGACAGCTCTGGCTAAGGTCATCAGGGACCCCTCAATGACTAAAGTCAGTGGACCCATCATAGTCCTGTTTCCTGGACTGGTGGGAGTGGATGGTCACTAGTCATTCTGTCCTCAAAGAGTCCACCTCCTTTCAGCCACCAGATGCCCCTGACATCCACACACCCATCTTGGTGGGTGGCTGGCTGGTAGAAGTCCTCCCACCAGGCCTTCATATCTGACACACCCCCGGCATTGATCACCCTTCAAGTCACTGACATGTCGGTCTCTGCCACCCCCAGAGCTCCCCCCACACACCCTGAGAGGCTGGGCCAATGGCTTCTGGATGCCTGGTGTGGAAAAGATAAGAAAAAGGGAAGATTTGGATCCAGAAATGGGTTCCTTATTATGTGACTTTGGCTAAAAAAGCTCTCCTCTCTGAATTTCCTTTCGAAGACCTGTTGTGAGGATAAATTGGACCAGATGGAGGCTTAGAAAATGGGAAACCTCCTCTTGTCCTCCTGGCAGCCCTGCCCTCCACCCCCACTTTGACGTTCTGTGTTCCCCCGTGCCTCTCAGGGAAGGCTTCAGGGCTGAGGGGAGGCACGTGGGCCGCAGGACTTTTGCAGCATTAGCTAGTAAAGCCTTCTCTAGCTTCATCCAGTCCCTGTCGCTGCAAGATCCTACCGAGCACACCTTCAAAAGTGCCCCCTCATCGTTCCAGAGCTCACAAGCGCTTCCCAGGCATCCGCCCCTGGCACTGGGCCACTTCCATTCACCACATTAGCTCTGCTCCTGACAAGCTTCATGCCCCGCCCCTGCTCATGGTGTGACCTCAGACTAGAATGAGGATTTTTTTTTTTCCTTGCAGTGGTAGGGGTGGAACTGAGGCAAATGCTCTACCACTGAGCTATAGCCCCTACCTAGCTTGAGAATGTTTTAAAAGTCTCTAGAAAGTACTTAAAATGGTAACAGTACATAGTAGCTGCTATGGATGTGTTAGCTCCTATTACTATTTTACAGCTGGGAAAATTGAGGTTCAGAAAAGGGCAGTGACTTCCCCAGAAACACACACGGCTGGTGAATAACAAAGTCTAGATGGGAACCAGGTCTGTCACTTCAGCATACTTCTAGCAATCCCATTTCCACACCCAGGGACACGGCTGACCCAGAGTTTGATCAGAAGTAGTGCAGGAGGCTACAAGCTGTGAAGTTGGGAAAGGAGTCAAGGGCTGGAGGGGTCCCTGGTAGAGGAAGTGCAGCAGACATCTGTGGTCAGAACGGCTTAGCACCCTTGCTCCTATCTCCTGGATGAATTTCCACTATGGGCTCCGGAGGTAGCATGTGATCCAGGCCTGGAAGGTGAGATTCAGTGACTATGTCAGGGATGAATCCATGACCCAAGCCAGCCCAATGAGTATCAGGACTTTTGCAGGAACCATTAAGAAAGACCCTCTCTGAGCTCGGCCATGATGGCACATGTCTATAATTCTAGCACTCTGGGAGGGTGAGGCAGGATGATCACAAGGTTGAGCCCAGCCTAGGTACTTTAGGGACTTAATGAGACTGTGTCTCAAAATAAAAAAATAAAAGTGCTAGGGGGTGTAGTTCAGAGCAAAGGCCCTGGATTCAATCCCCAGTACTGCCATTGAGGGTGCTGAGCTGGCAGGATGTGGGCCTGGAGTTGCCGGTGGCCTGTCTCTCAATAATGGGGAGGACATCCTGAGAATAAAGCCAGCACTGAGGAAAGCAGAGCTAGCCGAAGGATGGCGAGAGAGTACAAGAGAGACATATGTGGGTACCTGGATCCAGCCTGATCCAGTGTCATCTGGAGCTGTTAACTATTTCAGATAAAGTATCCTTGTTTTTTCTTAAACTAGTTTAAATTGCGGTGACAGTCCTTCCTAATCTGCCTGGTTTCTGAGTACTGATCATTTTCATCAGTGGCAAGGGACATGGGTGAAACCTGAATTGACCTGCTATCGCCCCCAGTCCCTGAGCGAGAGGACCAGTCTGGTTCAGAGGTCCTCACCGATACTTCCTGCACAATATCCCAAGCATCTGGCCTCCTGAGTTCTCCCCATGCTCCCACTTGGCAAGCTGCTGATCTCACTACAGTCCCCCAGAATCCTAAAGTCCTCCTTTCCTCCTCCTGTTGGGGAGGAGGTCAGAGTTGGCTTTGGATTCAGGCCACCTTCTGTTCCCTGGGTGACCTGTGGCCAGACGCTTTAGCCCCTGGCCTCAGCTCTTTATCCAGAAGGCTGCTTGGAGAGTTAGGGATTGTGTGTGCCTTACGTGTGTACCAAGGCCATGTGGGGCCCGGCACTGAGGAGGCAGTGACAGAATCATCAGTTCTGGTGAAACAGTCCCTCGCCCTCCACCGCCTCTCTCCCTGCTGACTCCAAATGCGCTCCAGCCGGTGGGAGCTGGAAAAATCCCCTCCCTTGCCTGCTGGCTCTCCACTTGCCCACTCAGCTCCCTGCCACGGGCTCTGCCCCCTCAGTGGGGACACCACACTCTCCAGGGGTGTTAATGGTCTCCCTGCCTGGTACAAGGACATTCATTTTCCAGTCCCCGTAGCCTCCACCCGCACAGCCTTGTACCCCACTTTTGGAACACAGTGATCCTTGCAGCCCTGTGGGGACAGGGATGGGAGGGGACAGGAGAGGCTGGGTGATTCAGTAGGCTGTGCCTAGACCTTTGATCTTTGGAGTAGCAGTTCCTGGTCATTCAGGTGGGTGGCACTGGATAAGTCATTTTTTCTCTCCAAGCCTCACTTTCCCCATCTGAAACATGCCTTCAATAACATCCCTCTTGCCAGGCATGATGGCACACATCTGTAAGCCCTGCTGGTCAAGAGTTTGAGGCAAGAGGATCAGGAGTTCAAGGCCAGCCCGGCCAATTTAGCAAGACTCTGTCTCAAAACTCTAAAACGGGGTGGGGATGTAGCTTAGTGATGGAGCAGCCCTGGGTTTGATCCCCGGTACCACAAAAAAGGCATCTCTTGTAGAGAAGAGAGGATGATTAAATGTCATGTAAAACGTGATTACTTTGTTTCTGAGCATATAGAAAGCAGAGTGAGGTAGCCAGTCGGATTCCTTTTTTTGTGTGTGTGGTGCTGGGGATTAAACCTAAGGCCTTTACACTGACCTATATTCCCATTCCTTTCTAAAATTTTGAGACAGGGTGTTGCTAAATTGCTAAACTCCCCCAGGCTGGGCTTGAACTTGCCATCGTCCTGCCTCAGCCTCATGAATGATGAGATTACGGGCCTGCACTGTCATGCCCAGCTTTCTGTTTTATTTTGTTTTGATTTTTTTTTTTTTTTTTGAAACAGGTTCTCCCTATGCAGTTCAGGCTGGCCTTGAATTTACTATGTAGCCCAGGCTGGCCTTAAAGTTGTAGTGATTCTCCTGCCTCAGCCTTCCAGAGTGCTGGGATTACAGGTGCGCACCACCATATCCAGCTGTTTTGTTTTTTGTTTGAGACTGTCTTGCTATGTAGCTCAGGTTGGGCTTGAATTTCCAATCCTCCTGCTTTGGGCTCCTGCAAGCTGGGATTTACAGGCATGCGCCACCACACCTGGCTCTCTTCACCCTATCTTCTTGTATCCTCCTGCCACCAACTTCTCCAGTCCTTTGGCAGCCACTTCCCAGCTTCCTCCTTCTGTCCTTCTTGTGGCCTGCTCAGTTGACAGTGACCTCCTCTTGGCCCGCCACAGGCAAGCCTCTTAAAAGAGCTGTCTGCACTCTCTCCTTCCACATCTTCACCCTTCTCCGCCCCTTGTTCCTCTTTAACCCTGGCAGTCGCCCCAGCTCTTAGCTAAACTGATCTGGCAAATGTCACCTTGTTGCGAAATACCATGGGGACTCCTCAGCTTTATCTGCCTGGTTGACATTGTTGGCAACTTCTGGAAACACTCTTGCCTGCTGCTTCCCTGCCCTGGAGCTCTCAGGAGACTGTCATCCTCCCCCTCGGCGGCTCCTTCTGCTTTTCCTGCCCAGTGCTTCGATGTTGGTGTTCCAGGCCTCTCAGTTCTCTGTGCTGACGCCCTAGCTGTCCTCACACTGGATCTGGCCCATATTTATTATTTTTTAAATAAAATTTAAAAAAGAAACAGTTGTCAACATTAAAAATCCAGCTCTCATGGGGAAGTCTGAACCTCTGGATACTGTCGATAAACTGGCAGGTCTGGCCTCACAGCCTGGCATTCTCACAGGAGCTCTGGGTCCAGGCTGAGGACTGCTATCCCGATAGGTCCCCAGCAGCCAATGCCATGCCTCTGTGCTCCTGCTGGCTTGTATCCATGGAAACCAAGGATGGACTGAGAGGGCTTCACGGTTCAAGTGGAAAAGAGTACAGTTCCTTGTGAAGTGAAAGATACTCAGTGTTTAATATGCTCAGGATATCTGGGTTGAAAGAAAGCCACATCCCACCCACCTGCTTTACTCCTGATGTCACCTGCCTGGTCCCTGCTCCCTGGTTCTCCCCAGGAATCAGTTACAAGCATTTATGTTGAGCGCCCTGAATGGAATCCGAGGTGAATCTAGTCTTGAATCTTCAGCTGGTTCCTGCAAGGACAGGTATCCACGAGCAGAGTTTTCCTGGCTTCCTAGTTTGGGGTTCTCTCTTCAGTCCCTCTCCAGGTCAGGGTTGGGATGGGAGACGACAGTTCCTCTAGCGGGAAGTGGGAAGCCCCTGGGCATGATGGGGCCACCACCAGAGCCTCCAGTCCTTGAGGGACCAGATGTCGAAGGCATTCCCCAGAGGATGGGGCTCAGTGGCAGCCAGTCTCAGGACAGTGCCCTCAGCTTCAGGCCTGGTTTCTAGTCCAGCTTGTGGCTCAGAGGCTGTGGGACTACAGTCAGGTTTCTCAACCTTTCTGAGCCACATCTAGAAAATGAGTAATTGCAAATACCTTGTAGGGTTGATGGGATGGATAATTACGAGACCATATAAGCAATATTTGGTACATACTAGATGCCTAACAGAGTTGTCCTTCTCCCCATCCCTTGTCCTCTGGGCCCTCACTCTGAGCTCCTGGGACCTGTTCCTGGGTCCCATCTCTGCCACTACCTTTCCCTGGCCCCTGCTACCTGGGTCACTGTATCAACTCCCCTTCCCAGTCTCCTTCCTCTTGTGCATTTTGTTCACCTTCTTCTCTTCCATTCTCAAGCATATGGATGATGGATTGCAGATGGTACCTGTGGGCCTCACATTGGCTGTGTCTCTCTGTCCCATTTCTGCAGGTCCACTCTCAGTTCCTCTACTCCAACCTCCAAGCCAGGCCAGACCAGTGGCTCTCACATCTAGCACTAGGTCCACCACACGAGGCCTTCCCTGTGTTCCCTCCTTGTGACCATGCGACTTCCAATGTCCTCATAAGGAGGACAATTAAGCATGGCCAGCTCCAAGAAAACCATCTTTAAGCCTGCCCTGTCATATGCCTCATATCTTACCACTTCTGGCGCACGAAATAAGGTACAAAGCACACAGCTGGATACGGGTTTATTGTGGCACTGGAGGTGAACAGGGGCCGGTGTGGCCAGCACCAGAGTGAGAGTGGTGGGGGAAGTGTGTGTGTGGGGGGGCAGGAGTGAAGAAGTGGGACAGGGTTCAGGGAACCCCAAGCTCCGGCCAGGAGTTGGGGTTGGGGCAACCATTGCTAGCCCCACCCAGAAATGTTGGGGGTGACCTTCACCTTTCAGGCTGGGTGGGGCCAGGGCAATAGTGGGCAGGAGGGGCTCACACATGGGAGAAGGCATGGCTCTTGCAAAGGGGCTTGTCCTTCTTGGAATAGAAGGTTTTTCCTTCCAGGTTGATCTGACATATCTGGGGACAGCAAAGGTCCAATCACACGGGGTTGAGGACAGAAGGAAAGGTTCCTTCCCAACCTCTTATGCATCCCATAGGCTGGAGTGGAGAGAAGGCTGTGGGGCAGGGTTCCAGTCTGAGGGGTGGGGCTCTCACCGCACAAACAAAGCATGTATCATGCCAGCTGAAGCCCAGTGCTTCCAGGAAGCGATCCCCAGCATCGATCTTGAAGTCACAACCACGGCATTTTGTGCCAAACATCTTCTCATAGTCTGGGGATAGAGGTAGAGAGGGAAGACTGGATTCATGCCTGCTTTTTGCCTTGTCCCTTCTTGCTCCCACTGGGCCACCCCCGCCCTGTACCTCGCTCGCAGTAGGGTGCCCCTTCCTCCATGTAGAAGGCCCTGTTGCGAATGGGTGTCTTGCAGGCGGCACAAGCAAAGCAGTGCACATGCCAGGTCATCTTCAGGGCATGCATGATCTCCTGAGAGGAAGCCACAGTCACTCCATCAGGCTCAGCCCCTCTGCCAGAACACAGGCCACAGGAAGCTGGCCCTCCTCCTTCTCCTGGTAAATACTACGTCTACACATCCACGACTCTCATGGCTCCGTGGCCAACTCCTGTCTCCACATGGATGTTGGCCTCTCAGACTTGCCATGCCCAAAACTCAGCTCCCAATGTCCGCATTGCAAACCTGCTCCTCCCGGAGTGGATGGTGACTCTATCCTTCCAACTGCTCAGGCTCAATTCCCCTCTTTCTCTTACGTCCCACATCAAGTCTATCTGTGAATCCTCTAGGATCCACCCTCAAGACACATCCATCTTCCACCATCTTCCATCAGGGTCCCTGATGTGAGCTACAGCTGTCTCTGGCTTGAGTGACTGCACAAAACTGGCCTCTCTGCTCCAACCTCTGGCCCTACAGACAACCCTCATCTTGGCATTAGTAAGTCATCACCCATATCGGTCCATATCCCTTGCTCAGAATCCTGCTGGGCTTCTTGTTTGCCAAAAACAAGGGGTGAGGGTGCTTGCTTCACAGGCACAAGGGCCTGAGTTTGCTCCCCGCCCCCCAAGCCAAATCCAATGCAGGGGCCCAGAGGCCAGCAGGTCTGGCCTGTCTCCTATGTACCCCTGCACCCCACATTGCTGTCCCCTCATTTTTTTTTTTTTTTTGACACAGAGTCTTACTGTGTAGTTCAGGTCGGACCTGAACTCACTATGTAGCCCAGGCTAGCCTTGAACTCCCAGCAATCATCCTGCCTCAGCCTCCCAAGTGCTGGGATTACAGGCATGTGCCATCATTCCTGGCTCCCCTCACATTCTTAAGTTGATCCTGCCACGCTGGCCTCTAGTCGGTCACTGAAATGCCAGGCATAAGAGTCTTGGTATTCCCCTCTGCCTGATTACTCTGGCCACAAATCTCAAGGCTCCCCTGGTCCCTCACCTCCTTTAAATTTCTGCGCAAATGTCACTGTCCCAGGTGGCCCACTGACCATATTCTCCAGCCTGCTTTCCCTTGCCATGCTCCTGACACCTCTTATTCTATTAACATACTAACACCTGACTAACATACTACTCAAAACTTACTTACTGTGTCTCTCGTTTACTGTCTGTCTTTCCTCCACTCTTCCAGCTATAATCTTGGGCCAGGAGGGCATGAAGCAGCAACCGTTCTATTAATGGGTCTCTCTCAATAATGCCTGGCCCATACTGACTCCTCATCCATCAGCGGGAGTTGACCTAACGTGGCTCCACCGGAGGTGGGAGGAAGCAGAGGTTTATGGGATGGGATCTTGCTAGGGCTGGGCTGTCTGTCCCTGGGATCTGCAAGCCAATCAGGGCGGCAGCATTCAGATCTAGAGTGGGCAGAGGACAGCATGGGGTGACTTGGCTAATAGTTTTACTTTGCAGACACGGTTGTTTCCTTGTGAACTTGCCCTTGCAGGGATGCTGTAAGAATGGCCCCCCATTTGAGGCCAGGAGTCTTAGATTCAACCCTTACAAAGGCTAGGTTGACACTGGCATGGATGGAACTTTCTGTTTTGCTTCTACGGGGAGTGCTGACCAGTTCATTCCGGGATGCCTAAGTGGCTCAGGTAGAAACCTAGGTGTTGAAGTGGAATCTTCTACTTCAAATTTTTTCCCTTTTCTTTTTGTAGTGCTGAGATTCAAATCTAGGACCTTAAGAATGCTGGACAAGTGCTTTACCAATGAGCCACATTTCTAGCCCTGTCTTCAAAATGATGACCATTGATTTAGAAATGAGTGTGGCAAGCATGATATAAACGTGGGTGATACCTACTCTCAGATGGCTTGTTTGTGCTTTCTACCTCCATCTCATATCTTGTGTGTATTTCACAATCATGCTGGCCAGGAGTTACTGCCACCTCCACTTTGTTGAGGCCCAGAGAAAGTGACTTGGCTCAGTCCACACAGAAAATAGAAGCTAGAAATAGGTTTTGTACCCATACCTGGCAGGCTCCAGAGATGGCTCTTCCCACTACCTGGTGTTGGCTGTTTTAAGGGACAAAGGGCCCAGGTGAAGGACTTGGGCTTCCATCTGGTGGGAGAGGGAGCTTCTGCAGGGTTGGGGTGTCCAGGGCTGGAGCCCAGAACTGGGAAGCAGGTTTCTGCCAGTATTCAGTAGAACCTGTGGACCAGTTATCCATTTCTGTTTTTCCCTGCCTGGGTGTACTAAATCTGTCTGCTGCCGCTGGCATCCTGACTGCACTGGCCCGGGCCCCAGCAACCTCTAATTTGCTGGCTCTAGCTCTACCCTCCACCCTGCCCTGGAGGAAACTTTCTGAGGCACATCTGACTGCCTCGGTCACTAGCTCCAAATCCGAACTGGGCCCCTGCCCACTTCTTCTGCTTCATCTAATACCTTTTTCAATATACACTGTTCCCTCTGCTTGCATCTTCTCTGAGCAAACTCCTACTTGTGCTCAAGTTCCACTTAGAGACCACTTCTGCCCACTTGTTCAAGTGTTTACTGATCAGTTCCTACATGGGGCACAGTGCTTGATGTGAACAGCCCTGCTCTTAGCCCCTGAGTTCACCTCCAGGGAAGTAAGATGACCAAAGGGCAGAGGTGCAGTGAGATAACTGGGTGGTGGGGGACTGGTCTGGCGGGGAGGGTGGGTGTCAGGGAGGGTGCTCCTAAAGAAGTAGAAAGGTTACTAAGAGTGTGCAAAGGCCCTGTGATAGAGGAAACAGAACTCACTGGTAAAGTGGAGAGGGCTACATGGCCGCAGTATGAATGAGAAGGGCTGGTGTGATTAGACTTGACAGCACATGTGTCCTGAGATGATCCCCCCCCAGCTGGGCCAGGCCTCTGCTACTGTTTTCCCCTACTCATTCTGTCAAGCCTGCTGAAGCAATTTGATTCCCTCATGTTGCTTTTCCCATGCTCCAACCTGAGAAACCCAAGGACAAGTACGTTCCTCAGTGTGGTGTGCGGAGGACACAAGGCCAGTGTCAGGGAATATTTCCAATAATGGGCAGGGAGAGTCCCTAGTGGAACACCTACCAGGTTGGTGAGGCTAGATTCCTGCCCCCTGGGAGGTGCGATGGGGGCTCCTTAGGGTCCGTCTAGAGCTGAGGCCTCCCTGGGAAGAATCGGCCTGACCTGGGGCAAAAGCAGAGTCTGCCACCCTCATTTTACTCTAGGACCCAGGAATTGGCAGGGCTTTCTGAGCCTCATCTCTATAGAGTGGGGTGCAAACCCTGCCTTGTTCACAAGATTCATCCCCCACCGATACGAACAGCACTATAACATGCTATTTGTGGTGTGGATAGCCTGTAATTCCAACACTTGGGAGGCTGAGCCAGGAGGATCACTGTGAGTTCAAGTCCAGCCTGGACTACGTAGTGAAAGCCTATCTCAAACAAAACAGAAGAAAACAAAAATGATAAAAAAAAAAAAAAAGAAAAAGAATAGCACCATAACAGAGCTCTCTGGCCACATCTGGCAGCCCTGCCTCTGGATCCAGAAGCGAGGAAGTGTGAGGTAGGGACAGAGCCCCAGGTGAGAGTAAGGAAGGTCTGGCTCTGCTCCTGGCCCAGGCCTCATGCTCTGGGCCACCTTGGGTAGTTTTCACCCCTCCATGGGCCTCGGTTTCCATCGATGTACAGCAGAACCCACTCAACTTGTCAGCCCTGCCTGTACTGTCTTCCTTCTCCCTGTGAGTAAAGAATACTCAGCCTGTGACACCCCTGCTCTGAGCAAATGGGGGCAGGGCCCACATCTGTCTTGGTCACGGTGTGCTCCTAGCATGAGACACACTGCCTGGCACATTGCCTACATTTAGTAAAGGAAAGAAGTAGGCGAAGATGGATAGTCCTTTTTTCTAAGCTCTAATACACACTGATGACTCCCCAAGCCCAGCTCTGGGTGGCAGCCAGGTTTCCCCACAGGAAACCTGGTTGTGCTATGCTCTGTGTTTAGCCTCTGAGGGAAAAACAAGATTGTGAATCTTGTTTTTGAGTCCGAGTTTCTGCCTGTGCCACTCAATAGCCTGGGGTACTTAAAGCCCATCAAATTATCTTCCAGTCTCAACTTTCTCATGCATTAGAAGCATCAGACACTGGATTAGCCTCTCAAAAGCCTTTCGCAATGCCCTTCTCTTCTGAGGCCAGAGAGTTAAAATACAGCTGGCCCTCTGGATCTGCAGATTCCTCATCCACAGATTCAACCAACCACAGGTCAAAAATATTTGGGAAAAATTGCACCTGTATTGAACATGTATAGTTTCCCCCTTATTATTATTCCCAAAACAATAGTGTATAATAACCATTTACATAAAATTTACATTGTATTAGGTATTATCAAGAACCTAGAGATGATTTAAAGTATACAGGAGGACACTGGAGGTGACACACAAATACGACTCCATTTTCTACAAGGAACTTGAACATCCTTGGATTTTGGTACCTGTAGGGGTCCTGGAATCGACAAGTATACTGGACCTTATGCTTCCCTTGCAGTCCAAGGAAGTCCTAACAGTTACAGCCAATTCCTTAAAGATGCAAGCCAGCTCCTGTCTTTTCTTTGAGTTCAAAGGCAAAACCTTCTTGAAACAATGCTATCGGTGCTAGATGTAGCTCAGCAGCACAGTGTGTGCTTGGTATATGGAAGGCCCAGGGTTTGATCTCTGCACCCTTTCCCTCTCCTGCTTGCAACAATAATATAGGTCTGGGCCTTTAATAGTAACCTGGCAACCATGACGCAGTAAGGTTACAGACAAAGGTTTACAATGCTAATGATTCTGGAGCAAAAAGGTGAAAAAGGCTTGGATCCAAAGGCACTCTTTTTTTTTTTAAGCTGCTGTTCCAGCCTTGGAATTCCTGGGATTGAAATAAATAAACTTCTCTATTTAAATCTCTTGCCAAGCTGAGGATTTAGCTCAGTGGTTAGAGTGCTTACCTAGCAAGCACAAGGCCCTGAGTTCAATCCCCAGTACCACAAACAAACAAACAAACAAACAAACAAAAAACAAATCTCTTGCCAAATGCAATCCTAATTGGTACAGCAGTCATCTTTTGGCCTGTACGGCATTTTCTTTTTTTTTCCCTCTTTTTGTGGTACTGGGGCTAGAATCCAGGGGTGCTCTACCACTGACCTACACCCAAGGCCCCCTCCCCCGCTTTTTTTGAGACAGGGCTTTTCTATGAGTGCAGGCTGGCCTTAAACTTGGGGCCATCCTCCTGCCTCAGCATCCCTCAGTGCTGGCATTATAGGCATTTACCATTGTACCCAGCACAATGGGTCATTTCTCTTCTCAGGATAATGTCATTTTGGTTTTAATGGATTTTTTGGGGGGGGGGTGCTGGGAATCTAACTCAGGGCCTTGAGGTTATTAAACAAGTGCTCTACCACTTGAGCTAAATCCCCAGCCCCTCATTTTGGTTTTAGAGAACTACTCATCCCTTGCTCTCATCTGTGGTTGAGGTAGAGCCATTTTACCCCAGGTCCAGGGTGAGTGTAACTCAGGCTGTCAATCAGAGTTACTTAGTTCAGACCACATGGTCATGTGACCAGCATGAGGCAATGAGCAACAGCACCGGGGACTTCTGCTACACCAGCAGGGACAGAGGTGCTCTTTGTGATACAGCAACAGGGAGATGGAATGGTACTAAAGCACTATCTGTCCCCTTTCCGGGGAAGAGCATTCTGGGGAATGAAGCCGACACAGGTGAAAACAGGCAAGTGAGAGTCCTGATGACTATAGTATCTGTATTCAGCTGGGCCTGAAGTCAGTGCCTTGGGCTATCTGATTATTTGAGTCAATATATTAAAAAAAATTTTTTTTTCAATGCTGGGATGGAACCCAGGGCCTTGGAGGTGCTAGACAAACACTACTACCAAGCTCTACCTCCAGCTTTGAATTTTTTTCTTTCTTTGAATCTTTCTGAACAGGATTTTGATCTTTTAAGAGGATCCTGGTTGGCCAGGCACTATGGGGCATGACTATAATACCAGCATTTGGGAGGCTGAAGTAGGAGCATATCTAAAACTGGAATCTTGTCTGAGTAATTTAGTGAGATGCTGCCCCAAGGCTTAAAAATAAATAAAAAGGGCTGGGAAGCAGTCCTCAGTTGGATCCTCAATAATCCCCTCCCCAAAGGATTCTGGCCAATAATGGTCAATTTAGTAGCCCCTGGCTTTTTTTTTCCAGCAGTGCCGGGGATCAAACCCAGGCCTTGTGCATGCTAAGCAAGTGCTCTACGTCTGAGCTAGACCCTAGCTCTATTAGATTACATATAACCTGAAAAGCTCATGTAGAGAGTGCCCCGGGTTTGATATTTGTTCAACGGCACTCCTCAATGCTCCATCAACATTCCTCAATGCTGACTGCTCACCCACCCACCAGCCCCACTCACGCCTGTGATCTTCTTCTTGCACTTGGCACAGCTGGGTGCATAGCGCACATCATAGCAAGGCGGGCAAAAGATAGCCCCCTTTTCCTCGAAGAAGCCACCCTCTTCCAGGATCTTTCCACACTGGCTGCACACAAACTCCTCTGGGTGGTATGCATGGCCCAGTGCCACCAGGTACCGGCCCCTGGGGGGAGGCAATGAAGGGAATATATGCAGGTGACTGAGAAGCTCCAAGATGGGCATAGGAAGTAACTTGCCCAGGGTCACACAGAAGAGTCATGAAGTTTAAAGGGAGCCAGCTTTGTCACACTGCACTGCTTTGATGACAGAATTTCAGAGCCAGGAGAAATGAATAGGAGCTGATGGTTTGAACCGCATGAGACACCCCTGAGGGATTATGTCCTGGGACAAAAGAGGCCAGCATGCTGCTGAACACCAGAGCAGATCTTGCCCTGCCCATCTGGCCTGGGGCAGGACCTGTAGCTCTGATAGCAGAGACTGAGTAAGCAGGGGTGAGATGCAGAAGGACTGAGAAGCGACAGGCCCTTCTTTGTCCAGAGAACAGTGAATCTAGGAATGTAGCTTCAGGGTGTTGCTGGCACCTTCCTCCATTGCATCAGGGCAAACTCTGCTAGAGGTTGGTGTAGATGGGGTAGTGGGAAGGGATAATGTAATGGGGGATTATGAATCTGAAGACCTATGCCAGGTCACTACCCCAACTCTAACTGGGAACTGAATCCTCACTCCCAATAGCAGCTGAAGCAAGATGGGTGGGCAGAACTGAAAAGGCCAGAGTAGGAAGGGAAAAGGGCCACCCACCGGATGACCTTGTGGCACTGGTGGCACACAGGAGTCTTGCCATTGTTGGCTCCTCCGGCGCCTCCTCCTGCAGCAGCCTGCACGATGGAGGTGCGGTTCTGCAGAGGTGTGGGTGTGGCTGGCTGGCTGTGCCGGGTCAGCACCGTGCTTGTTTTGTCCGGGGCGTAGCGCTCAGCAAATGCAGGGTCCACAGCCCAGGGTGGGCGGCTAGTGGGGCTGGGGGTGGGAGGGCCTGCCAGGGCCAAGGAAAGTGGTTCCAGTGGGCGTGCCCAGGGACCCCCGAAGGATGGAAGGTAGAACCCGGGACAGTGTAGAGGAACCCCCAACCTCCATGACCCTGGTGGCTACCCACCCCTCCCCAGGCCAAGTCCACTCTCCCTCTCACCAGGCCAGGGCTCCTGGGGTGTCGCTGAGGCTGGGGCTTCTGTCCTGGACACCTGGCTGCAAGATCTGTCATTCAAGGCTCTGCATGGCCGAGGCTCTGGGCATGCCCCCCTGCCCCTAACCTCACTCCTGCTGGCCCCATGGGAGCATGAGAGTACCGGGGCCCATAAGAGTTGCTGGGCTGGACTGGGGATTTAGCGGAGTGGTTAAAGTGCCTGCCTGCCAAGCGCAAGGCCCTGAGTTCAATCCCCAGTACCAAAAAAAAAAAAAAAAAAGAGTTGTTGGGCTGGGCTCTGGGTCCCTCTTGGGTAGGGATGCGAAGGGCTGCTTCTCACAGCTAGGTTCCAACTATCTGCTGTGTTGTATAGGACTGGGAGGTGGCACAGGGCTCCCACTTCTGGGACAACTCTTGGGGTTCCTCTCAGACCACAGAGCCACTGTTGGCAAGGTAGGGCCCTCCCACTAAGGGCCCACACTGACTCTTAAACATCAAACACCCCCATGCCCACAATGCAAACCAGGCTCACAAAGATAGAAGACAGAGGCAGAGAAAGCAGGTTGAGAATGTTTATTTCCATGCCCAAGGCCCTGGCACACAGCAGTACATAGGGCAAGAAGGGAAGGCAGTGTCAGACAAAGCCAGGCCCTGTGCCAGGTGGGCTGCTGGGTTCGGTCCAGCAGGAGGCTCACGACAGGGGCAGAAAAGGGGTAGGTGAGGTAGGCAGAAGCTGAAGCATCACGGGCAGGAGGAACAGAGAGAGAGAGAGGCAGAGGGCAGCCTGCCGGAGAGGGTGGGCTATGACTGCACGTTGAGCACGTGGGCAGAGCGCTGGTGGTGCCAGTCCCGGAGGCGGGTGTAGCGTGGGCTCTGTAGCTCCAGGACATACTTTTCCCTGAGGGGCAGAGAGAGAAGGAAAAGGAAATGAAAGGAAGGAGAAATGGAAGGGAGGCAGGGAGGGAGGATGGGAGGATGGAAAGAAGGAAGAAAAGAAGGAAGGAGAATGAAGTGCTCTGGCTGGGGAGGGCCAGGAGCAGACAAAGAGGCAGTGGCTGGGATGGAAGAGGCAGGCAGTAGCTGGGCGACAGGGGCAAGTACTAGCCTTTTACCTTGATTTCTTCAGATGCTCCTCATCCGGGTCTTGCACTGGGAGGGCAGAGGCAGGCATTGACCAAGAGAAAGGAGGGTCACCCCAGCCTTTGATTCCCCACAGAGGGTCAGGCCTAGGCCAGGGCTAGGAGAGTCCGCCCTGCCCTGGGCTGGCACTTACTGAACTCGGTGCCCGTGAGATGGGCAAGGATGCGGAAGGAGCGGGACTGGCCCGTCCCAGGCCGCGGCCGCCAGTCCTCGGTATTCTCCATCAGCCGCTGCTTGCTGGCATCTGGGACCAGCGGTCGGAGTGGCTGTCTGTGGGGAGGCGGGGAGCTCAGAACCTCACGCTGCTGTGGGCAGTAGGGGCAGTCCCTCCCAGGGTTGGTACCCATGGGTTACAGTGACAGGTCAGAGGGGGTGAGACCAAGGGCCCTGTTTGGGGGCGGTAAGTGAGAGAGGGCAGGAGGGAAGCCAGGGTGGGAAGGGGGCCACCACCCAAAGTGCCGAAAGGAAGGAGAAAAGGAACAGGCAGAGGGGGCTCACTGACTTGTCAGGGGTCTGCACCTGTGAAGGAAACAGACAGACGGACAGATAAAGGGACAGACACAGGGAGAGGAAGAAAGATGGGGAAGGGTCAGAGTAGGGGTGCGCAAGGCAGCAGAGTATCTGGGGCTCAGTTGCTCAAAGCCACACCTCTACCCCAGGCCACTGGCGGGGGCGGGACGGGGGGCGTTGGCTCATCCAGAGCCCCCCAGGACAGTGCCTTCTCAGGAGCAAAACCCCTGGAAGGGGCCCTGTGCCTGCAGCCCCTGCCCCCGCCGCCAGGGGTCGCTGCCGCACGGTTCCCACTGGGCTGGGGCTTAGCGCAGACAGAGCAGCAGTGCGCAGCGGGCGTGGGGCCAAGAAAGGACTGGACAGCGTGGGCGGGCAGGGGCTGACGTACCCATTCTGCTGCGGGGCGCTGTCAGCGGGCGGGGGTGCCCCAAAGGGCCGGGCCGTCTTGTTGAGGGAGGCGCTGGGTGCAAAGGTGTACCGCGGGGGGTCCGCGGCAGGGGCCAAGGCCTGGGCGGAGACAGAGCCGGGCAGGGCCAGGGCGGGCGGGGGTGCAGGGGGTCTGGGTGGGAATGGGACGACCCCCTGGAGAGGATGGCAGCAGCTCTGGCTCCACCCCCACACATCTGGCCGAGGGCTATGGGGAAGGGGGCGACTCGGGTTTCAAGGGGCCCATTTGGGAGCGATGATCTCAGCCCCCTCAGCCAAGGGAGGTCCAAGTGTGGGCAGGCGCGCAGCACAGGCCGGTAGAAAGGACGCAGGCGGACAGACAGGCAGACAATGCGTGTGCCCAGACCGTGCGGCAGCCCCCCGCTCCACTCCCAGTTCTCCAGACCCTGCCTATTCTGGCATTTAGCCTCAGCTTGTGGCTAGGATGGAAGTACTGAGGCCACACCAGGGAGGGCAGGTCAGCTCAGGAGTCCAAGCCCCTCCCACCCGCAGCCCAGATGTCTTTGCCCGCAGCTTACCTTCTGCGGTTTGCTCTGAACTGGCTGGGGCCTGGAGGAAAAGGGAAAGAGGTAAAGGCGGGCCAGGCCAGAGGACATCCCCTCCCCCAGTCGGCCAGTGCCCACACCTGCTGAGACCCAGGCTAAGGCGCTCCCCGCAGGCGCGGATCTTGTTCTGGGCTTCAATGTGCGTGAGGCTCCCTGCATTCTCGCCCTCGATGCTCAAAACCCAGTCGCCCACTGCCACGCCAGCCTGCGCAGCTTTGCCTCCAGGAGTGAGCTGTGGAAAGAGCAACGATCAGAATTCTGTGGCTCAAACCGAAGCCAATGAGTCAACCCTGCCTACCCTACGCTGCCCCATTTCTAGAACCCAGACACGTCGTCGGTCATCATTTTTCTAGATAGCAGTTAGATACTAGCAACCTCGGGGGTGATGGTGCTCAGTGAAACCACATAATTTCTCCTATCATCCCACTTACTTATCTCCATACTCCTCCCTCATAGCCTAGATACTGCTATCACATCAACAGTCACCCTCAGGCTAAAATCCAAAATTCTGGCCAATGACCACAGTCTTTGGAGGCCATGCTGGCCTGCCCAGACTGGTTCACCTACCAGATATGCCCTCTAGCTTGTGCATGTGGGCAGCTTCCTCCCTGGCACTGCTGGGTGCCCTCACTGGCCTCTTTCACTACCAGCTCCCAGTCCTGGGGCCTTTTGGATGGATCTGCCTGGACCCTATTAAGAGCCAGGAATACGGGCTTGCCATCTCCAGGTTCCCTGTGAATGGTGCTGCAACAGGGCCCAAGGTGTCAGCTGGAGCTTCATAGGCTGTAAATGGGTGCCGCCCTGCTGCCTCCCAAAACTTTGGGCTCTGAGTTGGGAATCCCCGGTTTGTGTGGCAAACAAACGGATATTGCAGGCTGGGTGGAATGGTGGCCACCTGCATTAGCTGACGATTTCTGGGAAAGGTTAGCTTCATCAAAGCCTAAAATACCTAGGAAAGGAAATAAGCTTCAGCTTTGAGTGTGAAGAGCCGCTAACAGTTTTCAGGTCCAGGATGGGGTATTTCTAAGCCCTTGATAAAGGTCACCCTGACAAAGCCTATTGGGTCTATCTAGTGCAGCCCCAGAAACACAAGGCAGGTGGTTACCCAGCCATCTGGCAAGGGGCCTGGCACTGCACCGAGTGGGCTTACTTTATATTTCACAGGTGGTGGTGGAAATGAGGGGTGTGGTACAAGCTGCCTGAGGCCCCAAGAGGCTCCTCAGGTGGGTTGGTGCAGTTTGCTGAAGCAGCGAGGGGGAGGAGAGCGGTTCTAGAGGCAGAGGGCCCAGATACTGAAGCTGTCAGCAATGGGACAAGAAGGAGAACTGGATTGACAGCTCTGTTTCATGCTTGCAGAGGATTCTGCTGGCCCTTCTTCATCTGCTAAATAGTAAATACAGTACGAAGAATTGCAGCTTACATTTACTGAGCACCTGTAATTGCCACATATTGACAGTGAATCGTGCTCACCTCCCTGTGGAAGAGTCTGGATTTGTACCCATTTCACACATAGGAAAACAGAGACATTTAGCATCTTGCTTTGAGTTACCCACCCAAGAGGCAGGGCTTGGATTTGACCCTGATCCTAAGACTCCACCACTCCAGGATGAGAGTGGGGACCCAAAAGAGAGGCCAATACACCTAGAAAGACTCCTTGAACCCCTGGCTAGGTTTGGGGCCTGGATCCCCATCTCACCTTTAACCCCTTATAATGGGCACAGGGAAGTGGCATTCTTGAAAGGAAGTGACTTATTGAAGGTCATGGTGAGTCAGTAGAAGGGAAACCTGGTTCAGCCACTCCCTGCTTCTTAGGAGGTGTGGGCTGAGCTCAAGGTGGGGGTCTTGGGGTAGGGAGAGTAGCTAGCTCCTGGAAAAGGGGTATGTGTCGGTGGTGATGGACCACTTTCTTCCCTGGAGTGAGGAGGGCAGGAAGCATATAAAGGGTAGGGCAGTGGTCAAAGAGAGAGGAGCACAAGAGAGATGGGGAGGTGGCTAGAGGGAGAAGATGGGAAGAGCATGGGCCAGGGGCAGAGTAGGCCCAAGGGATTAAGGGGGGAAAAAGCCAGGGGGCTGGACACTGTATGGGTAGGGGTGAGTCAGCCTGAGGGATTCACTGAGCAGCCCAACCCCCCAATCCCAGACATTACCTCATCTCCCAGGCCGGGCCTACAGCCAGCCCTAGCCCCTCCCTTCTCCCTCCACTCTGGGGTCAAGGGAGGGGTAGGGGGCTGGCCCAGCTCAGGAAAGACCACACCACCCATCCACCCATCAGGCCCTAGATCCAGCTCCAGGGCTGGGCTCAACTGGTGGTCCCACCCACAGGATGGGGCCAAAAGCAAGGAGCATAGGCCCAGAGTGCCCCCAACAGGCCACTGAAGAAACTAAGGCTTAGAACAGCAACACGGGGGTTGGAGATTGAGCGCAAGTGGTAGAGTGCTTGCTTACCAAGCGCAAGGCCCTGAGTTCCATCCCCAGCACCCCTCCCCCAAAAAACAAAAACAAAAACAGCAACACAGGCTAGGCTTGAAAATTGTACAGGAGGTGTATGTCAGTACAGGAACTATTGCCCTCAGTCATCCTGCTCCAGGACAGGTCCCAGGAGAGCTCTGTGGAAAGATCCCTGAGAATGCTGCCTGATTGACCACTTGTCTTGGCCACCAAGCCCAACTCCCACCGTCTCTGCCTTGGGGCCCTCTCAGGTTGGGCAGTGCCTGGAAAACTCTCTGACCTCCTCCAGGATGGGCTTGCCCTGAGCTTCCTGCAAATAGCTGCCTGCCCACTAGGTGGCTGGCTGGGCCTCTCTGGGTAGAGGGATGTGGGGGCAGGAAATCCCTACCTCCTCCTGACTCCTAGGCTACCACAGTCAGTGACATCAAACGCAGGGGCTGGCCTCATCCATTCTGGGCAGACAGTTTGCCCTGAGTCCCACAACCAGACCCTGCAGCTGGCACTGCAGCCTGACGACAAGTGAAGGGTGAAGGGACTGCTGATGGGGTTCAGGGGTTCAAGCCTAGGCCAACTCTTTCAGGCTCTGAAGTCTAGCCACTGTTAGGCATCTGTGCTAAAGCTGCATTCTTGGGCTTATAAGGCAATCCCCCTGCCACAGGGAGGAGTCAGCCCCCAGCTCCACCCCCACAGGGACAGACACCCAGGAATTGCAACCAGAGGCCTTACTACAGTTCTGCTTAGGGTCAAAGGCCACCACATCCTGAATGAGAATAGGGATGGGGCTGTTCACTGTTGAGGACCTAGGCTGGGAAGAGAACTTGTTTCTCTAACCTCCAAAAAAAGTACAGGCCATCCTATGCCTTAATTCAAATCCCTGCTTTGCCATGGACTGGTTGAATGAGCCCCTCCACCTCTCTAAACTGTCTCATTTGGAAAAACAGGATGACAACTGCTATTCCACGGGTGATAGCAATGTTAAAGATTCTATGGTCAAAGTGCCCCGCCTGGTGCCAACACTGCTCCTTCAAACTCAGATCTTCCTGGAGATGTGAGGCTCCCACTATGCAGAAGAGCCCCCACCTCCACCTCCAGGCCCTCAGAAATGGCCACAGGAACTTGGTGGAATGGACTCAAGTACAGCGCAGTGGTAGGAAGTTTGGGGGCCCTCTCCCAGTATTCACCTAATTGGGAGTCCTTGTGGCATGTGTCGATTACATTTCTGAACTTGGACACTTCCTGGCCTGCTGGCCTCTAGCCTGTTCCTGCTCAGGTTCCTCCGATCACACTCTGGAGACCTGAGCGCCCAAAAACCCCAGAGGGTGTCTGTTTCCCAACCTAGACTCACCCGGGAGATGGAAAGAGGCACATTGAAGTCCTTGCCCCCTTGCAGCCGGAAGCCCCAAGGTGCTGGCCCCTCCAGCACTACCTTGAAGGAATCCATGGTGTCTGCTCCTGAGGGGAGAGAAAAGACAGTGAGTAGTGGATACTGCAGGCAGGCCGGCAGGCAGGCCTCAAGATCTGGACACCATCCTCAGACCGGTGCCAAGCAGGCACGGGCAGATGTTAAGCATACCCAAAGTGGGCAAGTATCTTCTAAATTCTGGCTGGTTGGCAGACCTCACTTAGAAAGACAGGGGCAGCCCCCCTCTCTCAAAGACTGAAAGGTGAAGAGATCTCATTCAGGTTCGAGGTTCTTTTTATCCAGGGGTGGGCTGCGTAACTAATTTGGCAAGGCCTCCCCCAAGCCAGCCTGGAGTCTCGGGCGGCAGGGTGAGTCAGGGGCCGGCTCTTCTCTCCCCCGCCCCCAGGTCCCGGCAGGCAGGCCTCGGCTAGAGCCTGCTCGGACTATATAAGGCGTGTAAGCTGACACTGCGGAGAGCCTGCGGAGGGAGCACACGGGGGCTCGGGCCTCGAGGGGGAGGGGTGGGAAAGGAGACGGCCGGAGCAGGTCCTAGCCCTCACGGGTCGGTGAAGGCTGCTGGCAGCCGGGCGGGACCCTTGGGCGTTGAAATGTGGGGTGAGGGGAGCGGAGTGGAACGCTGCCTCTGCGGAAATCAGTGAGGGCCACGACCCCAAGGCGTGGCCAGGAAGGGGATCTAACCTATAATCCAGTGGAGGCAGTGCCACCCATGTAGGAATGGTTTCACCCCGACGTGACTCAGTTTACCTTTAGTCCCCTGGCCCCGGCCAGGTCTCAGCCGCGAGAAGAGGCGCAGGCGCCAATCGGCCTCGCCACTTTCGGCTTCGCCGCAGGAAGGCGGAGGCGGGGCGGAGGCAGAGGCCAGAGCCCACGGAGTAAGCACAGCGCTAGCCACGACCGTCAATGCCCTCTGTGGCCCTCGGCCGCCGCCTGTCTAGCCCAAGACGCCCCGCGCAGTCGCCTGTACCTGCTTTGCCCCGCCGGGGCGCTGCTCGGCAGCGGGCTCCCAAGAGCCGCGTTAAGATCCGCCGCCCGTGCTCTGACCCCGCCTCCGTGGACGCCGTCCGCTTTGAGTCCGCGGAGGGGGGTGGAGTTGAGGGCCACGCCCCCATCGTGACCACGCCCACGGATGCCGCGCGGCTGGCGGGAAGCCACACCCAATTCTTCCGCTCCACCCAATCACGGAGCCCCGTCCCTCTTCGAGCCAGAAGGCACCGCACGGCCCCGTCCTCCAGAGTCGACAGGGGCTGGGCGGGGCCCGGGCGGGGCCTGGGCTGCGGGACGCCGCAACGCGGAGACGCTACTTCTCCAGTCGGCCGTCGGCTCGCTGGCTAGCGCAGCCCCCTGCGCCTCCCGCTGGCTGAGTGGAAGGAAAGCGGCCTATTGGAACCAGCTAGGCTCAGACTTGTCTCTTTCCTTAGTTTTCTCCTCGGAGAAGTGGGACAATACTCAGGGTCGCTGTAATGGTTGGAATGGCAGGCGCAGCCATCAGAAACTCTAGAATTTCTAAATCCGAGGCAAGTCAGGGTGGGGAAAGTTGAAGGCGACTGAGGAGTTTCAGGTTAGGTTTACAGGGGCTGGGTGTGTCTCTCAATGGTAGAACACATAGCGCGTGTGAGGTCCTGGCTTCAGTTCCTAGCGCATGCGCGCGCGCGCGCGCGCACAAACCCACCCCTTTGCAGAACCCTTCCAAAGCCAGAAAGAGAAAGAAAGAAAGAAAGAAAGAAAGAAAGAAAGAAAGAAAGAAAGAAAGAAAGAAAGAAAGAAGAAAGAAAAAAGAAAAGGAAAAAAAACACAACAAAACAGCAGAAGGAGCAAATAGAGCTGCAGGGAGCCCTTGGCCCCGCCCCGAGCCTGCCAGTGTGAGAGGGCCCTTATTTCCATCCTCTGACCCAGGCATAGTGAGTAGCCAGCATCCCAGACCCAACGTCCAGCACACACTTGTCGGGACGGACTGTGTCCCTGTATACTCCACTCCAGGATCAGGAAGGAGGACTGCAGTGGGCCTTGCCCTCAGAGTCCTCCCTTTGCCCCAGCCTCAGTCTGGGAAGCTATGGTAGGTGGAAGGGGATTGGGGGTTGGGGCGTGTTTGTCGCGTGTTTGGGTGAGTGACGAGGTGTCCATCCCTCTAGCTTAGTGGCCCTGTCCCCTCATGGTCGTTGCTATTCTTCCCTCTCCACCATCATCACTGCCCCACCCCCTGCATCATTTTCCTCACTATCCTAACTCCTATAATTGGCATCTTAACATCCTCTCTAATTGTCTCTCTCTTCTTGTTTCCACTTGCTTTTCTCCTGTTCTGTCTCACCCACTGCAGTCAAACTCCGTCCATACCAGTCCTCTGTACACTCTTTTCTGAAGATCTCCATCAAATTAGTGATGGTCCTCAGCTTTTGTCCTACCTGCCTAGGCGTCCCGCTGGTCCAGATTGACCACTTCTCTTCTGGAATCACTTTTTTCTCCTGACTTTCAGGCACCTCCCGCTTTACTGGACTCTCCTTCTCCAGCGCCCTAGACAGCACTTCATCTGCCTCTTGATCTCTGTGCTCACTCCCTGAGCCCCATGTTCTCTTTTAGCTTCCAGTAACATTTATATGCCAAGGACTCCAAAGTTATATGGACAACTGGGCTTGGTGGCACACGGCTGTAATCCCAGCACTTGGGAGGCTGAGGCAGGAGCATCACTGCAAGTTCGAGGCCAGCCTGGGCTACATAATGAGTTCAAGGCCGGCCTGAACTGCATAATGAGACCCTGTCTCAAAGAACAAACAAACAACTCCCCCCAAGTTATGTGGACAGCCCTGATCTCACCCCAAAGCTCTAGACTCCAGTGTTTAATAGCCTGTCTAGATATCGACTAGATCGCTTCTCGGCCTTTTGGCTAAGATCAAGTGTAGATATCTACTAGATATTTGGAACCATATATCCCAATTCAATCTTGTGATTTTTCCTAACTCCTTCAGCTCACTGACCATTCGACTAGCTCAGCAGAAACTATGAAGTTATCCTAACTTTTTCATTTCTGTTATCTCCCAGATACAGCAAATTCTACCTTCAAAATGTTTTCATATCTAATCACTGCTGCCAGTATTGTCTCAACCACTGTCATCTTGTGTCTGTTCATCTGTAGTAGTCTTCTATCAGGTTTCCCTGCTACCACCTTTGTCTTCTTCAGTTTTCTCTATGCAGCAGCCAAACTGATGTTTTAAAAACAGAAATTACACCTCGAGATAAATAAAAAGAAATTATACCTCAGCTTTTAGAACTGCACTTAAAACTATAATCCTTAAGACCTACACAAAACCAAGGAACCAGCCAGACACAGTGACACATGCCTGTAATTCCAGCTACCCAGAAGCTGAGGCAGGAGGATCACAAGTTTGAGCCCAGCTTGGGCAACTTGTTGATTTAGTGAGACCCTGTCTCAAAATAAAAAAACGAAAATGACCAAGGATACAATTCAGTGCAAAGACCCTGGGTTCAATGACCAATATTGGGTGAAAAAAAAAAAGAATATCAGTCCTATGAGCTCAGAGGCTTGTCTCTCTTGTCTACTGGTGTCTCCTCCCTGCACATAGTGGATGTGTATGAACAAATGAAAGAAGGAAGGAAGGATTACAAAAGTGAAACAGCAAATAAAAGAAGAAGTTGTGCCGGGGAGGGGTGTCTTGGCAGTTTTCCAGCAGAGGGGACCCTGAGGTCCCTTTATTGGGCCACCACAAGGTTCAGGCCTGAGGTCCGGATTGAGTCTGGGATCCTCCTGGCACACGAAGCCTTGAGAGCCGAACAGAACCTGGACTACACCACAGTGCCCTCTGGTGGTCAGGACTCCTTCAGCTCCAGGGTGAAGCCTCTGGAGTTCAAGGACTTTTCTCTCCCACAATCTGGTTGGAACATTACAGAAATTACCATGGAACGAAGAAGCTTAGATTGGGGATGAAGGAGAAGATGCAGACTGGGTCTTAGTTCTGGTCCTGACCCTGATTCTCTGGGTAATGTCCAGTGTATCTTGGGACTCGTTGAGCTTTGAGGATCTGGGCTTGGCTGGGCATGGTGGTACATTCTTGTAATCCCAGCACTCGGGAGGCTGAGGCAGGAAGATTGTTGTGAATCTGAGGCCAGCCTGAACTACATGGCAAGACCCTGTCTCAAACCCCCCGCCCCCCCAAAAAAAACCCAAAAGCAAGGTCTGGGCTTGAACTTGCCACTGTGGAAAGGAGGGGGTCCCTCCTGCAGTCACTACCCTGTCTGGGAGTCGCTTGACCTGAGCTTACTCTGTGGCTGCCTGATCAAACAGGGGAAAATGTTACCTATCTGGAAGTGGTTTCACAGGTAATGCTACAATCTGCCTCCCCATGGCTCCAGCATACTTTTGGGCTTTGTCCTCCGTGGCCACATATACCCAGCACTGCATGGAATCCACTTCCCTCAACCTTTTACTCACTAAATTTATTTATTTATTTATTTATTTATTTTGGTGCTGGGGATCGAACTCAGGGCCTCCTGCTTGCGAGGCGAGCATTCTAACTACTGAGCTAAATCCCCAACCCCTTACTCACTAAATTTAGAAATGCCTTTTTTTTTTTTTTTTGGTAGTATTGGAGATTGAACCTAGCATGATGGGAAAGTGCTCTACCACTGAGCTACATCCTCAGCCCTTGGAGATGGCTTTTAATAATCCAGATGTAGTTTTTTTTCTTTTTTGAGACAGGGTCTCACTATATAGTTCAGGCTGGTTTTGAACACCCTGTGTAGCTCAGGATGGCCTCCAACTTGTGGTGATGTCCTGCCTCAGCCTCCCAAGTGCTGGGATTACAGGCATGCGTCAGTACTACACCCAGCTCTTCAGCTGGATTCTTAAATACAAAGCTCAGGGAAGAGGTCTGCACTGCAGATATACTTTTGGGAGTTATCAGCATTTAGAGGTCCTACGAAATCTGGATACGTGATTGGCTTGCAGTAGTTCTCAACCTAGTATTCATACTATCTACAAGCAGCCAGAAAGGGCAAAACCGAACGCTGATGTCCCAGCCCCATGCAGCCAGATTAATGACTTCAGAGCCCCGGGCATGGGCCTAGATATGGCTTCTGGGTGGTTCCACATGTGGCCAAGCTTGAGCCACACTATATCTAAGGCTAGAGCAAGGAGAAGACTGCTAACAGAGAAGATGGCAAGAGGCTGGGTAGTGGTGGTACAGCATCTGCCTAGCATGGCAGTCCCCGGGACTGAAGAAAGAAAAAAGAGGCTGGGAAGGAGAAACCATGTGATATAGGAAGAGAGGAGAAAAACTGAATGAAGAGCAGGTGACTCAAGGGGTTGGGAATGCTGCTGAGAAGCTTGGGGAATTGAGGGTGATTTTGTTTGGAGAAGCAAATTGGTTGGTGGCAAGAACCATGTAATGGAGTGGTGGGGAACAAGGGAAGGACCAGAGTTAGTTAAGGGGAAAATGGGAGGTGAAAAAGTGGAAATGAGAGTAATCAACTCTTTTGAGAAGTTTCATTGTGAATCAGAACAGACAAATAGAGGTAGCTGAAGTGAAATGAAAGCGTGCACTATCATGCCTGGCCAAGACTTCTTTACGATGTAAAACTATGCAGCATGCTTTGTGTGGTTGGAAACGATGATGGCGATAGCATGAATGGGTCCGGAAGACGAAGGGGACATCCAGGTTGGCCAGGCTCTGAGGAGGTGAGAAGAGTACATGTTGGGAACAGACACTTCTTCTACAAGATGGGTGCAAACTGTGGCACCTTTGTAGGTAGTGGTGGGGGATTAAAGGTGGGGAAATTTCATTTCTCTTGACTGCTTTTTGCCTACTTCGTCTGTGAGGTGAGAGTAAGTAGGGACTGAAAGAAGAGGGTTTGAAGATCTTGGGGAGGAGAAAAGCTGTCTCTGTGGACACAGGATCCTTGGGCAGTGTGGAGAGCCTGCCTATCTAAGGTTTGTGGTCACACTGTGAGAGAGGACACAGCCAGCCTCCTAGCGTGAACTTCTCTGTCACAAGTGGGCACGGAGGAGGGCTGGCTTCACCTGGGGCTGGGGGCTTTGACAGTCAAATAAAATGAAAGGAGGCAGGAGATTGAAGAGCAACTCTCTGAGTGGAGCACAGAACCAAAATGGGACAAGGATGAAAGGTGAACAGGGGTCTCGCAGACAGTGAGAAAAAGATCACTGTAGGTCAGTGTGGCCAGAGAGAAGTACTGGCTATCCTGGAGGAAGTAAGTTAGGAGGAGAGGAAGTGGCTAGAGGAGGATGAGTGGAAATAAGGTCTGTGCGTCACTGCCGTGAAGACAAGGTTCAGGATGGGCAAGGGTGTGGCAGTTGAGATACAATTGAGGTCAAATGACCAAGAGGCTGGATCCTTGAAGACATGATCCCATTGTTCACATGGATGGCCCCAAGGATGGTGGCAAGAGTAGCAGCGAGGAGGTAAAAGCCGGCAATAAAGTCTTCAAGAAGCTTGCTTATCTCCCGCTGGAAGGTCTGCTTCTTGAGAACAGGACTGAGACTGTCTTGAACATAGCTGTGTCCTCCAGTGCCTGGCATGGGATAGGCACCAATGAAACTCTAGTGAAGGAATAGATCTAAATATATATATATATATATTGCTAGGCATCAAAACTAGGATCTTGTGCATGTCAGGCACATGCTCTAATTCCACGTAATTTGGTGTTTATCCTTTACAGTACAGAAAAATGAGGTTCCCAGGAATGTCTGTAAATTGTTTGACATCTTTGAAATTCCTTCCACCTGCTCCTTACCATACACCAGCTCGGAGCCCCCATTACATTCTTCTAGCTTGAGTGTTTTGGTCTCAACAGTTAGACTGATCTTTTGTTGTTGTTCTTGTTAGACAGGGTCTCACTATGTAGTTCAGGCTGGCCTTGAACTTGAGGTGATCCTCCTGCCTCAGCCTCCCAAGGACTGGGATTATAGACATGCATCACCATGCCCAGCTCCCAGCCCTTTATTAAAGTTTTGTGGGGCTAGGGATTTAGCTCAGTGGTTAGAGTGCTTGCCTAGCAAGTGCAAAGCTGAGTTTGATCCCCAGTATCAGAAAATAAATAAATAAAGTTTTGTTTTTGTTTTTTAGATTTTTTTTTTTTGTACGTGCCAGGGAATCTAACTCAGGGCCCTTTGCTTCCTAGGTGAGTACTCTAACCACTAAGCTAAATCCCTAGTTTGTTTTTTAGATTTTGAGACAGGGTCTCACTAAATTGCCCAGGTGAGATGAACTTGTGATCCTTCTGCCTCAGCCTCCCTCAGTGCTGGGGTTACAGGCATGTGTCATCACACCCAGCTTGGTCTCCAGTTTGGCTCCCTCAGATTCAGCCCCCTGTTGTTCTCCCATTGTTCCTTCCCAGTTCTGATCACGTCTCTCCTGAGGATGAGATCCAGCTAGCTGCAGGACACCAGAGCACCTGTGGCACCATGCCATCATCATCTGGCCCACGTGCGCCCATCCTCAGCCTGACCTCACTGCCTGCTTGTTGGGTTCCTGCCTGACCTTAACTCAGTGCAGAGGGCACCTCTCCCATCAACAAGTCTCTTGTCTCTCTCTCTGCATGACTATTCGTGTCATTCCTGCTGCCCAGAACTACACCAAGCAAAACTTACCTGCATCTCATCTGTCTGCTCAAGTGGTGTTTAACTCACTGGAGGCCAAAGTCAGGCCCAGGTCCTCTGTGTTCCTGGAGGCCAGCACACAGCATTGGTATTTGTTGCAACAAACATAAGGGTCTCTATGCCCTGGACTCCTACAGATGCTACTGCTGGGAGTTGAATTGACAGGGTGTGTACTGTGGGCCACAGGCAGAACTCAGAGGGAACCAGAAGGCTTTATTACTGGCACATCTGTACACTGTACACTGCAGGGTGGGCAGGGCAGGGTGTGGGTCCTCCCAGGCTGCCTGCTTTTTTCCCATAGGCCAGATCAAATGGGGGCTGTGTTCACAGATGCCTACCCCCCTACTGCAGGGACAGCGCCGCTGTGCTGCTGCCACTGCACAGGCCTTAGGGGCGATCACAGGGGGCAGGACCCTTCCTGCGCTCACGACTCAGCAATGTCACAAGCTTGGCCTTGAAGCCTGCCTGTGAGCTTGAGCGGCTGGTGCTGCCCGCCTCGTCCAGCTCCAGTTCGAGCAGCCGCCGGTACTGGGCCTCCAGGCTGCTGTCCTGAGCTGGGACAGGCCAGCTCAGGTCCTCGCTGCTCTGGTAGACAGGGCTGGCCAAGGGGCTGCGGCCACCAGAAGGGGCTTCTTGGGGCTTGGAGCCCCCGTTGGGCAGTCCTGGGCTGGACTCCAGCATGCACAGGTTCTCGTAGAGGTGCTCGGCAGCGGCCGGGGGCCCACTGGCCCGCTTGCGCACAGAGGCATAGAGCTCAGACACTGGCTGTTCGGGTGTGGGGTCCAGCGCAAGCGGCAGGCTCTGGGGCCCAGGCTCAGCCATCTGTGCTCTCCTGCTGGTAGGCAGCCTGGGCCCCAGAGGCACCTCCTGAAGCTCTCCAGGGGGCTCCAGGGACGGCATGGAAGTGGCCCGAGGCAGGGGGCAAGGTCGGGGAGCTGCCAGCTCCGGCAGCCGTTCCCGTTGGCGGGCAATGGCAGCGGCCACTGCGCCACACACGTCAGGGGCACGTGAGCTGCTGAAGGCGAAAAGGCCCTCACCTGAGTCACAGCGGCGGCCAGCCTCAAAGGAGAACACACCCTGGACACAGGTGACACAGGTGGGGATCAGTGTCTCAGGAGCCAAGACGCTAGCCTCCCATGGCCCTTCCCTGCAGGGACCTGCTGGAGTGAGGCAGTCACTCCCACCTCACCTTGTCTGAGCCAAACTTTCGCAGAAAGTGGTAAGGCCAACTATAGAAGGTCTGGGGGCCAGAGGTCCCCCTCAGCTGTATGGCATCTTGGCCCAGCACCAGGAGGTAGGGACCCTTCAGCTGGCATCGGGTGGCAGCCTCGGTCCTCTGCACCACCACAGGAAACTCGCTCACTGTAGACAAGCAGGGGGGCAGCAGCATCAGTCTCCCGAAGATGTCAGCCCCAGGGGTAGTAAGGCTAAGGCTGCTCCCGGGCCTCCCATGGACTCACCTTCCTGCCAGGTGGAGTAGATGGAGTTTTCTTCCATGTGGACGAGCCCCATCTTGGGACACTCGGCCTCCCCTGGTCCTGAGGAGTAATCCCCTGTGCCCTGGGGAATGGGCTCAAGTCAGAGGTTAGAGCCCACCCAGCTCTTCACCCACTGCCTCCCATAGGGTCAGCAACCCAGGACCACACAGCAAGCAGGCATATTCAGGGAGCTGGTGCCGATCCCAGTTCTGCCTGACACATGTATGACTCCAGGTACCACTCTGAGACTATTTCCCCACCTTCATTATAGACCGAAATTCCCACTGGACTCTCCCTGGACTGTGGAGGGGGGCTGTGCTTCTAGGTGTCTACCAGCTATAAACTACTGAGCACCCAGGAGATGTCTCCTGAGCTTGACTGGGGACTAGGCTGAGTCATGTGATTCTCTGAAAGCTTGGATCAGGGAAGGGCTAGAGGCCTTAGGGGCAGCACACATAAGTAAACTGGCCAGATAGCAATGTCCAGGCTTCTTTTCCCATCCCATACAACCACCTGTGAGTCACCCTTGACCTTCCCTGCCCCTCATTCCACATCTAGTCATTTAGCAAGCACATTCTTAGGTCCTTTTTGACTCTCAGCATGTCCCCCATGACCACTTTGGCCCATGGGAGCATGGCTATGATCAGACGCAAGTGCCCTCTCACTTGTCTCCTTGATCCTCTTTCTTTCTTTCTTTTTTTGGGGGGTGCTGGGGATCAAACTCAGGGCCTTGCACTTGCTAGGCAAGCGCTCTACAACTTGAGCTAAATCCCCAACCCCTTCATTTTCTTTTTCATTTAAAATTTTTAGGGCTGGGCTATGTAGTTCAGGCTGGCCCTGAACTCAGTATGTAGCCCAGGCTGGCCTCAAACTCATAGTGACCTTCCTGCCTCAGACTCCCAAGTGCTGGGATTATAGGCATGTGCTACCACACCATGCTCAAGCTCAGCTATTTTAAAGCATATAACTCAGTAGTTTCTAGTATAGTTACCCAGTTACGCAGCTATCACCACTACCTAGTTTTAGAACTTTTTCATCACCCCAAGTGGAAACTCTGTAATCATTAGCAGTCATTCTCTATTTCTACTCCCTGAAGTCCCTGGCAACTAATTTGCTTTCTGTCTCTCTAGATTTGCATATTTTGGAATTCCCTGTGAAGGGAATCATATATTACATGGCCTTTTGTGTCTGGCTTTCACTTAATGTATTAAAAGTTCATGCTGGGCATGGTAGTGTACACCTATAATCCCAGCACTCTGGGAGGCCGAGGCAGGAGGATCTCAAATTGGAGCCCAGCCAGGGTAAATTCAATTTACCAAGACCCTGTCTCAAAAACAAAAAAAACGGTCCATCCTTGTTGTAGCATATACCAATCCTTCATTCCTTCTGATTGGCCGAACAATACTCTGTCGGATGGATAGACGTGCATCAGGGGATGGCCATTGGGTTGTTTCTACCCCTTGGCAACTGTGAATACTGCTGCCATGAACATGCATGTGCAAGCTTTTTGTGAACACCTGTTTCAATCCTCCTGGGTATATACTGAGCAGTTGAATTGCTGGGTCATATGGTAACTCCATGATTCACTTTTTGAGGAAGCACCAGACTTGTTTCATTTTGGTCTATCACAGACCATGTAAGCCTTTACTCCCCTGGCATCAGGGTTAAACCTTCTGAAGCTTCCTCTGACTCAGAATAAAATCCCAAAGCCTACACGTGGCTCAAGGCAGTTTCAGTCGGCCCCCGCTGAGCTCTCCGACTCTGCCTCCTGTACTCTCCCTCCCTAACCTTCGACCATGCCAGCCTTCTTGCTGCCCCTTGAGCACACTACACTTTCTCCTGCCACAGGGCCTTTGCTCATGCTTCCCTCTCTGTTCACAATTCTCCTGAGACCTTACTCTCTGGGATGTATTTTCCTCAGACCTTTGCCTGGTGGGCCTCCCCCAACCCAGGTACTGGGAATTGAACCCAGGGCCTTTGCACTGAGCTACATCCCCAGCCAAACTCTTAGTTTCTTTTTTTTGTGAGACAGGGTCTTTCTTGCTAACTCACTAAGTTGCCCAGGTTGGGCTCAAACTTGTGATCCTCCTGCCTCAGCCTCCCGGAGTGCTGGGATTATAGGTGCGCACCACCTATAATGTAGGGTCTTATATGTCATTCAGGGTTCAGGCCCACTGTTCTGTCATGAAGGCTTTCTTTGCCCCTTCTGCCTAAATTTCCCCCATTTCATTTTCTCTGTAGCACGCATGGCCATCTGAGATTCACTCTATGGGTGTCTGGGCCATTTCCCAGCCTTGCAGGTATGTGGCAATGCTTACATAGTGACAGGATGTGAGTGAGCAAGGAGATGAACAAGTGCGGGGTGAGGTGGTTCCTCCAGGCCCCACCCAGCCTGCACTCACCGGGAAGGCCAGCTGGCAGATGGGGCCCATCCAAGCCTGGCGGTGCTGTGCAGCCAGCAGGTGGCTACGCTCCGTGGTGGTGAGCAGAAAGGCACTGGTGTCCCGGGGGCAGCTCTCACCATCAGCCGGCAGCACAGATACACAATCAGCCAGGCGGATGACCCGCCGTTCCCCTCGCCGGCTGGGCCCCGCTGATCTGTCACCTGCTGGCCCCAGGCCTCCATCCCGGACATCCCAGCTCTCCAACCGTGCCACACCTGAGGGGCCTCCTGCATACAGCAGAGCCCATACCTTCCGCCAGGACTTCTGCAGGAGAGGAGACCCTTGGGTGGCAGATGCTCTGGCCAATCATTTTAGCTCAGGCTTAACAACCGTTCCTCAGCACCCAGGTGGGCCTTTGCCTCCCCCAAGTCCTCAGGGTATCAGGGAAGGAGGCCTTGCCAGGGATGGGCCAGGCAGAGGGTTAAGAGTCCATGGTTTGGCATCAGTCAGCCCTGGGTTCAAATCCCATCCACTCTTTCCCTTTCTTCCCCCCTTTCCTAACTGACCTCCATGGCACCAGTGTCCTTGACTCTCAAAAGGTCATGAGAACATGAAAGTAGGGCTTCCATTGGATTATGTCTATAAAGTAGTTAGTGGGCAGGGCAGATCACTGGGTATTGCTGTTGTTGATTCCTACTTCTACCCCTCAAGAAAAGGACAAATGGGCCATGGCTCGGTGGGAAGGAGGCCACAGCCTTATTCTGGCAAGGAAGGAAACATGCAAATAGCATCTAGCAAAGGAAACAGACTGTTTGTCTGCCTGGGCAGCAGCTGCAGCTGAGTTGTAGGGGTACAGGGCCTGCTGCCAGAGAGGTGACCTCCCCACCTCTTCTCCTCCCTTGTCTGCAGGGTGGGACTCCTCCAGCTCAGCCCTCGGCCCTTTCTAGGTGTCTCAGTGCCATTAGAACCCTTCTAAGGCTGTTTTGACCTGCTTGGAGGTTTTGATTCTCAGACCTTTCCCTTATCTCAGCTTCCCCTTCTTCAAACCAGGCAGTCTTTCTTGCAAAGCCCTGTTCAGCCCCAACTCTTTTAGGCCAAGAACTGGGTTCTGTTGTTCCCAAATTCCTGGGTTCTGTTACCCATCCCAGACTCCCTTCCCAGCTCTACCAGGTCGAGGTGCTTTCTGGGGCTAGGGCAGCTGCCTGGCAGCCAGGGGTCCCCACCTTGCCGAACTTGACGTGTTGCTGGTAGAGGATGCCATCCTTGATGGGGGTCTCTGCAGGCTCCATGGCCACGGCCAGTCAGAGGCCCACTGTTGCGAAGACCTGAGGAGACTGGTGACAGGCTGGACGGGAACTCCTCACACTTCCCCTTCTGGCCACTTCCCCCTCCCTCCGTCCAGAGAGGCAGCTGCTGGGCTTGGGGGAGGGGAGCCCAGTCTTCAGCTAAGGGATGGGAGGGGTAGCACGAATTTCTTCCTGGGGATTCTGGCTGGCCCAGGGTGCGTACACCTGCTTGGCAGGAGCTTTGGGCCTCCTGAGGGGAAATGACCCCTGTGCTGGCACCTGGGTCAGCTGGGTATGAGCATCTGACCACAGGCCGGCTGCCTGAGTCATGAACCTTAACCCCTCCCCCATCTCCGGGTAGCTGTGCACCCTGGGGCCTGGCACTTGGTGGCCTTGTTCTCACCCTAGGGACCTCCTCTGACTGGCAAACTCCTGGCTCTCCCACCCAGTTCTGATTTGTCACTAGGCCTGCCCGAGAGTGTCTACCCAATCTTCTCTGCTTCTACCTAAAGTTTCTAATGTTCACTTGCTCTTCTTCAAGGCTCCTGCCCCACCTGGGCCGACCTGGCTCTCTCCACCAACCCCAAACCAAGCCTGCTTCTCCCCTTGCTGTCTAAACTGGGCTCCTCAGCCCAGCACTCAGGCATTTGTGTCCTGGCCTCTATGGAGCCTCATTCCCCCCAGACCGGCCCTCCAGGATGCCCCTTACCACTGTGCTGCTGGAGGATGTGGGTACCTCTTCCTCCTGGAAGCCGTCCTCGAACATCCACACAACTGAGAGCACAGTGGGCTTCACAACACACCTCAGGCCAGGCGGCCGGCCCATATGAGATCCACACCCCTGAGTGGCTGTGGCCACGTGTGGGTGGCAGGTCCCCGGTGGGCTCCCCAGAGAGGTCACATGATTTTTTGAAGCTGCTTCCTGTCAACTGCCTGGGTTTTTTTTTTTTTTTTGGCCTGGCCTTGCTGGAGGCCGGTATTGCTGCTGTGTCTGAGTCTGAATTCTGGGAACAGTCTCGTGTCTTTCACTCAATGCCACTTTGGGGAAGAACGTGTAATCAGGCTAGTGAAAGCTGTTTTGGGGTCACATATTTGGCCAGGAAATACCTTCTAAAGGCCTTCTGGCACCTGGCTCTGTGGCTCCTGTGGCCTGAACAACTCCAACTGTCTCAGATACCATGTCCTTTGCACTCTCATTGCCATATCAACAATGACGAAATCAAGACTCAAAAATTAAGTAACTTGACTGGGGATTTAGCTCAGTGGTTAAAGTGCTTGCCTACCAAGCACAAGGCCCTGAGTTCGAATCCCAGTACCAAAAAAAAAAAAAAATTAAGTAACTTGCCTGAGGCCACACACCAAGTGACAGACATGACTCAAATAACTGCTGTCTTGCTGGATAAGCATGTGGCCTTATACATGAAGGTCCTAGCACAGAGGAACCATGTGATACACAGCCACCGCTGTGCTGCTCCTCTGCCTGTGTCTCACAGATGCTGGAGTCCTGGGAGAGCTGCTGGCAGCCTTGTGAAGGTTGCCCATGTTTACTCACATGAGTCTCCCACTTACCTGCGGGCTTCCCAGGCAGATCTCTGCCTGACTGGTCGGAGTCCTTACAACCCAGCAAAGAACACAGCAGAGCAGGTCGGTGGTACATGGCCTAAATGGCATTGCTGTGGCATGTGCTGCCTCCTCAATGAATGAAACTGAGGAAGTCTGTGCACGCAGGCCAGTGAACAGCGGCCTGAGGCAGGAAGGAGCCTCCTGAAGGGCTCAAGAAGCCTCCAAGTATCACACGATCAGCAGCAAAATCAAAGCTAGGGGTTATGACAGCCAGGCAGGAGGCCAGAGACCCAACCATTTCCTCTCGGCATCCTACTGTGGGTCTTCCTTGAGCCCTAACTCCCAGCAACACCGAGGAATGCCCTGAGCCCCCAGAGTGGGGCACTGGCTAGGTAACTCCTTTCACAACCAAATTCCAGTGGGCTGGGTGCTGGCAGTAGCAGTGGGAGATGCTGACACTTTGGCTCAAAGGGTGCTAGAGGCCATGGGGCGAGGCCTGCCCAGGAAGCAGGGGCAGATGGGTGAGACACAGAAGCAGGGCTGGGGCTGAGACAGAGGGGCCTGTGCTTTAATGGCAGCTGGGGCGGGGAGCAGGGGTGGTGCACAAAAATAGTAATTCTGGGGAGCACAAGGAGCAGCCCAGGCCAGCTGGGCTGAGAATGCTGGCTTCCTGTCCAAAGGGCTGGTTTGTGGCAGAAGTCCAGGAGGAACTGAGGCCTCTTGGAAGGAAGGAGGGAAAATAGATGGCTCAGAAGTCCATAGAGCTGTGGGCCAGGTAGTCCTTGCGGCCGATGTTGCTGACCTGCTTGGTCTGCATGGCCTCGAGTTTGGGACAGTCAGTGATCCGGTGGCCAAGGCCCCCACAGAAGGCACAGCCACGCTCTCCTGCAGGGATGAGGGCAGGGTCAGCAAGGTCACAGAGAAGGGATCCAGGTCCTGGAATTTGGGCTCCCCCAGGGAGGTGCCCCTAGTTCACCACTGTCTGGTGTGGACTTGTTCTGTGGTGTTACTGCTTGTTTATCTCCATGGCTATCCCTAACCCGAACCAACCACCAGGGAGGACTTGAGTCTCCTGCTCGGCACTTACCTCCAATATCCAGCATGGACTCGTCCCCACAGTGCAGTACCTGCAGCACTGGTGGCACCTTCTGTTTTGCCTCTAAAAGTAGGGCCTTGAGGTCCATCAGCACTGACTCGTCTGGAAAGGGAAGGTGGGAATGGGTAGCAGGGAACCAACAGGCCCCACTCTGGGTCCTGTGGTCTGAACCTGGGTGGTAATACAGGACCTAGGGACAGCTGAGCTGGCTCTGGTGCAAGACTCACCACAGGCCTTGTTGATGAAGGTGGTGGCAATGCCGGTGTTCCCTGAGCGCCCAGTACGGCCAATCCGGTGCACTGCAGAGAAAGACAGAGCCTCTGGCCCACTGCCCAGGGGCTGGGGCCCAAGCTGGGCCGCTCTCCCTTCTAGTTCACACCCCTAGTCTCCCAAGCTCCCTACCATAATTTTCAATTTCCTCGGGCATGTCGTAATTGATGACATGCTGGATGGCAGGGAAGTCCAGGCCCTTGGAGGCAACATCTGTGGCCACCAGTACATCTTTCTTGCCCTCCCGAAATGCTTCAATGGCCTTGGTCCGTTCCTCCTGGTCTAGAGAGGGTCAGGGAGGAGGTGTCACACAGCTATAGCAGGAATTTCAAGAGTAGAGGGAGGCTGGGCAAGCAAGAAGAGAGATTAGGGAAGGTGATGCCATGACATAAGGGTCCTTATCAATGCATGCACTGCCCTGACCTTTGCCCCCATGGATGGCCACAGCCTCGACCCCCTTGAGCAGCAAGTACTCATGGATGGCATCTACGTCTGCCTTCTTCTCCGCAAAGATGAGCACCTGTCCAGGAAGGGTGATTCCAGTCACAGGGCATGCAACACATTGTTCCCACCACCCTCTTCCCTAACCTGGGGACTACGGCACCTGCCGGGACTGGCTGCACTCACAGGTGGAGGTGTCTTCTGTAGGCACTCGAGCAGGTACACCATCTTAGCCTCCTCCTTCACGTATTCGACCTCCTGCCACCAACAGGGCCAGGTCAAGTGATCCCAAGGTTAAGCTCACAAGCCATGGCCCTTTTAAAGAGCCTGAGCCACCAATCTGGGCCAAAAGGTGACCAGAAGCCTCTTGCCATCAAGGGCTAGACATACTAAGAATGGCCCTGGCTAAAGGCCAGAGGGTTTCAGTAAAATTCCCAGGGCCCACAAGGTGAAGTCCTTGTTCCAATTAGCTTCAAGGGAGCCTTAGAGGCGAGAGAGGGCTCACTTACCTGTATGACATCCAGGCTGGCAGCCCCAGCACGTCCCACGTTGATAGTGACAGGTTTTACTAGGGCACTCTTGGCAAAATTCTGAATCTTCTTTGGCATGGTGGCACTAAAGAGTAGAGTCTGTCGCTGGCCCTGAAGAAAGATAGCAGCTGGGGCCCAGGGTACATGAAGCTGGGTGGGTCTGGGGCAGAGGTAAGTAGGAGACAGATCTGGGAACACTGAGAAGCTGGGTTGTAGCCTCCCCAGAAGTAGGAGCAGAGGATGAGACAGCACAGGGGCTCAGGGTCCTCCATAATGAATGCGGTATGCATGGGGAGGGGGTCAGTACAGAGGATGGGCACCTTAAAGTAGGAGAAGATGGTGCGGATGTCACCCTCAAAGCCCATGTCAATCATGCGGTCAGCCTCATCCAGGGCCAGGTAGCGGCAGATGTCCAGGCTCACCATCTTCTTTTGTAGCAAATCCATGAGGCGCCCAGGGGTGGCCACCATCATGTGCACACCGCTGAGGACCAAGAGAGATCTTGAGTTTGGGGCCACCTGCCCATCACCTACTGAGAGGCTATATCCTGCCTCTGTTCTGCTGTTCTGCCTTACGGACCTCCATCCTGTCTCTGCTCTTGTCCTTTCCTTCTGACCCCTTTATCTCACCCTAATACACATTTATGCCCCAGAAGAAGGGGATGCAGCCTTCTGGCCAGCACTTGGCCTGGCACACATTCTTCCTCCTCTCAGGTCACTCCTCTTGCCCTGCAGAGCTATTGTGAACCTTTGCAGAGGCTCTGCTGTAGACTCCCACAGCCTGCCCCTCTCCTGCTTGGCCTTCCAAGTTCTGTGATTAAAGGTGTACAACCTGGGCCTGATTCTACAGTCTCTTTGTAGCCCTTACTGGGCTTACTTTCTTGGTACAGTGACTTCATCTTTTTTGGGTCTGCCTCTTTCCTGAGCCTGGGAATGCCTTCTGTGACCCCAAGACCTCATCTGAGGCATCTGGTGATAGCTGCTGGGGACTGCAGTGTGTGGACGAGACATAGGTGCCTTTGGGATCCAGCCCATGTCCAGATCTGCCCCTCTTCAAAATTCAAACATCAGCTTCCCTGCAAAGGCTTCTCTGACTTCTTTCCTCCCCAATGTCCCAAAAGGATGGGCCATTCTATCTGCTGTGTTCTCACAGTACCTGACTACACCCCTCTATCTCACCCCAATCCACCTCCCCATTATACTTTGGGGCCTTTTAGGGTTGAGTCCACAGGAAGACTCTGTGAGGGTCCAGGGAGTGACTAAAAGGGTTCTTCAGCTTCTCTATAGGCACTGGGGAAGCCCACGGGGCAGGGTTGCCTTTACGCACTGTCGAATGGTCTCCATCTGCTCTTTGACAGACATGCCCCCAATGCAGAGAGCACAGCGCAGGAGGGGTGAACTGTCCTCCTGTAGCAGGCGGCAGTAATATTCCAGGATGCCATGGGTCTGCCGGGCCAGCTCCCGCTGTAGGAACAGGGACAAAGCTGGCACCAGAAGGCAGCGCCAGTCTCTCCTCTGCCCTCTAGGCTAGGCTATCTTACTGAGGGGCAGATGATGAGTCCATAGGGCCCTTCACGCTTAGAGAAAGGCAACCGCTTCTCTTGTTCCAGGCAGAACATGATGACAGGCAGCGTGAAGACAAGTGTCTTGCCTGACCCCGTGAAGGCAATGCCAATCATGTCCCGGCCAGAAAGACTGTTGGGAGAGGACATGCTGAGATCCAGCAGAAGACAGCAACTACTTCTTCAATCAGACCCCTGACCTTTTCCCTTCCCTGTCACCCAGGGATCCCAGGTCTCATGGTCCCATGGTCTCACCATCCATACTCACATGGTGGGGATGCCCTGTATCTGGATGGGTGTTGGGTGGAGGATGCCTTTCTTCTTCAGGCCTCGCAGGATGGCTGTGGAAAACAACAGGTGCTTTATCAAAGGCCTAGCACCTGTGAAATTAGCACTTCCTCACAAGTTACAAGTGATGAAGGCTCAGAAACAGAGAGGGAGGGAAAGAAAGGTAGACTTGTATAATGCCCAATGCCCATGTGCTTGGTGGGGCCAGGAGTCACATCCAGGTCCATCTAAGCCCAACATCATTTTGCCAGTGAAGCTTTGTCATAGCAGAGGACAGTGAACACATACGGCTAGGGCAACTGAAAGGTAAGCCTAAAGAAACTCCATCTCCAATCCCTGCATCCTCATTGGCTGGAGCCAATGCTCATACTGCTGAGCTCAATGGGGCCTAGAAGACAACAAAGGCTTGATTATGAAAGTGTGGTGTCTCTCCCTACTCCCAGATACCTGCAGGAAACTTCATTTCCTTGAAGCTCTTGATGGGTGGTGGGATACCATCTCCTTCCACCAAGATGTGGTACTTCTTCCGTACGCGCTCGTGCCGTTCTTCAGACATGCTCAGGACATAACGGGGTGGGGTCCAACTGGGGGTAAGTGGCGGTGTCAACAGAATCCCTGGGCACTGCTAATCTCAGCCATATGTCATCTTGAGTAAAGGTGATTGCCCAGACTAGGAAGACATACCTGGTTTTGATTGGGTCATCATATGTGATACCCTTGGCCATCTCCTTCACTGACATCAAGGCTGAGAAGACAGACATAGCTTAGGGCTGGCTCCTGCCTCCCAGAAACCAGATCCCTTGTTATACAACACGCCTGGCCTTGAGGGGAGGTAGTTCAGTCTACCTTCTCAGTGCCCTGGCAGCAACAATACCTCGGCCCTCAGCCACACTCTCCAGAATCTTCTCTTCTTCTTTCAACTGCTTCTCCTTTGCAGACTCCTTGCGGGCTGAAAAAAGGCAAAGACAACAGATACAGGTATACACCAACATAGAAAATGAGGCTTGGCTTCCCCCCTCCCACTCAAGTAGTGCTGCCCAACTCACCTTCAGCCTTCTCTTTGAGGTGCTGGTGCTGATCCAGGAGGCTGACATTGGACTGAGGGCCCAGAGGGATGTCATCCTCATCTCCCCGGGGTTCGCTGCCACAATCCTGCTGTTCCTCTTCCGCAGCTCCTTTGCGTCTCCGCTGCAGCAGCTTCTGGAGCTGACATTCCACCAGTACCCCTCAGTACAAAGCCCGACAGAAGAGTGGGGCCTCAGGTCCCCTGCTCATAATCTTGGCTTCTGGGCGAGGGTCATGCGCCTTAGCCCTCAGATTAGATCGTCAATCCCTCAGTTAGCTCGGGGACACGTTCCCAGGTATTGACACTTCTCAGATCGCCCCCGTCTCCCAGAAGGCCAGGGTCACCTCCCAACCAATTATGCCCCAGTGGTCACGCCCCCAAATTCCTCCAGCGATTTGGGTCCCTCACCAGTAGTTGCCGGCGCTGTCGCAACGGCACGTAGGGTACGTAGTCTTCGTCGTCCTCATCCTCAGCCTCGGAGCGACTTCCTACAGCATTATCGTCGATGCGAGCTCGCTACAGATATACAAGAATCAGGCCCCGGCCCCGCTGCCTTCATTCAGGCTCCCCATCAGCGCATTGCGCAACATTTCTCCCACCTTTCTTTCGGCTTCCGACTCTTCCATCCTTGGCCGCACGCAAGCACTCTACAAGCAAACCACGCCTCATCTTTAGTGAAACCCAATCAGACGGGAAGAAACAGATATCGGCGTCTGGCAAAGACGTCGGCCTGACGGATCGCGCAGAGGGACAAACTTCTTGCGGTTCCGCTTGTGGCTGCGGGGCTGTAGTCAGAGGTAAGGGCGACAATGGCCCGTACTGCATTGTGGGATGCTTTAAAATTTGGAGCATATGGAAAAAGGCTCAAGCCAGCCCTGTCCGAAAAAGACTCCCTGAATGGAGGCTGCTGATCACGAGCGGAACAGAAGGGCTGCCTGCTAGGTACCCAAAGCTGGACCTCGTCGGCACGCCGCCGCTGGCGCACACTACGTCCTCCTGTGGCCAGGAGCTCCCAGATCCGGAAAACTAGGATTCCGTCAGTGTCTCGGTCTGTGTGCCTGGGTACGGGGAGAAGGGTGGGACTTGCGGAATGAGTGACTCAGCATCTACTACTGTTCTGACTGGTGTTCTTATTTGTGCGAGACAACACCTATGTTCAGAGTGGTAAGTGATAAATAAAATACTGGCGATTTTTGTGTGTGTGTGCTTTGAGACAGGTCTCGCTGTGTAGTTCAAGCTGGCCGTGAACTCACTATGTAGCCCAGGCAGGCCTCCAATTTACGGCAATCCTGCCTCAGCCTGGAATTACAAGTGTGCGCCCTCACGCCTGGCCTCTGATACTGTTTTTAAACTGAGGCCCTGTATATATATGAACGATTATTGTTGTGAATGCAGTAGAGCTCAGTGACTGCCTGAGAAATTAGAGACGGCTTAGAGACAGTGGTTTGGAGCTTACCGCAGAGTGTGGGAATCTCCGCGCACAGAGTGGAGAAGAGAGAGGCTTTCTGCGGGTGCAGCAGGAATAAAGGTCTGTTGGACAGAGGGATGGGTGGTGTGACCAGTGCTAAAGCTGGAAAAGGAGACTGGGCCCGCAGCATGCGGGACAGTGAGTGTCAGAATATGTAAATTTAACTCCATTAAGTCTTCTTTAATGACACAGTGTTCTTTCCTTCATTTATTTGGTTTTTTGAGACAGGGTCTCGTTATTTAGTTCAGGCTGGCCTTGAACTCAGCAACAATCCTCCTGCGTCAGCCTCCCTAGAAGGGATTACAGGCATGGCACACCATTCCTGGCTCATTCGTATATTTAATAGGAGTAGGGTGCTCGCTTTGGCCGCACATAGACTATTTAATAGGAGTAGGAAGGGTGTGGTGGCGCACACCTGTTACCCCAGCACTTGGGGGCCTGAGGCAGGATTGCCAAGCTTGCCTTGGCCACATAGTGAGTTCAAGACCAGCCTGGACTACACAGTGAGACCATCAAAAAACAAAACAAAAACAAACAAAAAGAACAAATGCTGGGCACTGTGCACAGAGCTAAAGCACATAAAAGATGAACAAGACACATGCTTGGCTTGGGAGAAGCTTATGGAAGAAAAGGTACCATTTTTTGAAGTATCACAAAGTGAAGGCAAACCAGTTTTCATAGCAAAATGGCCTCTCATCTGGGGTGCGGATAAACAGAAATTCTTGAAGGAAGTGTAATCTGAGAAGAGAGAAATGTGAGCAAATTCAGGGGACCTACAGGTACAGGCCTTAAATGGAGACTGCATGGCTGGAAGTAAGTGCTGGAGTCAGAAGCCTAGCTATGAGACTCAGACCTGAATACCGCTCACAGAAATCTTTCTTTGTAGAGCCACGTGTGGTGGTACAGGCCTGTAATCCCAGCTCTCAGGAGGCTGAGGCAGGAGGATTGCTGGGAGTTTGAGGCCAGCCTCGGCTATTATAGTGCACTCAAGGCCAGTCTGAACTATTATGAGACCCTGTGTCAAAAAAAAAAAGAGAGAGAGAGAAATCCTTCTCTGTGGGTAAATGGGCTGCTAGGCTGCTTGATCAGATCTGTACTTTTGGCATGAAGTAGAATTTGAGACAGCTGTACCAATTCAGCTGGTACAAATGGAGCGAGGGAACACAGCTGATAAAAGTTTCATGGGGAAGTGGTCACACTTCCTTGGGGACTGGGACAGGGCAGGAACCAGGAATTGTGAGCCTGCCTCGGTATGTTCTGTATTCTTCTTTGGAAGAGGAAGCTGACTTTGCCCAGTATGGCCAGCCTCGACCTGGATGGGCAGAAAGCAAGGGTGGTGCTGTTTCTGCTCACAGCGTCCTACGCAGGGCTCTTAATGACTGTAGCGTGAACCTCTACATATGACACTCCCCAAGTGAGCTCAAGTTGAGTTAGTTTTAGTAGAGAAAGCTACTTTGCAGGGAGGCAGTTTGGACATAAGTGCATGTGAGGCATTTTTGGCAAACACCCTGTACTAAAATCTGAATGTACAAACTAGCTCCATTTGGGAGATGAGGTAGTTTGCTTGACTTTATAGACCGTTTCATTATTCTCTAACTCTCAAATCCTTAGGTTATGTGTCCCATTCCCACTGGGAAATCAGATCCAGTTTATAAAAACTTAGTTTACCCTCAACTGCCACTGACTACATTAAGTCAGTGTGAAGAGCCCCAATCAGCCAAGCTGCAGGTGCACTGTCCATAAAGGCCTCAGCTTTCCTAGACTCCTTCTCCCCTCTATCCTGCTGCAGCTTACCCATCCTGCAAAGAGGGAAACCAATACAATTTTGGAAAGGGGCTCCTTCAGACTCACATATCAGGGCCTCCCAAGAGGATGCCACAGCAATACATTCCTGTGCTCAGCCCTACTTGGTCAGATGAAGTTCAACTGAGTCACTTTCCTGTCTTAGCCTTAGTTTCCCCATCTACAAAATGGGCTAACAGTCCCACATAGGATTATTCTGAGGAATCCTGAAGATTAAATAGAAAACTATGTCAAACTGATGAAGCACAGTACCTGCTTTATAAAGTCAGTGACCAGTAAGTTGGATCCAATGCTTCTGAGTACATCCCTCAGCCCATTCCCTGCCCCAAACAGCAAATTACAATCACATGAACACTGTGTCCAAATGTTGCTTTATCTTTCAGCATGAAAGATCTTCACAGTATCAAAAGAATTGAAAAAAAAATAAAAACAATAAAACTGAACACAAAGAGAGCAGTGTTGGGCCAGCAGTACCATCAGCCCCTGGCCCATAGGCCAGCCCAGTCCCCAGTCTCTGAGTATGGAGGCTGCATAGCACCAGGAAGCAGCTCGGCAGAGGTCCCAAGGACCACTGCACAGCATGGCATCCATTCAGCTTTTGGTTGGTCCAGGATGGAAGGAGCAGCAAGGGTCAGGGCAGGTGGGCAGGGCACACGGAGGGAGAAACTGCAGACCTTCAGCTCGCAGTCGGGGCTTCAGGATGCCCTGAAGAAGCTTGACCTAAAGAAGGTTGAGAAAAAACAAAAGACTAGGATCACAGTGAGCAACGGTTCATGCCCCATCATCCCCATGTCAACTACGGGTTCCTACAGAGGCAGAAACAGCTGGCTCATATTTTTGTTCCTTGGGCTGAAAATGCTGAAGAGATTTCCTGGATCACTTCCAGCAGAGGAAGAAGGTTAAGACCCTGTTGGGGGACAGAGCCCCAGTCCTGTGCTTCTGGCAACATGTACAACAATGCTTGAGGTGCCTAGGACCCCTGCTGCAGCACATCCTTCCAGGCCAGGGATGGCTGGCTTCTGGCATCTGTCCTCTTACTAGCAGGTACCACCAGAGAAAGCGACCTCTGCACTCAGACTCCAGGGACCCAGCCTAGGCTGGGCCCTCAATCCATGCCAGGATTGGTTTCTCACACACTGGGGCTCTTGATCCTGCCTAGAGGGTGGTGAAGAGAACACTTATGAATGTGTATGTGTGTGCATGTGTGTGTGTCCCCTCTATCTTAGAAAACACCAGACAAGGTGAGAGAGGACGGCTGGATTGGTTTCCTGAGTGACAGTGGAACTGAACTTACGGGACTCTTTTTCTTTCAGTAGTGACAATGGATAAAGTGCCTGGTTACTGTGGAGGTAGAGAAGAAACGCAGGAGGGCAGGCTGGCCCTAGAAGATACTCCTGGGGTGTGGACCCCTCGGTCTGCAAATGATCAAGAAGCCCAGCTCCCTCAGAGCAGAAGGTGGAGGGGAGTCTGAAGATGGTCCTGATTTGCGACAGCATGTGGATAGAATGGCACAGGGAGTCCCAGCCTCAAAGGCTGCCCTAACTTCAGGCTCTTTGGGCTACCCCTGGAGAGTCGAGGGTGTAGGAAACCCACTGCTTTAGCTCAGAGAGGTGTTCTGGCACTGGAAAAAGGAGAGTGGAGACAAGAGAAGAACTCAGGGGTGCATGGCTCTAAGGCCAGCCCAACTGACCCAGCCTCCTACTACCTTGAGGGAAGCTGTGGAGAAAAGGCCTAGTTCCAGGGACACAAAGACAGGGTTGAGACATGGAACTGTACAGCCACAAAGCCCTAAACTCAACACCAAGGCCACCTGCTACTTGCCCTTCGCTACTGCCCTAAGATTCCCAGTCCGATGCCTCCTTCAGTTTTCTGTACTTAGTCTAAGAACATCATCCAATGCAAAAGAACCAATGTAGAGGCTGGAGCACTCTAGGGCCAAGTCTCTTCTTCCTGGAGGCAGCTTGGATACCACTTTCCTCAGGGAATTTGTTCTCTTTGGGGAAAGCTCCCATTGACTCCTTCATGGTTTTTTTGTTTGTTTTTTCTTTTTTTGTTTTTTTTTTTGAGACAAGGTCTTGTATGTAGTCCAGGGTGGCCTCAAACTCATGGCGATCCTCCTGCCTCAGCCTCCCAAGTGCTGGGATTACAGGCTTGTGTCACCATGCATAGTTCCTCATGTTTAAATGACCTACAAAGCCTTGTTCGATCTCATCTGCCCTCTCACCTCTTCTTTGGGGCTGGACACTTCTCACTTTGTTTCAACTGGAAGGTACCCTGTGTGGAGGAACCAGGCTAAGCAAGTGGAGTGAAAGCCCCAGCATGGTCATGTGAGGGGTAGGGGCAGGCCCATGGGGCCTATTGCTCCATGGGTACCATGGGAGGCAACTGATAAGAGGGTGAGTCCTTATGCTGGGCCCTTCAGGAACATGGGCAGCAGGACTCAGGAGGGCCTGGGAGGGAGGAATGGCTGAAGAAACAGAGATCTAGGGTGAGTGACCCTGGAAAAGAGATGGGGCTCCACCCCATTCGTGTCCTGTGCAGATGCTATAGAAGAAGAAGCTGTAGCAGAGGCAGCAGGGCTGCCAAGACCAAAGTTCAACTCCCTTGACTGAGAGCACAGAATGATCTCCTGGGACACAGGTGGCAGAGCACATGGGGTGGGTTCGGGGGACACCCGGGGTCTCTACCTTACTGAGCTGTGCTTGGAGTGGTTTTCTTGAGGGTGAAGTTGGTCCAGTTCACAGCAACTTTCTGACGAGTCTGCTTTGCAGAATCCAAACAGAACCTGTTGGTTTTAGGAGACACAGGAAAAGCACAATTAGAGATTTTCTTCTTTCTTAGCGTACTCTTCTTCTAGACAGTGTCCTGCCAAGAAACCAGCTGGTGCTGGCGGAGGTGGCGCACACCTGTAATCCCGGAGGCTCGGGAGGCTACGGCAGGAGGACTGCCAAGTAGGAGTCCCTCCCGGACCACCTAGCAAGACCCTGTCTGGAAAACAGAAAGGGGCGGTGCGGCTCCGTGTGAAGGCCCCGAGTGCAATCCCGGCACAGCGAGCAAAACCCGAAAACCAATAAACTGCACAACTCCCGTGCTTCTCAGGGGAAAGCGTTTGGCGGCACGGCAGCCCTGCTGGCCGGGGAACCGCGCACGAGCAACGAGGACCTCAGACGAGGGGTGAAGACGGTGCGGCCGCCTGAAACGCCAGCCGCGCTCGCCTCGCTCCACCCAGCTGCGCCGGGCTGGCTTCCGGCCCGAGCACGCTGCCGCTTCGCGCTCGACCTTCGCACGGGCCCACGTCACAGCTGCCTTCGGGCTTCTCTGGCCAACTGGGTCTCTCTTCAGGTTTCGCCTCGGTGCACCGTCCCAGGAAGCTTCCGGCCTGCCCGCCCTGCCCCCAGCTTGGCTCGCGACTGTTTGCGCTGCCCACGCCACAGCCCCGCCGCACTCTCACGCCTCTCACCAGTCGTTAGGCTGTCGAGACCAGCCAATCTGCCGGGGTCTTCCGTCTAGACCCGTGCTGGCAACCCTACCGCAGGGTGCCGCAGCGGACCGTGTCACCGAAAGCTCTAACCGCTCCCAGAGACTAACCCAAGCAAAGCAGACAGCGAGTGCGAGTGAGCAAAGCCGGAGAAAGGCTGGTGCTCGAGGGCTGACATCCCTCTTTGTCCCGCGCCTCAAGCCTTCCCCACGCTCCATCTTGCCACACGGCTCCCTGGGTTCGAGCACACAGGCTGTGTGGCAGGGCCCGAAAGGCGCAGAGGTCTGCCAAGGGGCTCAGGCTGAGGGAGCAGGCCTTTTCAAGACCAAGGTATGACACGGAGCTGGGCATGGGCTCCCTCACGGAACTGGAGGGCAGACAGCCCACACCTACCTCTTGAAGTACTCCACCTCTCGGTCAGTCTCATCCATCTCCACCCCATCCATGTCCTTGGGCAGGAACACATCGTCTAGGAAGACACAGCCAGGAGGGCTCAGTGCCCACGGCCAGGCTTCTGGGGTCATGCTCTGGCGGCAGCACTGCCCACATGAGAGGACTGCCCTCCACCCCATGGCCTGGTTGCGGTGCAGGGCCAGCCACTCGGTTCCTGGTGCACTCACCCAACGAGGAGGCTGACTTCTCCTGCTTGTTGCGGCTCCGGCGACTGCGGCCCTTGCCCTGGGGCAAGCTCTGTGGCCTTGCTGGGCCTGGGGGCTGCATAGACTCCTGCTCTGGAGGCCGTGCCTTGGCCTCAGCTGGCCAGTTCCTCCAGGAGCTGCCCTTCTTCTCAGTTTTGGGGCTATCAGCCCAGCCTGGTCCTGGTCGACTTTCCCGGCTGCCCTCTTCAGCTTCAGCGCAGCTGCCCACTTTGGGAGGCTCTGGACCCTTGCCTGGCTGCTTGGGACCAGACATCTGGCTCTTGGTACTGGGGCCCTCTATGCTGGCTGGGGGCCGGGGGGCCGGGCTCGCCTCGCTTTTCTTGGTCTGACTGCCCTGTCTTTTGCCCTTCCGTGGCTTCCCACCTGTGGCCACAGGCTCAGACAGCTCCTGCTTGCAACTTGGGACCTCCTTTGAACTTGGCTCCTCCGAGCTAGGGTTGCCTGGCTTGGGTGTCTTGACCCAAATCACCCGGGACAGGTTGGGCACGGTGTTAAGTCTCCTCACTAGGCCATTCTCAGGGGTGATACCAGGAGGGGGGCCCTTCACCTCTGTCCATGATAGGTGGGGGCCTCTCATTTCTGCCCACGGTGGGGCTGGCTCACCGGAAGCTTGTAATGTGTGGCTCTGGGAGGAGCCCAAAGTCAAAGGGGACAGGTCAAGGTTGATGTCAGGCCGTTGCTCTGAAGAGCCATTGAGGCTTGAGAGGGGTAGAGTCTGGGGCTCAGGCTCAGTAGCTACCTCCTTAGAGACGCCATTGCTGTCCATGCTGAGCTCACACATGCTGAAGCTGGCACGGATAGAGTCCTTGACAGTGTTCTTGATCTCTTGCAGACGGCTGCTCAGGAAGCTGTTGACCCGATCCAGTTCCTGGTCGGGCCACTCCAGTAGCCTCTCCCTGGCAGACCTTGGCTCCTGGCTTCCAGAAACACGATTTGCCTGCTTCAGAGCTTCTGCTGCCAACTGGGCCTTCTCTTTTTCCTGTCAATACAAGAGGGAGTTTTAGCAGGGGCCTGTCTGCTGCCAGGCAAAAAGTGACCCCTGACACATCAGCGTGGGGCCCAGCTTTGCTACTAACTTGCTGGAGGCAGTCTCACAATCCTGGCCTGCTTAACCATCTTGCAGGAATGAGGGTGAAATGTAATCAGACAGGTACTAGCACTGAACAAAGATACAGGTATGCCCCTAGAAAATAGGGTTTTTACAGCTTGTTCTTCTTGGGCCCCGGTGTCAGTCCTATAGCCCAAAAAGGGTAGGAGTCAAGGGGATAGGATCTGCCTCTTGGGCCTAAAATTGTGTGACCCCGAGTAATTTACTCACTCACCAATTAATTTATTTGCAAAATGGGGACAATTCTGGAGTGAACACCAAAGTGGAGTGCATGTGGGGAACACAGATGTTGGAGAGGAAGTCTCTTCAATTCTGCAGGTAGTAGGAGAAAAACCATATTATGCAGTCTTTTTATTTTTTATTATGCAGTCTTATAGGAAGGAAAATATGGGGGCTGTTAAGACTGCCACCAGTAGATGAGACTGCTGCGAACGGCTGGGAATGCATGTGGCCTTTTGATGCTATGTCTGGATATTACCGAAGAGGGCAACCTTTCTGTACAAGGGCCTCTCGTTGCTCAGCGGGCCTTCGGTAATTGAGGTCACACTTAAAGTGTGCCCCATTGGCCTACAATGGATGGCCAGACCTGGCCCTCACAGCAAGATGTAAAGGAGCCTAGGTGAGGGCTGGGAGACTCTCATAGGCTTGACACTGCCAATCAGGATGTCGGACAGACGTGGATCAATGGATATCAATCTGTGGACTGAGTTACAGGCATTAGCAGGCCAGCAAGGCCTTTAGAGTCAGAAAGGAAGAGATGCCAGAGCCCTTGGGAAGGATATGATGGTAGAGCATCAGGTGTTGAATGAACCTTACATATTTCCAGTTGATTTGGGAAGGAAGGGGGGGAAACAGGAAAAGAAATCTGGGGAGGGAAGACAGGGCTTGCTATCACCTCAGAATCAACTTAGAGCGTGATCTTGTGCCCTAAGCCAGGAGGCATTTTGAATGCCTTTTGAATACTAGCTTTACAACTAAGGTCAGCTGTGCCTAGGGGACCTTGGACGAATCACTTATTCTCTCTGAACCTAATTTCCCAGTTTGTAACTTAGGAAGACAAAAATATACCTCTGCCTTATAGGCTCTGAGAATGGCTGGGAAGGTCTGTGCCAAGTCCCATCCAAGTACCAAGGGTATGTCTTGGTAGTGGGGTGCTCAGGTGAGCAGCAGCACTTCTAACTGTGAGTGGGGCTCAGGCTATAGGGATGGCTGAGGGCCCAGAAGGCACTTCACCTTGCTCTTCCTTGTACCAGCATAGCTTTCCTTCTAGTTGTTATGGATTGGTGTTCCATGGAAGATTTCATTTACAGAAGAAAGTTGCTGCTAAATAAAAAAGTCTAAAATGTACTGTGTGAAGAGCAAAATATAGTCTTTGGTAAGAAGAGAGGGAGAAAGCAGAGAAATGTATAATCTGCTACATAACATAAGCCTGGCTCCTTCCTTAGGTTGTCTCATTTAATCCTTACCACAGCCCTTGTTGCATCATGATTATCAATGAGGAAGCTTAGGTCTGGGAAGAATACAGAACTGGCTCATGGCTAATAAATGGCAGAGTTGGGACAATCCATCACAGATGCTCTTCAGAAGGTGCTGTGGTTTTCACTTTTATTTGCTAAGCATTTACTGCCTATCAAATGTGAAGCAGTGGGCTAGGCTCTGGGAGAACAGCTGACTATAAGACACAGTCTCTGCTGAGAGAGACAGACATGTCAACAGGCTGTTTTAATTCAGAGTGACAGTGACAAGTGCTATATAGGGAAGAAAGCACAGGGAGCTTGTGTGCTTGGGACACTAGGGAGTGCTTCCCAGAGGAGACACTGAAGGGTGAGTAGAATTATCCTAAGAAAGTGAGACGAGGACTGTTTAGAGGGAAGGAATAGCAAGTGTAAAGCCTGGGAAATGGGAAAGCGCATCACTTGGGAATGTGAACCATTCAAGGGTACAGCTGGAGCCTAGTTTTTGTTGCTGGTGGTATGGGGCGGGTAAGCTGTGAAGAGGGGGGCAGGTCAGAAAGGACAGACTGATAGATGAAGCTGGCCAGCTAAGAGGAGCTGGATCCTTCTGGCTGTTAGAAACTGGGTTTGTAGCTGGGTGTGGTGACACACGCCTGTAATCCTAGCATTTGGGAGGCTGAGGCAGGAGGACTGCTGAGAGTTCGAGGCCAGCCTGGGCTACATAGTGAGTTCAAGGTCAGCCTGAACTACACAGTGAGACCCTGTCTCAAAAAACCAAAAAACCAAACAAACCAAAAAACCCCACAAAAAACCCCACAAAACTGGGTTTGTGCCTAAAGACAATGTTTAGCCACTGAAGGCTTTCGAAAATAGAGGCAGTAGGTGGAGAGAAGTGGACTAGTTTGAGCTCTTGGGGAATGTAGCATGGAGAGGACTTTTGATTTTGGGTGGGGAAAGAGAATGAGATGCATTCAAAAAACGCTGCGGAACACTATACCAGGTACAGCAACTCCCATGGACCAGACATTCACATGTGTCAGGCAACATGTCCAACATTTCCATGCACCATTCCATTTCATCCTCACAACAAGCTATGACTTAGGTTCTCCTGTTATTCTCATTTTACAGATGAAGAAACTGAGGCGTAGAGGTTAAGTGATTTGCCCAAGGTCATACAGCAAGCATGGCAGAGCCGAGCTTCGAACTGAGGTCCAATTCCAAGGCCCACTGCTCTCTGTCACTATGATTCACTCCCAAAAAAAGGTGCCCAGGGTGGGGTCCAGCTCAGCCAATAGAGTGAATGGTAGTACCAGTGACAATGGAGAAGGAAAGGGAGGTTTCTTTGGTGAAAGGCTGTTAGGCTGCTTTGCATGTGCTGAGTTTGAGGGACCTGTGGGATATTTGTGAGGAGGAGCCCAGTAGTGGTAGGAGATGTCAGTGGGAAGTATAGGGAAGAAACACTACCTAGATGTCTCTTTTCCCAGGGAGATGTACTCAAGAGGCAGGGTCAAGTGAAGGGCCAGGGACTCACTAAGGACACAGAAAGAGACAGAGAGGCAGGTCAGAAATCAGTAGAAGATGGCCTTCCCACTGCCCCTTCCCTGGACCTTCTTGGCTGAGAGTAGAGGAGGAGCCAAAGACAATATTTGAAAAGGACAGCACATACAAAATGTCAAAGGTTGCTTTATCAGACAAACATAAATGGGAACAGGAAACAAAGAAATCAGTGGTGAGCTGGGTGTGGTGGCACACGCCTGTAATCCCAGTTGGGAGGCACTTGGGAGCGCTTGGGAGGCAGAGGCAGGAGTACTGCTGGGAGTTCGAGGACAGTCTGGGCTACATAGTTAATTCAAGGCCAGTCTGAACTACATAGCGAGACCCTGTCTGAAAAAAACAACAACAAAAAAAACAAAAACAAAACAAACAAAAGTCAGTGGTGACACTAGAGTGGACTGGGGAAGAGTCTGTAGTGGGCTGACAAGCTGAGGATATGAAGACAGTGAAGGCACATACTGTTTTTCAAGAAATGTGGCTGCTGTGAGAGGAAAAGGACTGCGGAATTGGGCAGGAGAGGTTACAGGCCGAGAAAACAGTCTGCTTTCAAAACAGAGAGCAAGTAGGCAGTGACACGTGATGGGACCTGGACCAGAGAAAAGGCCAGAGCTCCAGAGCAGGTGGTCTGATGCTGAGCTGAGGCAGCAAGAAAGGACCATGTGGCCTGGAGTGGGAAAGGCAAAAGCCTTCCCTCAAGACGAGGAAAAAAGTAAGTCTGCAGGTGAGGTGATCAGAGTCAAGAAAATGTCAGTCCAACAGCTTTCTTTCTCATGGAAGTTGCCAAAAATAAAGGGGAGTGTGTGGGGGTACTGGAAGGGCCTGAAGGCTGAGAAGAGCTCTGACAAAGAAGCCGTGTGAATGGACGTGAGGAGGAGCAGAGCAGGGAGATACAGGGCTACATGAGGCTGGCCAGGCAACGTGGGGGCTTAGGAAAGCAGGAGACTACCCAGGTGGATGCCACAGATAGATCTGGTCATGGGCTATCCTCAAGGTGCTGAAAGGGAGAGGTAGCCTGGGATGGACTCCAAGAGCTGCCCCTTTTCTAAGCAGATGTGACAGAAGGGGATAAGGAATTGAGTACTGGTAAGACAGTGATTCAATGATGGGTCAGTTTGCTTGCCCTTCTACCAATACTTAACTGAAGTGAGTTCATGCTAGTTCGGGCTGGGAAGAAGAGAAACGGGCAGGTGACTGTATTCAGTGGATGAAGAGCAGTGGCCAGGAGGTTGAAGATACTGAACTGGGGTAAAGCTTTAAAAGATTAAGAATTACTACTGAAGGAGAGAGTGAGATAAAGGAACAGGAAGACACTTGGTTTTATCCATCTTCCAAGGTGGAAGAAAATGAACAATTGTCACTCCCTGGCTTCTGAGAAAGCTGCTGGACAGCCAGGCTATAGCTGAGTCCAGTAGGTGGAGGGACCTCAGGGAGAAGGTTGCTGTTTAAACAGATAATGGCAACAATCACCTGACATTTTAACTGCCTGTGCATGTTGTTCCCACCTGAGGTTCTATGACTACATCCGGAAAGGCAAGGTTGCCTGGCCTCTAGGCTGGGCTTGGCAGATGGCTGCTGTGCACTGAGATTCGGATTGAATGAGAAGAGCATGATAAATGGCAGCCTAGAGAAATATGCAAGGTGTGGTGAGTAGTGGAAGAATTCCCTGAGGAAGTCTGCAAAGGAGGAAATGTCTGAACCGAGCTTGGAGGGACAACATGTTGCAAAGAGAAGGCATGAAGGGATAGCATTCTGAGTGAAGTGGGGAGGTCCGTCTGGGCAACATGTTTATGAGAAGTACACCAGGCTTAGAAACTAGAGGAGAGTGCCCCCCAGGGATCTAACTGGGGTCTGCTGTCCTAAGGGGCCAGAGAGACCACTGCAGCCTACTGAACACTTCTGGCTGGCACCTCTGGATGGGCACAAGACACTTTCTGAAGGCAATGGTGGTGGGACCCTCTGGCTTAACATCAGACTGCAGAAGGATCCTTGGTTGTCCTTTGGGCTGGAAAAAGATGAAGAATCACTTCTGCCTTCCAGAGCACTAGAGCTGTTTGACCACCCAGGAACAGGAACTAGCTGGCTGTCAAACCCAAATCTTGGATGCTGGGCTCCTGAATGTGGCACTGTGCAGATGAAGAGGGAATGAAGCCGCAGAGGATGAGCTATCAAGTCCTCGGGCTCACCCAACATTAGGGCTGCTCCTTGGTTCAATCCTCAGCCCTGAGGACTGGTTCAATCCCATGGCTTCAATTATATCTCTGTGCTGGAAACTCCTAGCCTCACATCTCCGTCTCCACTTAGATGTCTCATGGGAACCTCCGAATCAGTGTGCCCCAACTGCATCCAGTCTTCTGTAAATGCCATCCTGACTCTGTGAAAGTGAACATGATCTTGCTGGTCACCACCTGGGAGACATCCCTGACTTTATCTCCCCACCCTGCCATTTGATCACCCAGGTCTGTCACTTCCACTTCCTCTGCAAATCTCTGTTCTAGTCCCATCCATAATCACCTCTCCCTTAGCCCATCTTTTCCTGCCTGGAGCATCAAATTCAGTCACCCTCCAATCTATGTTCCACACTGCTGCAGCACAATCAGAGTATGGACCTAACCAACTGCATTCTTTGGTGACAACCCTCCAGTGACAAGCCCTCACCTGGAGGCTAAAGTCAAAGCTCATCTTCAGCAGGGACTCTGAGGCCCTCCTTTACCTCCACCTTCTGTCCTGCTTTCTCTGCTGTTTTCATCCTTGGCTTTACCAGGCTCTTGTGGAGTGTGCTGTGGCCATTGCTTGAGAGCCTTTCTGATTAATCTGTCCTCACTCCCCATGACTCAACTTCCAAAGTCAAGTCAGCCTCTTATAAAGCTACTTCCAGGCAGGATGGAGGACTTTCCCCATCCTGCTACTTGTCATACACTAGGATGCTTGTCTAATTTTGTGTCAGTTTCCACATTGGATTGAGCTTCTTAACTATATTACACTTTGACTCCCAGTATTTCTAGAAGTAATTGCTAAATGAATAAATGACCAAGTGAAGCAAGTCCTTGGCTTAGAAGAATCCAGCAAGTAGCTTCTGAGGTCAAGACACATGTTCTCCTCTGATCACTTGCCCCCAGGCTCCCTGACCCTGATGCCTCCCAAACTCATTCAGACCTTCCCAGAGCAGAGATCCATGCCAAGGTCTTTGGCAGCTAGCACCATTCATGCCCCAGAAGTCTTGGGGCTTGAGGTGAGAGATTCCTCAGGGAGGAGAGGCAGTAGTGGTGAGCTCCCCCCACACCCACCTTCTTTTTCAGCTTGTGCCGGGCCCGCTTGGCGGCCCTGGCGCTGTTGGGGACTTTGGGCTCCGTGCTGTTGATGAATTCCAGCAGCTCATCCACATCTCGGTGGTCCACGGCGGGCTCCCCAGGGATCCCGCCCAGGGCGCCCCCCTTCATGGGCAGCTCCTCTTTCCGCCTGGTCAGCCTCGAGCGGAGCTTCTCCCGGATCTCAGTATAATTCCGACTCGTCGGGGCAGCGGGTGGCTGGGGGAGGGGGAGGTGCTGACATTACACCCTGGGCCTGAAAGGCCCGTAGCACTCCCACCCATTGGCACCAGGTATGTGGTAGGGAACAAGACAACTGTTCTACCATCAGCCACCAAGGCCAGATGGCTTCATCCTCAGCCAGGCTCTGAGCTGAGGCAGCGGCGGGTGCAGAGAGTGGGAAGGGACAGGGCAGAGTTGGGCAAACACAAACTGGGGAGCCAGGGAAGCAGGTTTGAGCCTGGGCTTCATTACTTAGAAACTGTATGACCTTGGGCGAGTCATCAAGTCTTTGTGAGCCTCAATTTTGTCATCTCTAAAATGAGGATAATAAAATCTAACTCAAAGGTGACTTGACTAGCAGTTGAATTACTTTCGTTCCTCTTGTCCTCAGCTGCTCTGCCCTAACCAGCAGCCCTTTCTTCTTCACCTTATGAGACTTCTGAACTGCTTTCTCCCCTGTGTAGAGACAGCATGTACTCTGATCTGAGCCTCCTTCCTGGCGTTGTCTGTGCTCATGGTCTGTCCCTTGGCTGGCTGTCACACCTGGGGAACTGAGAGCCTTTTTGCTTCCACTCTGCCTTCATCACGCACAAGTGTTCACTTCTCTGGGATTACACACATGTACAGACTCATCAGAACCATAGCTTTCTCTCTGCCACTTCCTTTCCTTTTGCCTAAAGAAAAAAGGTCAATCTTAAGAGAAACCATGAGAAGAATAAAGGCAGCAAAATGTTAAAAAATAACCAAAAAACCACGACCTCACAAATGTGCTGTGAGGCTCAAGAGAGCAGACGCAGGTGTGAGGACTCACAGGGTCCCAGTGTAGTGACTACTGCCATGAGTGAGGAGTCTCTGGGGAGAGCAGGGTGCTCCTTTGCTCACTTTGGCTGGCCCCCAGCCCTCTCTGGCCTGGGTGGGCTCACTCACCGCATTGTGGCCGAAGAACTCACAGTAGCAGCAGTCACAGAACTTTCCGTCTCTCTGATGGGTGGAGGATGAGGTGCAGGAGCTTCGCTCAGAGCTGCTATCCTCTTCCTCGCCCAGCCCCTCATCTGCCTCGCAGGGCTGGGGCAGCTGGCAGGCTAGCCCACTGTGTGCAAACTTGTGCCCTTTGCACCCGGGGTCCCTGGGACAGCAGAGAAAGACCCAGAGGTGAGTAAAGGCAGTACAGGAGCAGGCTATAGGAACAGACATGGCAGAAGTTCAGGGAAGCATGCCAACTTCCCTTCACCTGCCACGTTATTGCTTCTCACAACAACAGGGCCAACACCCTTATTGTCCTGCAGGGTATCATAAACATAAAGGCTGCCCCCTGAAAAGGTTTCCCTGTACCTCTACTTCTTGCACTGTCTGTGTACACCCTTCTCAGGGCAGAGTGGACATGTCTATGCTCGTTTATCATGTGTTCCTATAGTGGACTGTCTGCCTCCCCTCCACCCGCCTGCAGTACTGGGGATCGAACCTAGGCCTTCGGAACTGACTTTTATCATCAGCCTTTTTTTTGAGATGGGGTCTTGCCAAGTTGCCTAGGGTGGGCTTGAACTTTCTTTCTTTCTTTCTTTTTTAATAGATTTTTATTAAAATTTATCCAAAATTACACAAACTTACAGGCCATTATACAAGCTTACAGACCATGATACATTGCACCTTTTACTTATGACAGTGAGCAATGTAAACAACCACGATAATGCGGCATTAAGTCACAACTACATAAAGTTACTGTAGTACCTAGTGTACATGTCACTGTTTTAAGTTTGGGTCATTAGGTTCTTATTTTTAAGATATCATTATTCCTCTGGATTCCCATTCCCCTCCCCCTTTGCCCTCTTCTTGTTCCCTTGAACCCTTTGTCTATTAGCTTATATTTAACAATTTGCCTTATTGTATCCATTGTTTACCCTTTTCTTTTGTTTGTATTTTGCCTCACTCAAATGAGGGATACCATACATTATTCCAGCTTAAAGTCTAGTTTATTTCACTCAACATTATATTTTCCAGGTCCATTCATTTTCCTACAAATGACTCTAGTTTGTCATTCTTTATAGCTGAATAGTATTCCATTATGTATAGATACCACACTTTGTTTATCCAGCTATCTACTGATGGGTAGACAGGTTGCTTCCAGAATTTAGCTATTACAAGTTGTGCCGCTATAAACATTGTTGTGTAAGTATCTCTGTAGTATGATGTCTTTAGCTTTTCAGGAGAGATACCTAGTAGGGGAATGCCTAGATCATATGGGATTTCTACTTTCAGGCTTTTGAGAAATCTCCATACTGATTTCCATAATTGTTGTACCAGTTTGCATTCCCACCAACAGTGTAGGAGGGTTCTCTTTTCACCATAGCCATGACAGCATTTGTTATTGTTTGACTTCCTAATGATTGCCATTCTTTCTGAGGTAGGGTGGAATCTTAGAGTTGTTTTAATTTGTTTTTCTCTAATAGCCATAGATGTTGAACATTTTTTCATATATTTGTTGGCCTGGGCTCAAACTTTCAATCCTCCTGCCTCAGTCTCCCAGAATACTAGGATTACAGGTGTGTGCCACCACGCCTGGCCTGTTTGTCTCCTTTTCTCGTAAATCAGACTGTGCACTCCTCCAGGGCAAAAGACTGTGCTACTTCTATTTTTGGTCCCAGCACCCAGCATAACAACCTTGCACACAGCAGGTGCTTGTCAGTAGGCACCTGAACTGATTAGCATGCTGACAGGCTCCCCATCAATGAGATCAGTGTTTCCTTCCATTTTCTAAGGTCCTCACTACTTGGGTCTGGTCCCAGCACTAGTGGGTGGAGCTACCTTAACCACAGGGTACTGAGTTGAGGACAAATGAATCTCCTGGGCTGCAGTTGTAAGAACTACTGCCTGTACTTAATACTGTACTGTGCATGTTATTTTTAACCAACCCCCAAGTCCTGCAAGTTTTGCGCTTGACTGCTCTGTCCAACAGGTGACTAGGACACAAGCCCCCATGTTGCCTTGGATTTTGGGAAACATGAGGGGCATTTTGTATAGAATATCTTCCCGGGTTAGGATCAGACTTAGGCTGAAAGGTCCTAGAATGGGAACCAGGAAGAGCCAGAGCCCTACACTGGCCCTTCATTAGCTGACATGCCACAGGAGCTGCTTCCCATGCAGACGCTGAGGCTCAGCTCTGAGGGCAGTCCAACACTGCCCCTCTGTGCTGCTGGGAAGGACAGGAAGCACGTGGCAGGATTAGAAAAGGATAGCAGCAGGACTTATTAGTGTTGCTTAAGGAAGTTTATTCTAAATCAACCATTTTTCATTTCTTACATTAGCAAAACTGATTGTTAGGAACTAAAACACCCCATGTTCCTCAGAATATGGAGACACACAGCTTTCCAATTATTGGCAGTCATAGCTACTATATTTGGAGTGCCTTCTGGAGAGCAGCTCTTCAACATGTTAAGAACCCTCCTGAATACAACAATAATGAAAAACCCAAACAACTTTAAATGAGAACTTTTTAAGTCTGAGGATTCTATTCCAAGGTGAAAAATCCAAAAGAGGGAAAGTACTTTAGGCTGACACACCTTTAGAGATATTATACATTAAAATGGCGGAATAACCCAAATGTTCAGCAAGTGGAGAACAATGAAGCAAATCACAATTAATATTCTCCAGTCTTGAATGCTTAGGGCTAGGGGTTTAGCTCAGTGGTTAGACAGCTTGCCTTGCAAGCACAAGGTCTTGAGTTCGATCCCCAGTACCAAAAAAAAAAAAAAGAACGCTGAGGGCCATGACTGCCAGACAGGAACACAAACACACAGATGAAGTAATGCTAAGTAAAAATTGGAAGATGCAGATCAGCACAGGCACCATCAACACTGTGCGAAAGGTACATGAGGAAAAAACTGCTAAGAGTGGTGGGAGCAGGGTGGTGGAATTTCTGAGTGGGAAAATATAGATGTATAATAAACACAAATCTGACTTGTAAAAATATACATCCACCTACTCCAAAGAATTCACTTTCAAATATGCACCTTCCTGGTACATAGTCTTACTTCTAGAATTGCCTGAAGGACACAGTTACTCACTCAAATACCATTTTAGGATATTAATTACAGCCTTCTTTCTCTTGGTTAAAAAAACTGCAAATGTTTACGAGTCCAAGAATAGGAGACAAAATAAATTATGCTAGTTGGAATAGTAAGATGTGGCCATTGAGAAGTTTTTAAAGGAACTTTAACTGGGGAAATAATCATGATAGGATGTAAAAAGAATTGCAACACCGTGTGTGTGTGTGTGCGTGCATGCGTGCATGCGTGCGTGCGTGTGTGTGTGTTGCTGAGTTGCACAGGCTGGCCATGAATTTGAGATTCTCCTGCCCCAGCCTCCTAAGTAGTTAGGATTACAGGCATGTGCCACCACAGTTGGCTAGTCTTTCTTCTTCATATACTCCTGAATTGTTTCACGTTAAGACATATTTCTTTTAAAGCACTCAGTATTTCACTATTAAGTATTATGTTAGTTGTAGCTTATTCATAGTTTGTATCAAGCAGAGGAAATTCCCTTGTATTTCTAGTTTACTAAGAATTTTGTTGAATTCTGTCAAATGCTTTCCTGTACCTACATCTCCAGCCCTCTTTTTAAATTTTGAGACAGGGTCCTGCCACAGCCTCCCAGAGTGCTAGAATTAGAAGTGTGTGCCACCACACACTTGCCTTTTAAGTTATTATGGTGAATTATACTGATTGATTTTCAGATGTTAAACCAACCTCGCATTCATGGCATAAACCCCATTTTGTTACATTACCATCTTGACACGTTGCTAGATTTGGTTTGCTAAATTTTTCTTGAGGACTTTTTGACTATAATTGTAAGGAATGTTAGTAGCTACTTTTTTTGCATTACTGGGGATTGAACCCAGGGCTTTGAGAATGGTAGGCAAGCACGCTTAAAGAAAAACTTATATATATTTACTTAAAATGGGAAAACACTACAAACAGTTATCTACCCTTTATTAATTTACTTTTGTTTTGCTTTGGTTTTTTGAGACAGGGTCTCACTATGTAGCCCAGGCTGGCCTTGAACTCACGGTTCTTCTTTATAAACTCCTGCCTTGGTCTCTTGAGTGCTGGGATTACAGGTGTGCACCACCGCATCTGGCTTATTCATTTACTTTTGGTGCTGTTAATTGAGCCCTGAGCCTTGTACATACTAAGCACAAATTTTACCACTGAGCCATACCTTTAGCCCAATCTATCCTTTAATTTCCACCCCAGAAGTACCCTCAGCAGTGTTTTCCGTAAGTCTAATTTCCAGTGAGTGGGGAGCATGCCCTTCACATGGCTCACTTACCTGTGAGTGCTAGGGAGCGGCTGAGAGCTTGGCGGTGGGAGGAGAGGCCCACTGCAGTGCCCACTGCAGTGCCCACTGCAGGGGTGGCTGCATCCTGAGAATGGTGGAGGCATCTTCAGGAGCGGCATGCTGGTGGAGGGCAAGTGGGGGCTCTGACATGGCCCTGGTGGGTGAGGAGCAGTGGCAGCAGAAGCCATAGGGCACTCCGAAGCCTGGGCAGGGAAAGGTGCTGCTGGGGTGGCAGGCATCAGGTGTGGGTGGGGTGGTGAACTGAAGGAGCCAGGGTGAGAAGGGATCAGAGATGCCGGCTGGGGGTGGTGGCCGGTGGGGCTGTTAGGGGGAGCAGTGAGGTCTGAGTGCTGGTGGTGCTCCGAGATGGGGAAAGCCTCACCTGTGGGTAGATGGGGGAGAAGGGTCAGACCTGGGAAGGAAAGCCCAGAAGCTCACTGCCAGTGTCCTGCTTATTGTGAACAGAGGGCACAGCCTCTTAGTACAGGGGATCCTAGAGCTGAAGAAGAATCTGTGGCCAAGCTGTTGTGAGCAGCAGCTTGGCTGGATAAGCTCAAGAAGCCTAGGCCCCCAGGAGAAGGCACTGAAAATGATGGCTCTGGCAGGAGCAGGAGATGTGTGTTCTGTCTCACTGGGTCTCTCCAGGACCCACCTGTCAAGAGGCATTTCTTGGGCCTGGAAAGGGAGCTGCAGCAGGTTGAGGCTCTGCCTCTGTCATGCAGACATGAGGATCCAGGGATGCCTGACTCCTGTGAGGCCTCACACTTCAGAGAGGAAATGGGAAAAGACTTTGATGATGCTCTTTGGCTCATGGACCAAGATGTCTGAATTATTTACTGCTTCAATCACATAATTCTGGGGAAGGCTCCATTTTGAAGAAGCTTGCCTCTCCATTTAGAAGTATGACTGTAAATCATATTTACATAGTAACTCAAAGGTTAATGGGTCTTTCTACACTATCCCAGAGTCTAAAGAAGGCTTGTACAGGTGCTAACTGCTTAAAACACATGGCAGTTCACGCTGCCCATGTCTTGTGGATGTAAGTACAGTGCTTTTATACCATCTCTCAGGTGTAAAAAATGGTGTCAAGGAGACTGAAGAAGCTAAAGTAGCTCGGTTGTCCATGGTGCTGTAGAGCAGGCGTTAAGTGACTTAAGTCCTATTTCCATAAGGGCCCTCTCACTCCACTTGTTCCTGAGACAGTGCTCACCAGCTTCCTTCCTGGATCCAAGGTGAACAGCTAGCTATAAGAGCCAATGATACCTTTGAGGGAAAACTTTTCTCTGTCGGCAGTTGTTCAACTTCAGAGTCCTGGGGAAAGCACTTCACAGAGATAGTCAAGGTCTAGGTTGGCCTACTACCATTGGTACCACTCCACTTCTACTTATTTTAATAACCGATCTTCTGACTCATTGGAACAAAGTGGAGAGGAAAACACAGTTCTCTATACAGAGGGTCCTGGCTCCCCTCCCAAAGTCAGAGACTCACCGGGGATGGCAGGAGGGCTCCCAAGGGAGCTGCCGGGCAAGGCCCCACTGGAGTTCCAGAGGCCTGAGAGCTTATGTGCCGACAGGAACGAGCTGGGATCCCAGTCCCCTGAGTTCCCATGGCACGAGGAGGAGGAGGAGGAGGATGAAGATGATGAAGAGGAAGACGAGGAGGAATGAGAGTCACCCCTACAAGACTGTGATTTACAGGATGTGTGTGACAACGAGATCTGGAAAAGGAGAAGAAAAAGGCTCATGGTCAAACAGCAAAGCTGACCCTCTGCTGCCTCGGCATACCCCAAAGGCACCCTCTCTCCCCAGGGCCCCTGTGCCATGGCCAAAGCACAACCAGTACAACTCCTGTTACAAGCACAAGCAAAGGTCCCTTTGCTGGAAAGGAGCTGTGATGCTCCCAGTCACATGGAATCTGTGGATACTAAGGAGAGAGCCTCTGTAAGGGGGAGGGACTGCCTGTGAATGTGGGCATTGGCTGAAAAGCCAAAAAGAGGAAAGTTCTTTAAGTTGGGAGTCCTGAAACTGGACTGATTCTGGGTAAAAGAGGGTCTGGAGAAGAATGAGAAATGAGGAGTCTGGCCACTGTGACACATGGAATGGCAGACTTCCATGGCTCCCACCTATCTTGGAGGCCTTTTGATAGAAGCACAATTCAGACTCTCAAACTGACCTCTGTCTTCCATGTCATAAAGGTTACCTTTCAAAGTGCCAAGGAGCTGAAGATATCAGGTTCACATGAAGGAACGGGGTCATGATCTACCATGGACTATGCTGAGGGGCCAGAGGGCTGCCTGAAGACTGTTTCTTCTTCCCCCAAATCTGAACCTGAGCCCCCAAGACTGTCAATGTGGCCCAGAACTCTCTCGGCACGTGGGCATGGGAGGGCCCCAAGGAAAGCCCCTGAAAAGACAGGGAAGGAACAGCCTACCTTTCCTGGGAAGGTGGCCACCCTGAATTCAGGGACCCCTTGTCAGTGGTTACGTACCGCCACTGCATGTTCTCGACCTGTCTGCCTTTCATCTTCCTCCATGCTTTTTCGGCAACTCTGGCAGACCCATAGAGGCATCTCGCCTAGGAGATTCTTGACGAGCTTTGGCATGAAGTCAGGGGGTAGCTTTTCACCCTGCAACACCAGTCCGTTTTGTGAAGGGCCTTCTTCCCAGCCTTTGCGTTCCCGGTGACATAGCAGGCAGCAAGTCTGTACAGACTGGCTGGAGGTGAGGGGGACCTGTCCAACAGACAGACACAGGGTTTCCCAGGAGGGGAAGGGCTCTCCTTAGAAATGGTGCTAATAGTATTAGTAATGCCACTTATTACGTGTCAGGCACTGGGTTAGGCACTTTATAAACATAATTTAGTTTTAGTCCTTGTTAACAGCTCTGCAAATGAGGTGTTATCATTCCCACTTTTTTCTTTTAGATGAAAAGATAGATTTCAGGAAGTTAAATGAGTTGCCCAAGGTTACAGAGCTAGTGAGTGGTTGGACCACAGCAAATCTGACTCCAAAGCTCATGCTCAGATGTCCTAATGCCCTGGTGTCCCTGAATTTCATAGATTAAAGGGAAGGTGGCCCTTCTCTCTCTCTCTGGCATGTCTAGGAGAGACAACAATTCTTGGGCTGCCTGTGCAGCCTACAGATCGATCCCTATCTGGAAGGAAAGCATGGTTTCAGTCTATGGAGAGTTTGGGAGGACATGTGGGTTTTCTGTAGAGCTGTATAATCCCATTATGATTTCAGCAATGTTTGAGAAGGGGTTTGTAGAACTAGTCAGAAAGTATCAACTCAATTGAAAATTCTGTTGGTGGGGAGGTAAGACACACCCTGGTACTCTTTAGAGGCAAAGGATGGTGAAAAGAATCTGGACTCTAGAGGTCAGACGGACATACATTCTAATCCCTGCCTGACTCCACACCAGTGGAATGACCTTGAGCAAGTTATTTAACTTCTCTGAACTGATTCCTCCTCACCTTGCAGAGTTGTGAGGATCACTGTAAAAGGAGGTAAAGTGCCAAGCCCTGTGCATGCCAAACAGCATAGGCCTAATACACAGACATCACTTGGTCTTTTTTTTTTTCTTCTAAAAGGACAAACTCGATTCAGTAATATAAGTCTAAAGATTTTCTTTCATACTGAAGGGTCCTGACTAGAAGACTAATTGTATTTAATTACCACACTTAATGGCTTTCTTATATCCTACAACTCTGTAGAACCCTCCTACTCTGACACTGAGTATAGCCATGTCAGTTTCTTTGGTCAATGGCATGTTAGCAGACATACTGCCATCTTAAACCTGAACAGTTTGTATGCATTTCTCCTTGTTTCCCTACATGGTTGGGCTTGCTTGCTCTTGTGCTTCTGCCATGCCTTGAGGATGTGGCCAGGCTAGCTGCTGGAAATGTAAAGTGGCTGCCAAAGATGTGAGATGTGTGGAGAAAATGGAGTCTTCCCAGCTAATATGCTAACTGATCAGATATACGTGATCAAGTACAGCTGAGATCAACCCAGATCAGCAGAAACGGCAAGTAGACTCAGGAGAAATAGCAAATGGTGTTTTAAGCCATAGGTCCTGGGGTGGTTTGTTTGGCAACAATCTGTAACTGATATACCTCCAAACTTACCCTCCACTAGGTAACGAGTTTTCAGAGGGTGTCACTGTCATCCTACTAAGGAAACAGATGCCACCATCTGTCTCATGTGAAATTGCTTTCTTACAGTGACTTGGCATCAGAGTATGCTTAAATCTGCAGTATTACAATCACACTGATTTGGGCCTCTAGTTTCTTGAAAAAGAAAGGAACCAGGTAGGAGTACCAGGAGTACGATGAAACATTTAAGAAAGTACAGAGAATTTCGAAATGAGTACTAAATAGAAATTTTACAAGTGCAATTCATAAAAGAGACTTCCTAAATAGCCTCTTCCACAGGAACGTCTCAGTGAGCAAGGCAAAAAGGAATCCACTGATGGTAACTATCTCATGAAAGAGTGGAAGGCTGATGGAAAAGGATGGTATTCAGAGAAACTAAGGCAAAGGAGGTCTTTTTGAGAACTGTACTTTCTACAGTTGTAGGGTGCTACAGAAACTCTAAGTAAAGGGGAGGCCAAAGTGCTAGTCTCTTTCCTGTAATGATGGACACCTTATCAAGGCAAAAACCAGGATAGGCATTTTTTTTTGGAGACAGGACTCTTGCTATGTAGTCCAGACTGGCCTCGAACTCATGGTGCAGCCTCCCAGTGCTGGGATTATAGGCCCCACCATGCCTGGCTGGGACAGGAATTTTAAAGAGTTTCATTTCACCTGGGTATTAGGTTCTGACGTCAAAGCCATTACATAAGATGGAAATCTTATATGGGTAAAATTATTTTCAAAAAAATTTTTTTTTCTGGTGATGCTAGGGGTTGAACCCAGGGTCTTGCAATTCCTTACATGGTCTATAAAGTGCAATATACTGTATATGATTTTATAGATATGGCCCAAATTTCAAATGTATAAGGCAATGTACAAAAAGTATTTTTTCTTAAAGCAAACCTATCTTTTTCTCCCTCTTCTCTACTGGGGATTGAATCCAGGGCCTTCTCACTGAGCTACATTCTCCAGCCCTTTTTTTTTTGCGGGGGCAGGGGTACGCTGGGAATTGAACTCAGGGCCTTGTGTTTCCCAGGTAAGTACTCTACCACTTGAGCTAAATCCCCAACCCCTATCCAGACCTTTTTTTTTATTTTTAATTATGAAACTGGGTCTTGCCGAGTTGCTAAACTGCCCAGGTTGGGGTCAGAGTTGTGATCCTCCTGCCTCAGCTTCCCAGAGAGCTGGAATTACAGGTGTGAGCTACCACTCCCCGACAAACATACATTTTAAGTATGCAACTAATGTGATTGTTCTTAGTGCCAAAGTACTTGTGGAGGGTTCTGGGGTGCAGTGAAAACAACACTGGCTTTGGCACTGATCCTGGGTCACTATCACCAGCTATATGATGATGGGCAAATTCTACTTACCATGTGTTTGCTCATCTGTAAAATGGGATTAAGTCCTAATTTTTATGGTCAGCTGTGAGAATCAAATGCGATAAAGTACCTAGTCCAGTGCCACACACAAAATACTTTGCTCAATATATGGCACAAATTATTAACATGACAGAAACAAGTGGAACAATGGACACTCTATTTAAGAATCTCTTACATGTGATTATAAAATAACTTGTTATACATCTTAATCTCTTCCCTCAAACTCATGAGGTCAATCCTTAAATTTTGCAAAACTCTGCACTTTCCTACTTCCTGCCTTTGCCAAAGGGGATCTTCTGCTTAAATTCTATTCTTTCCCATGATTCCTAATAAGCTGCTGGGCAGGGCTTAAAAGCCCAGTTTAAACCCAACCTCTTGGAATTCACTTTTCCTTCCTCACAGTCCCCTGGCACACTGTGCCTTGGTTAAAGGACTGGTGGCTTCCATTTATTTACCTGCACCTTCTGTCCCTTCCACCAGGTTCAGGTACTAGGTTTGATTCCTGTCTAGAGATCCTTTGAGCAGCACAGGGTTCAGAGTATAGGCTCAGCTGGGCAAGTAGTGCTTCAATCTGATTTGTGAGGTGTCCTCATGGCAATACAGCTAGCAGTTTGGTGTTTGGAATTACTACTGCACTTCCTATAGAGAAAGGCCCATCTCGCTCTACCCTAGGCCTCCACCCAAATGGTTCTAATTTCAAGTGTGGAAAAGTTGAAGACTGCATTCTTCAGGGATTGCATGAGGTGACCCCAATTAATGGAAATAATGTGACTCTAGAGCCAAGATGATACACAAAATAAGTGAATTGCCATCAATGGAAACCACTTTACAGGGACTGGAAAGCTAATTAAATTAACTGAAGTAAAGATACCACTTGATCTACATAAAGTTCCCCAAGATTAAGTGACATTAGAGATACAAAGTACTTAGCTCAAGTGATCAAAGCAATAGGTACTCACTCCAGTATCTAGGAGTGAGTACCTTGGCTGTTTTATTCTTAATAAGTCTACACTGGAGACTAACTTATGCAGTGTCTTGAGTTCGTTAAATTCTGCTTTCAGGTGCAGGCAGTTCTGAGGGACCACCTTCAGCTCTGCTGTCTTGGACCTCAGCTGCTGGCACCTGCCTCTGGGTACAATGCACTGTGAAGCTAGGAACTTTTCTCTCAGATATTTTCATCTTTGCTTTAACTTCCAGAAGGTGTTGAGATTCCCAAGTCCTGGCAATATTAAATTTGGCCAGTATTACCACTGTTCCTTCAAAGCAAAAGATGATGGAAGAGGAGGGAAAAGTTCTAGTCATTTTACTGATGAGGAACTGTTCAAAAAGGCTCCAAGAAAACTGGCTTCCCTCTGAGTGAAACCAGAATCTTGGAGGTTGGGATTATTCACAGGGGATCCATGTAGGGCATGGATGTCCATGCATGTTCCCAGAGCAGTGAAGAAGTCAAGTGAACTGTACACCCAGGGCACTCCAGAGTCCAGGGGGCTGGCATCTGAGCCATTAAAACTAGTATTTCTGCTCCCTTACTTGACCAGGCTAATACTTTTCAGCCTTGGACTGAGAAGTACTAAATTAGTATAATCTAGTCGCTCTTAGATAAACAGACAAAATCCAAGGGAAAGAGAGTATTTTTTTTTATGAAATCATTTTTACTTTACAGAATGACTAACATACATTCAGTCTTGGCAAACATTTTCTCAAAAAAAAATGAACAAATGAACAAAATGAACCCACCACTTCAAAGAAAACAACTGACAGTATTTGTAGGCCAATGATTAAAAGCTTTCAAGCAAAAATTTGAAGTTTGGGAAAATATGCATCCATCAGGACAAGTCTGACAGCTTCCTAAGACTTTTCTGAGGCAATCAGCGATGACGTTAACGAATGTTATCTTTTGGTATTATAAAATGAAACTGGAAAACATTTGGAATATCTGCAAAACTCAATGACTCTATTTTCCAGATGACCAAGGCAAGATGTTAAAGAATTATGCATTGGTAAAAGATCCATTCAAAGTGCTAGAGGGACAATGGATTTTACTTATTTTTGTCATTTTAAAAGTAAGTGATTCATCATAGGACAATGTTGTAAAACAATATGCTGATTACTCAAATGGATTTTAATGTACATGAATATAAAAACTTCATCAATACCATCTCAGATTCACACTGGCAAGAATACCTACACTCACCTGAAGGGATTATTAAAACACTCTGCCCTCTTACAACCATATACAGTATTTGTGTGAGGCAGGATTCTTTTTCTTTTTCTTTTTTAGGATTCTTTTTCTTATACGTCAACCAAAACAACATATTTCAACAGTTGAAAACAGAAGCATATACAGAAGTCTAGCTTTATTGTATTAAAGAAATTTGCAAAAATGAAAACAAGACCATTCTTCTAATTTGTTTGGAAAATAGTTGTTTAATAAAAATTGTTATCTATTAACAATTAATTTAAATATTGTTAACTTCTTTATTAATGTAGTTGTGGGGATTTTGAGCCCATGGCCTCGCACGTGCAAGGTACACTCCACCATGGAGCTACATTCCCAGCCCTTTTTATTGAGCCAGAGTTTCACTAAATTGCCCAGGCTGGCCTCAAATTTGTGATCCTCCTTGCCTCCCGATTAGCTGGGATTACCAGCATGTATCACTGTGCCTGGCTCCATGACAATCGCCAATGAATTAGTGACTAGAAAACAAAACAAACAAACAAATTTTTTTTAGCAGTACTGGGATTGAACTCAGGGCCTTCTCTCTGAGCTACATTCCCCAGCTCTTTTTTAAAATTTTAAGACAGCGTTTCACTAAATTGCTAAATTGTCCAGGCTGGGCTCAAACTTTTGATCCTCCTGCCTCAGCCTTCCAGAATGCTGGGATTAGAGGTGTATGCCATGACATTCAGTTTAGTGACTAAATATTTTAAAACTTTCTCAACTTTACACTTGGTAAATATAAATAGATATAACCAACATAAACAAAACCTCTGTGGAGTTCTCAATAATTTTTAGGAATGTATGGGGGTCTTCAGACCAAACACTTCTAGAGCTGCTAATGCAAAGTCTTTAAGTATACCTGGTACACAAGCAAGTGTGTGTTAGGGAGCAGTAATTATTAACAACAATGATAGTCTGCAGCATATCTGGAGAGCTCATTGGGGCATGACTGAAATTTCCACTTCAGCCTTTGTTCATAATTTGGGAAGTGTTGGGGAATAATCCTGACCATCAGGCAGCTGCCAAGGGCTGCTCTGAAGCTGGATCAAATTTTCAGCACTCAACCTGGTCTCATTATTCCCATGGGGTTCCTTTTAGTCTCAAGAGTTCATGTATGTTTGCACAGGATTTCCCCAAGACACATGCTGTATCTAACCTGCTGCCCTGCAACAGGTTCTAAATTCTATTCTGAAATGGCCCATGAGAACACTCTCTTCCTCAAGGCACCAAACTCTAAGAGCCTCCCTGTCACCAAGGCATGCAGAAGACAACAATACCAGCTAAAATTTCCTTTAAGAGTCAGAGAAAATGATTAATCTCCGGCCTGGAGAAACTCATCAGGCCAGTTGTTGTCACTCACTCTTCCATTCTTCTACTCATTCCTTCATTCAACAAATGTTTCCCTAAGCTCCTATCTTATGTCTACCATTGAGTTAGGTGGCAAATTCCTATGTATTCCTTAAGATCAAAGGTCAATGAAACTTTTAATGGACCAAACTAAGAAGAACTAAATTTTTTAGTGTTGCGCCTCTCACACTGTGCTACAGATATATTTTCTGTATGTCCCAACCCCCCTGATAGAATGTGAGCTCTTCAGAGCCAGGGAATAAATCTTGGTCATTTACCTATGTCCAGGAACATACACCTGGCTTGGATCTGGCACACAGCAGGCATTCACTGAATAAATGAATGCTTAAAGCCCTTCTGGCTCATGTCTTAGCTGCTCAACACAAAGGATAGAATTTAAAACATAGCCAAACCAACCCTTTTCCCAGCATGCTATGCTGAAGGCATGGCACAGCTACATCACCTGATTCTCGGATGAGATGGCAATCAGAGCTAAGAATCTCAGACCATTTCAATGCTGGCAATCAAAGCTATGGTCAATTCTCAGGGAGCTGACCTGATCCCACTTCAGGAGTGGCCTGGAACTTTTTACCCATACTCCCAAACATAGGATGTGCCCCTTTTGGGAGGTAGAACATCCTGTTGGTGGAGAATCTCCACATCATACAAGATGAGTTGAGGACTGGGCAGTAAGATTGTCTGACCCTATTGATCAACCACCCCAATGAAGTAACTCATCCATTGAACCTGCCTCCTGGGTGCAAGCAGCCATAGAAAGGCCCAAGCTCCTGATTTACCTGGACCCTTGGGTCAACTGCCACTCTCTTTTCTAACCCCAGCACAGATTTCTCATGGGGGAAAGAGCATGAACTTTGGAGACACAGTTGTGAGTTCAAATCCCAGTTATGCCATTTTCAGTATGATCTTGGAATACCACTCATTTTCTTTGAGCCTCAGGTTCCTCAATTTATGAAATGGGAAGAACACCATACTTTACAGAGTTGTGAGGACAGAAGTAAATAAATTATGTAAAGTACCTGGCCTGGGCCTGGCACACAGTAGGTGCTCAATACCCGTTAGTTTCTTTCCTCTTCTGCCCTGGAAGAAATGACAGGGAAACTTACTAAGTGAGACTTGCTCAAACCAAATTTATTATTTGAAGCACAGGACAGAGGACAAGAAAAGTGACCTTCCAGGCCTCTTTGAACCCTTGAGTTCATGTTATGTAACATAGCTCTAATTTCCTATTAAGAACCTTTAGTGTTCGCAACCCCTCTGGCCCCTTTTGCCTTAGTTCCCCCACATCACTTTTCAAAGCGGAGAGATTGCATTTCAGAATGAAGGAGGAAATCACAAGGAATCAAGAGTCTTGGGTAGGGAGTAAAAGGGAGATGGTTTATGGGATTGTACCACATTCTGCTCCAAGATGCATGAGCATGTAGCTGTTCAGCAGGGAGCCACCTAGAGCTTGAAGGATGATGGTGGCAGTACGGGCACAGAACTGAATAGCACAAACACAGGCCCTTCCCAGGACACAAGTATGCCTCTCCTCAGTCTTTTCCTTCATCTGCACATCCTACCACAAAAGATCATTAAAACATTCTTTTCCCTAAACACATAATGCAGTCACACCTTCATGCCTGCTATTCCCTCTGCTTCTTCCTTCTCTCCTTGCGAGGCTTGGGTGTCATATCTTCCTGCGTCCACAGACAGAATGAATTGGGCTTTGCCCTGGGATGCCCTAACACTTTTTTATATCTCTCTAGAATAGAACTGATCACATATATTCTAGTAGTTGAAATCTGTTTTCACAATGCTGTGAACTTTCCAAGGGCAAGAGTTACTGTATTCCAGTCTTTCAGCAGAGGCTACAGCCTAGAGTAGGCATGGGTAAGCATTCTGACTGGCAGTTGAATATCATTAACAGGGCAACAACTGGAAAAGTTGGGGGAGGTTTCTTTTTTTTTGAACCAAAATTGTCTCTATTCTTGCTTATGGAAAAGCTCCTCTCTAGGCACTCCCATTATTTGAACAAAATCCTAGGCCTCCTTAATTCAGCTGGTCCTAGACTCAGCTACACTCAAAAATCACCTGTTGCAATCCAACAACGGATTCCTGGGTTCCAGGTCTGGAAGCTGGTTCTGTAGGTCTGGGACAGGGTCCAGCAAAGCACAGGGGATCTGATGATTAGTTAGGCTGGCTCAAGGGAGCAGTGGAATAAAGTAGTAGCAGCTGCCTCTCCCACTGCACATTACTTCTTCACATGCTATCAGAGAGGATTTACTGAGGCACAGTACGTTCAGCTTCCTACTTAAAATCTTTCATTGATTCCTCACTGCTTCAACTACTAGGTGTGGTGAAACACGAGCCCTGATAACTTCCACAGCCTGATCTCTTCTCTCCCTCTAAAAATGAGTTGGGTAGTGCTCTTCTATGGTTCTTTATACACTGCGTTCTTTCTTTAGACATCTTTCTTCCATCTTGCTTGAAGAATGTCTAGAACTCAACCTGGAAGACTAGGTTCCAAGAGCCTTTTTTGACCTAACTTCCTCAGAGATTCATCTCTTGGGCCTCCTCACCACCAACCATCTACAAGAATTAGCACTATAGCTTGTGCTAAGTGTTTCATGGGCAGTACTTACTGGGGCCCTAACATTAACTGAGTGAGCTGTCATTTTATACACAAAAAACTAAGGGTGAAACACTTCAAAAGCCACTTACTAGGATGTAGGATTTGAACCTTTACTTAGAGAAAGCCAAAGCTATAGTTTCTTCTACATTACTGCAGTTATTACATACATTCTCTAGACCATGAGCTCCTTGTAGGCAGGAACCATGTCATGTTTACTTCTGCCTTTGCAGCTAGACCAGGCCAGGCACAGAACAGGGGTTGGTTAGTGTCTACAGAATGCCAGGCTTGCAGACAACTAGGCATCACAGGTGTTCTATGGCTGACCTAAGTGATGCCAGCCTGCTCCAGAAAGAGGGTAGGGCAGGTAAGAGCCAAGATTGTAGAAACCGGGGTTTTAAAATTTTTTTTGAAACAGAGTCTCAGTATATTGCCCAGCCTAGCTTCAAATTCTTGGCCTCAACTCAGCCTCCTGCTTCAGCCTCCCAAGTGCTGGAATTTCAGGCATGTACCACCATGCCCAGCTGACACCTAACTTTTTAATTATAACTTTAACATCTTGTATTAAGCACATAAAGACAATGCATGATATAAGATGAATTTAAACAGTTCTTTTCTAAAATTCTAGGTGCAGTAAGCAAAGAGGTTATGAACTTAATCATCCATCTGGTATCAGACATTGAGCTTATAGCTCTGGGACTTTTTAAGGAAATTAAAAATTTTAAACCCTGAGTGGGTAAGTCTTTATCTTCAAAGGCTGCTGGGATTTTTTTCTTTATAGGAAAGGTTGTTGTTTACACAGTAAGTTTCTACAGGCTTACAAATAAGAACCATTGGTGGCAGGGCTGTCCACTTAGTATCACTTCCTCCTACTGGTTATGGAAGTCATGTGGGCAGGGATTCTAAGCAGGTCAGTGAGGATGGAAGGAGCTTATCCTTCTTTGTGTACCCTAAATAAAGACCCTGGTATAGGTTAATTTGAAACTTTCTGAGTAAATTAAACATAATGATAATGAGATGGTTTTAATAAAGATACGGACTGATCATCTGCTCCAATTCCTCAAGGGAGTAGATTTACTCTGAGCATTGGGAAAATTGGATCTCTTGTGTCCTTTTAAACTAAACTGGGCAAAGTCCCAGAGGGCACCACAGAAAGATCAGTGAGACTCGGAGGTAGGGAAGGGTAGGATGAGCTCATGTCCTCCACTCCCAACTGCTGGTTTACATTCTAGCAAGTCTCCTGGGAGCTGTGTGTGCACCTGGATTACCAACTGAGCAGCCTAAGAGAGCTCAAAGACAGCGGGCAGAGCTAGCAGGTGAAGACATTCAGGCTTCGTCTAGCCACCTGGCCAGCTCCTCCATAGAGGAGCCTCTACGTACCAACAATGGTACAAGTTGCTTCACATTCTCTGGTGAGGTTGTTAATGAGGAGGCGCAAAGGGGAAGAAAGGGGTTCAGTGTCATGAAGCAGGGGGCAGGGCCAGGAGTTCAACTTGTCAGTAAACACTATTCCACTATTCCCCATTGCCTCCCTCCAACTGCTTTTAAGTCTTGTGGTTTTTTTTTTTTTTTTTTTCCCTTGCTAATACGGCAGTACCTGTTTTAGTCTTCTCCTGATGTAAAAGAGGATTTGGGTTCTTAGTGAATATATCTATGTGGTTTAGTGACCTGAAACAACTGGCATGACTTTGAGATCCTAATTAACCTTCAGGTCCTCCAATTTAAATGCATACAGGTTGTGCAAATAACTTAAGGAGCCTAATGAAAACCAGAGGCTTAAAGAGCACACAGTTCCAAAAAAGGGGACAGGTGTTACTCAGAATCACCACTTGGTGAAGAAGTGAACCTGGTATCACCAGATCTTTAGATTGAAAAGAGGCATAAACCCAGATTTGTGGGAAACCTTTTGATTTTTTTAAAATCCAGGCTCACATTAAGACAAAAGCAGAACTAAAACATGTGAAGTGGAACCCTAGAACAAGTCTGTGGAGTGGAAGTAGTTTTAAAGTACTTTTTGGTTTTTTTTTTGAGACAGGGTATAGCTAAGTAGTCCAGGCTGGCCTTGAACTCAAGATCCTCCTGCCTTAGCCTCCTGAGTGCTGTGCTTACAGTGTGCACTACCATATGCAGCCCACATTGATCTTTTTTGCCACTTCTGGATTCCAGCCTACATATGACATTGAGTTTCACTTTCCTTACCTACTCTATGCCTGTAAGATGGGGGTGAGGAGGGATAGGAGTAAGAGATCCTCACAAAAGGCATGTCTGTGGGCAGAGTAAGGACTAACCCTACCCTGTCACCAGGTACATTCTGCCAGGGCACAAAACCATAGTTTCTTAAATCCAGACTTTTATCTCCAACCTGAGCAAAAAAGTGGGGGATGATCAGAACACTTTGTCAGTGTGTTTCATCTGTGTGGCTGTTAAAATTCTCCTAAAGTGCTGGGCCATGGTGGCATATACCTATAGTCCCAGCACCCAGAAGGCTGAGGCAGGAGGATCAATGTAAGCCTGGGCTACACAGTGAGTTCAAGGCCAGCCTGACTATATAGTGAGACCCTGTCCATTCTTCCTCCATTCACCAAAATATATAATGGTGACTATTTTTTTTTTTTTGGCCTGATACCTACAGTGGGAGTCATTTTCACAAATATTTAATTTCTGTGGGTTTGTTTCTTCATCTGAAAAACAGCATAATATTTATATCCCTCAGTTTGTTCATTATTAATCATCAGGGGTGTAATGGTGACTGACACGTTTCTTATACTCTCAGAATTTATATATAAAAACATACAAATAATTGTATCAGTAGTTAATGCATCATATTTGTGCCAAGGAGAAACAGAGGGGAAGGGGGAAGATTAGAAGGTATGTCAAGCGCATGGCATGACTAAATGCGTGAACTGGCTGGTCAAGTAGTGGAGTGGCTAAGTGGAGTATGAACCTAGGACCTAATGAAGCTTGTACCTCTTGGGAAAGTTATATCAATAAAAACAAATTGTTAAATCATCTAAGCTTTTTGGCACCTCTATGTGACAGAAACCTTCAAGTATTGTATGACCTGAATGGGAAGGAGAGATGACAGCTGCCTGAGTCTCCCTTTTCCCACCCTCCCAGGTTTAGGACAGAACACTGCTGGGGGTGCACAGAGTAGGTTAGAGGGGCAAGTAGCCTCAGGGATGGAAGCCAGACCCAGCAGGGATGGGGTCCAGCCTGGAGAGTTTCTTCCAGAACCACTGCCAACTCAGGGTAGGAGTAGTTGTGAAGATATGGTTTCTGACACTCAATAGGTGATGACACTTTTATTAATTTAAAAACTGCTCATTGTCTTCTGAGACACAAAGGAAACCAGCACCAAAACTGGGTTACAATAAGCACAGGTTCTGGGCCGATTAATTCTCCGTCTCTCATTCACCTAATTAGTTATTTCTACTCTGTGTCGGCAAGGTCCTGGGCAAGCTTTGGAGAATCAGATAGATGACACACGCTGGGTCCCTGTGGAGTTCACAGTCCAGTGTGGGGAACAGACACATCAACACAACATTTCATCACAGAATGGGGAGTGCTACCAGAGGGAAGCACAGAGGGCTGTGGGCACAGAAGGGGCACCTGACGCAACTGGGGAGGTCAAGAGAGACTTTCTGGAAATGGTACCCCAAATGGCATCCCCACTCACATGCACAATTCCAGAGATTCTACTAGGAGGCTGTCAAGAGCCATGCCTTCTGGCTGCACCAGCCTCCCAGAGTCCCCTGCTGCCCGATGCAGTGTCTGCAGAGCGAAACGCATCTTCCGCCACGCCTCATCCTCATCCGGCGCTGCATCCGACCCTCCAAGACTCCTGCAGGGGCCTGCCTTCCTCGGCAGGCCCAGCCAAAAGACCAACTCAAAACTCTTTCGTCAGAGAAAGCTTAGGGTGAGCCACCCAGCCCCGGGTGCCAGAACCCTCCCAGAGCAACTGTGGCCCAAGCCACCCCCGCTTCTCTGTGAAGACTGGCAGGGTACCTCCTAGTATCTCCTTTGCTCAAAATAAAGTGACCGTCTTCCAGGCGGCAAGCTGGAAGCTTTCGAAAATCTTCCTACTGCTCACTCTCAGGAGGATTCGCCAAACCTGGGATATGAGAGGGGAGTGGGGGAACCGCCTCGCGGGACAGAGGTACAGAGCGGAGAAAGGGCACATTTGGCTGGGTTTCCACCTTAGTGCAGGAACCCCGCCAAACAGTCTTCTGGGCAGCCTGGCTATGGCTCCAACTGCTCCGCTGGGCAGGGAGGAGGTCCCAGGAGACAGATGCTGGGGGCACAGCTGCTGAGGGGCAAGGGGCTACAGGAAACACAGGAGAAACGGGGGAAGCCGCTCCCAGGGAAGAGGCAAGAGGCTGCGGCCTTGCAGGTCCTGGCACCCTGAGATGGCCTTTGGGGAGAGGGGAGAAGGTGGGCCCACAGGGAGGTGGAGGGCAGAGAGCCGAGCTTTGGCCACAAGACCACAGCCCACTCCAGTGTGGGTGTACGGACAGAACATTTAGCTTCTGCTCTGGCCCGGAGGCGGTGAGGAAAGAGGGCAGCTTCAGCTTGGCCACAGGAGGACCGGCCGAGCCTCGGCTTCGGAGAAAGGGCTCCAGCCTCTAACCCCGCTCCAGGGAGAAAGCCTCGGCCCGGACTCGGGAAGAAGGTCCAGCTCCAGCCCCAGCCCCGCAGAATGGGCCGTGCCCAGCCCCGCCCCGCTCCAGCTCCGAGGAGATGAAAGCGCCCGACCACCCGAAGTCGCCTCGCTCGCTCCTACCTGCGGGCCAGGCACCAGCTTAGGTTCATCCTCCTTTCTGGGGCCGTCGCGGTCGGGCTCCGCCGGCGCCTCCAGGGGCCCTGCACCCGCTCCCACTTCCAAACTTGGCGGCGGCGGCGGGGGCTCGGACGCCTGCGGCTTCTGCAGCCCCACAGTCCGTGCCCGCTCGCGCCGGCCCGCGCCGCCGCTCGGCCTGCTCCGCCTCCGAGTCATGCTGCCACTCGCGCCGCTCCCTGGCTCCACTCGCGCCGCCGCTGCCGCCGCTCCCCTCACAGGACAACAGCCAATATGGCGGCTCCCGGCTCCCCCTCCGCCCGCTGCCAGCAGGTCAGAGGGCACGCGGAGTCCGCGCCGCCGCACTAGCTCTGGATGCTGTCCGCGCCATTTTTAATGAGGTCATCGCCCTGAGTTCTCGGAGAGAAAAGCCAGGTGGAGAGTCACCCTCTCCGACTCACACAGATTTTAAGAGGTGTGACCTAGTGGAGAAACACAGTGATAGCCGCGCTGCGCCGGTCTAGGATCTTAATAGTTGTCTGTTAAATCATCGAATGAATTAATTTCTGCTACGGTACTTTCACACTCCCGGCCTGAGTTCTCCCAACAGCACCTCAAGGCAGGTATGAATCGTTTCCATTTTTCAAAAAAGAAACATTGAGGTTACAAAAGGCCTACAAAATGTTGCTTAATGTCATTCAGCAGAGATCATGGGCTGAGCTGAAACAGACCAAGGGATCGTCTAGGTCAGTGATGACGAGACTTTTAAAGCTTCCAATGGCAACAAACAGCCTGCCCCGGCACGCCTGTCATAGGTTCACTTCCACCGGTAGGTCTTTATTTGCAACGTGTGATTCAGTGAGAGACCAGCCTTCTGTGTTTGAGATCACTAGACCCACACCTAGTTCTTTTACCCTGAGCCTGGTAGGGAAGATGAACAGTTTCACACCTTCAAAACTGTTTCATCAGAGCAAGCTTAGGGCCAACCACACAGCCCCCGGTGCCACAACCCTCTCAGAGCAACAGTGGCCCATGCTGTCCCCTCTCCTTAAAATACACAGTTACAACATGTGCGATAGATGACTGAGGCGCATCCTAGGTCAGTGTTTCCAAAAAAGTAATGTGTGCAGAAGAAGATTCTGAGAGATACACAAAGGAGCATTTACAATTTTTAGTATTTAAACGGTTAGTTGTTAAAATGGGATTTTTTTTCTTTCTTATTTTTTTCCCATTTCTTCCCCTTATTTTGTATATATACAATTTATGTAAATAGTACAAAGTTTTTTAAAAGTTTTGAGTGCTGTGTGTCTCATGCCTGAGTCAGTGGTATTCTGAAACTTTACAGTGATAATATGTAGAGTTGCTGTAGGTATCACTAACAAAGACGTAATCCTGACATTGGCTTCCCGAAGAACTATGTGAAATGTCTTGGTGCCTTAGTTACTAGGAATACAAATCAAAAATCGTATTTCATTCCATCATACGGGTTAGTGCCACTATCAAAGATTTCTCTGACATCACCATCACTTCTCCAATCTGGCCAAAGTAGAAGAAAGATGGCTTTAAGGAATGACAGAGCCAGTGTGTTGTAGTTACTTTTTCGTTGGTAAGACATAATATCCGACACAAATTAAAAGAGTAAAGGTTTATTTTGCCTCACAGTTTGTAGAGGTTTCAGTCCATAGTCAGTTGGCTCCAAGGCAGGGCAGCATGACTGAGGAGCGTGCGGAGGAGAAACAGTCCGTGGCAGGGTAGGCAGAAAGCAGCAACACTGAAGCAGCAAGCAGTGAGCCTGCCTTTCCTTTTTATCCCATTCAAACTATAAACCTTTCGGGTGGTGCCACCCACACCCAAAGTAGGGATTCCGTTTTCAGGAAATCCATTCAGCCACACCCAGAACTATGCTAATTCCAATCAGTGGACTAATTTAGTGTCACAGAATTTTAATCCCAGTATCACACACTCTAGATCCAGCTGGCTCTAAAAAGCCCCGCCTATGAATGCAGAAAGCTTTGGGAGACATCTAGATACAAGCCGTAACACAGGTCCAGAGATGCAGCTCAGTGATAGGACTCTTGCCTAGCATGTAGGAAGCCCTGGGTTCAATCCTCAAGACTGAAAAAAAAAATTAAATAAAATAAAGAAAAGGAGGATTACAATAAACTATAACCTGGTAAGGACTCCAGTTGCAGGCACTCTTCTAAATGTAGTCTTCTTGGGGCAGATTGGCAGTTATTGACTCCCAGCATTTAATCAGAGGTCTAGTCAGTGCTTATTCTTCTATACAGGAGTCCTTTTTATCCCCTGCAGATACGTTCTGAGACCTCTAATGGATGCCTGAAACCATGGATAGCACTGGGAAATATATATATATATATATATATATATATATACACAGACACACATATATATGTTATGTTTCCTATACACACACGTATAATAAAGTTTAATTTGTAAATTAGACACAATAAGAGACTAAAAACAATAACTCATAATAGCATAGTTATCACAACATATGTTAATAAAATTTCCAGCATCACTCTTCCTGTGCTGTGGAGCCATTATTAACTAAAATAAGAACTATTTTGAACACAAGCACTGTGATGCCATGATGGCCAATCTGATAACCGAGATACTGATAACCAACTACTAAGGTTGACCTAACTAGTAGTAAGTGACTAACAGGTAGTGTATGGACAAAGAAGTGATTCACATGCTGGGCAAAACAGAGAGGGATGGTGTGAAATTTCATCGTACTACTCAGAGCTGCTCATAATTTAAAACTTATTTTTAATTTCTGGAGTTTTCCATTTAATATTCCTGGACCACAGTTGACCTCAGGTAACTGACACTGTGGGAAGTGAAACTGCTGAAGGGGAGCTGCTATACCAAACATCAGCAATAGTTTGTATTTTTTGGCAAGGGCAACAGTAAACCTTTACTAACTTGCTTCTGGAACATGTCATTCCCTAGACACACTTGGTTTGTAGGGATTTTTTGGGAAGGGAGGGTGCTGGGCATTGAACTCAGGGCCTAGTGCTTGCTAGGCAAGCGCTTAACCACTGAGCTAAATCCCCAACCCCGTTTGTAGGGATTTTTGACCAAAGCACCATTCCGATGGATATCAGGCTAATCAGCTTTGCCACTGTTGATGTCATCCTGATGGATTTGAGAGGAGGAAGTAGCAGATACACTGTATGATTTGATAAGGCATGAGTGCTCACTTCAGCAGCACATATATTAAATAAGACATAATATGTGTGCCAGAGGATAGATAATAAATCCCACACAAATATAGGGGCCTGTCTACTCAGGGTACCACCTAGGGCTCTGGGGTGTTGTATTGGTCTATTTTCTAGAACTATAATGAAATACTGGACGTTAGGTAGCTTATAAAGAAAAGAAGTTAATTTAGCTCACGGTTCTGGAGGTTAAAGGGCACAATGCCAGCATTGGCTTGGCTCTGGTCATCTCTCACTTCACAGTGAATGCCACCACAATAGTGGGAGTGCATGCAAAATACAGAGATCACATGATAAGACAGGAAGCCAGAGCACTGGGAGAGGCTAGTCTTTTAACCTCCCACCAGGCCCCATCTCTTCAAGGTCCCACCACCTCTTAACGTAGCCACAGTGGGAACCAAGCTTCCAATACATGAACCCCTGGGGGATAAATTCATACCATAGTAGATGTGTTAATATATTCCTTACAAAGTGAAAAACAAGCTGCCCTATTTATCACATTCCCTACCAGTAAGAAAGAAGTACAATACTTCTTTCACTTGAAAGTCACCAGGGGCTGGGGATTTAGCTCAGCGGTCAGTGTGTCTGCTTGCAAGCACAAGGCCCTGAGTTCAATCCCCGGCACACACAAAAAAAAAAGTTGCTAAACTCTTGGGAGGCTGAGGCAGGAGGATCATCATGAGTTGAGCTACATAGTGAGCTCAAGACCAGCCTGTACTGCATAGTGAGACCCTATCTCAAAAAACAAACCAACAAAAAAAGAAAAAAGAAAAAACGGAAGCTGCCAAATTAAGTTGGGAGAATATTCAAGGAGAGAAAGTTTTCTTGTAGGACCAGGCTGCAGAGTAAGTTGTTTGAGCTTTGGCCTTTCTACACAAGCTTTGGATTTCAGAGTTATGCTGTACCCTCCTTCAGCAAATAGTTGTTTTCCTTTTGAGAAGTAGTTCCTGGCTTGATGCAGGGATCTGGTGAAATTGGATGCCTGACTATGGCATACCAGGAGACCATGTAACTTAAACTTAGTGTTATCTTATTTACCCAGCCATAATATCACTGCAGCCAGGGTAGGTGGCCAGCAGCACTCCATCATTAAGAGGAAGTGACATATATGGCCCAGGTCCAAGCAAGTCCTAAAGTACAGTACGAGTAGTTTGCCTGAGTGAGTTGCTTACATTCCTTTTATGCTACTCTTCCCTTAATCTGTATTTGTGGTCTCAAGTGTTCTTTATGATGAGTTGACCAAGGAAGAAAAAGTCTGAAGTCCATTTTACAGATGGCTCCATGTGGTATGCTGGTTCCAGCCTAGATGTGTATTGTTAGGGTGGTCCAGTCTTTACAGATGGCTTAAGTGTATAGAAAAGGGAAGTGTGTGCAGAAACCTTGAAATAAAGACACATGGATTCCTGGGTACTAAATAATAGCTTGCTCCATTGATCAGAGACTTGGAAGGAGAAAAACTGAAAGCTTCATGATGGGAACTTGTGAGGTAGACAAATGTGGGCAGACTTCCCAGAATAGCTTCAGAGCATACAGTTAGTTATTTGTGTCCCAGATGAATGTTCATTAAACGAATCTCTTGAAAGATTGAAGTGAAGTATGGCCCTGTCTACCGCTATTGGACTTCTTCCCCACCCACTTCAGAGCTTGTTCAGTGGGTTCATGAGAAAATTGATCCAGTACTATAATATGAACTGTCTCATTTCTAAGGTTGACCTAACTACTGTTAGTGATGAGTCCAGTTTTCTACCCTCAGGGAACTAGCCTGAACCTCTGTGTGGAACCTTATTTCGAGGAGACCAACCAGCTATCTTCTAGCAGAATGTTTACATTAGACTGTGTATCAATCAGAGTTGTATAACTGCTATCACAAACAGCCCTCAAATGTCAAGGGTTTAACATCCCTTCATGGGCATGCCCCCAGTGATTTAAGGGTCTTCGAAACGGCCCCATCTCCTCCAACCCCTCCTAGCTGAGCCACCCTAGGATCAAGTTTTTAAGACATGGACATTTGGAGGACACTCATCTAAACCATAGCAATTTGCGAGTTCAAGTTTCCACTCTGTGAACATTCTTGTTTGTGTCACAGTCCAGTGCTGGTTGAAGGGGAATTTTCTTTATGTAGTCGCTCAGGGATCCAGTCTCCTATTTTGCAGCTCTGCTTCAAGTAGGCTCTCCAGGTTCTGGAAGGCAGAGGATAGAGGCTTGTATAGGCCGTTTTATGTGTGTGGAGGGAACATTTTTGTGAGTCAGAAATGACTAGTCATTTTTCATTCACCTATTGTTGGTGAGAATTCAGCCACGTGACTCCATTGGATTGTCATCCTTGCTTCCCACCCTTTCCCTTCTCCCCAGGTAATCACTGACCTGCTTTTGATATCTACAGAGCATTTTGAGTTTTCATATAGTGTGAACTCTTTGCCTGCCTTCTTCTCCTTGGCATAGTTATTCTGTGAGTCATTCACATCATAGTAGGTATCAATAGCTCATTCCTTTTTATTGCTGAGTGTATGAATGTACCACAGTTTGTAATTCATTCAATGTGAATGAGTAGTCATGGTAAACATTTCTCATGCTTTACATTACCTGTTATGCTGCTCTGACACCTGGAAGAAAATATACAAGGTATGATTGAAAAATATGATGAATATTTAAATTTTAAAAATGTGTTACGGTAAATACATTGCTATTAATCTTCTTCAAAATACCTCCCCTTGCCTGGAACACACTTATTCCATTGTTCTTGCCACTTTCTGAAACAGTTTTAGAAGTTCTCTTTCATGAATGTCTTTAATTGTACTGGTGTGGCTGTCTTGGTGTCTTGAATTGATTGAAAATGTTTATTTTCTGTGGTCATTTTGATTTGGAGGAAGAGCTGGAAGTCTCAGGGTGCCAGACCCAGTGAATAAGATGAATGAGGATACATTGTAATTTTTTTTAACACTGTAATATTTTTATGAGCCTGCCTCTCTGTTGGATGTCACTTTACAGCAGTATTAACCGTATTTTTTTAAATCACATCTCTTAAAAAGGATTTCCAGAACTGCTTCAGAAAGTAGAAGAACAATAGGATAAGTATGTTTAAAGTGAGGGGGAGTATTTTGAGTGAGATTAATGACAATGTGTCTTTTACTGCCGTAAGTTTAAAAAAATTTTTAAACATTCATCTTGTATTTTAATTATACTGCATGATTAAAACAAGTACGTAATGCATAATAACTATGTTGAAATTATATCTTTCACAGCTATTTAAATTTACATGTTTTTACATGTTTACTTAAAATGGGTGAAGCTGGGCATGGTGGTGTGTACCTGTAGCCCTAGCTGCTGGGAAGGTTGAAGTGGGAGGATCACTTTAGCCCACAAACTGAGGGCCAGCATGAGCAACATAGTGACACCTCATCTTTAAAAAGTCAGTGAGAGGGCTGGGGATTTAGCTCAGTGGTTAGAGTGCATGCAGCACAAGGCCCTGAGTTTGATCCCCAGCACCAAAAAAAAAAAAAAAATCAATGAGAGAAGGACTGGCTTCATAGATGTGCAACCTGTGCACTTGCACAGAGCCCCACACTCAGAAGGGCGCCATGCTTGACTTGTTGCCATCCATAGCCTTCTTAGAGTCTTAAAGTTTAAAGAGGGCCTATATTTTCACTTTGCCCTGGACACTATAATTTATATAGCTAGTCCTGTTTGAGAGTGTGTATAGGTTTTTTTTTTTTTTGTTTTTTGTTTTGGTGCTGGGGATCGAACTCAGGGCCTTGTGCTTACAAGGCAAGCACTCTAACCGCTGAGCTAAATCCTCAGACCCGTGTATAGTTTTTAAAACTGCTTTTAGGAAAAATGCCAGCAAAAGTTCAGAGATCGCTGGCTTAAAATTTGAAGGTCACTAGTCTAAACCATCTTTAAGGACTCAGGCTTTTATTTCTTTACTTATTTATTTTGGGTGCTGGGATTGAACTGAAGGCCATGTGCTTGCTAGGCGAGCGCTGTACCACTGAGCTAAATCCCCAACTCCTGGCTTGTGCTTTTAGAACTTAAAATTCAAGATGGTTTTTATATTAGTCAGATTTCTGTCACTATAATGAAACACCTGAGTCAATTGTAAAGGACAAAGGTTTATTTTGGCTTATGGTTTTGGAGGTTTCAGTCTGAGATTGAGTCGTCCCTTTTTGTATGGTCTCTGGTGAAGGAAATATGGCAGGAGCAGATGGTGTACCAAACCACTGATCTAGTGAGCCAAAAAGCAAAGAGAGACAGGAAGAAGAGTCAGGGTTCTACAAAGCCCATCACAGGTATACCCCCCCCCCATTACCTAAGGACTTCCCACTCTGCCCTACTGCCTTTTTTTTAGGCCTCGCCACCTACAGCTTCCAATACCTCCCCATAGAGTCACCCTTGGACAAAGCCTTTAACACATGGACCTTTGGGAGACACTCAAAAAGAGTTTTCTTTTCCCCACATCCTCTCCAGGATTGGTTATTATTTGATTTTTTAATAGCCGTTCTTTCTGGGGTAAGATGGTATCTCAGTGTACTTTTAATTTGCATTTTTCTAATGGCTAGTGATGTTGAACCTTTTTTCATGTATTTTTTGGCCATTTGTACTTCTTTTTTGTTGTTGTTGTTTGTTTTTTAAGACAGGGTCTTGCTATGTAGTTCAGGCTGACCTTGAACTCACTATGTAGCCCAGGCTGACCTTGAACTCACTATGTACCCAGGCTGGCCTTGAACTCAAGGTGCTCCTCCTGCCTCATCCTTTCAAGTGCTGGGATTACAGATGTGTGCCATCACGCCTGGCCTGTATTTCTTCTTTTAAATTCTGTTTGTTTTTTTTAATTAGTATGTGTTTTTTGGGTGGGTGCTGGGGATTGAACTCAGGGCCTTGTGCTTCCTAGGCAAGCACTCTAACCACTGAGCTAAATCCCCAACAGTACATGTTTATAGTATATAATATTTACATTTCTTGTGGGGAATTGGTAGATGTACATAATACATATTCATTCCTTTTTTTCATTCGTTCTATCCATCTTGACTCCTTTTTTTGGGTACATGTTTGCAGTACATAATGTTTACATTACTTATGTGAAATTAGTACATGTACACAACACATCTTAATTCCTTTTTTCATCCCCTTTCTCCTCCCTTCCCTCTCCATCTTTTTATCCCTTTCCCTTTCTAAAAAGATCTACCTCCCTTTTCTATCATCTATCTTTTATTTTGCTCTTTATTTATACTTTGGGGTTTTATATAAGAGAATCAGTACACTATTTAAACTTGTGTGTCTGATTTATTTCACTTAACATTATGGTCTCAAGGTGCATCCATTTTTCTACACATGACTCAAGTTTATCTTTGTTTATGGTAGACTAGTACTTCATTGTGTATGAATACCACATTTCTTTATCCATTCATCTGATGATGGACATATAGACTGCTTTCAAGATTTAGCTATTATGAATTGTACTGCTATAAACATAGTATGCATGTATCACTGTAATATGATGTCTTTAACTCTTTCTGGAAAATACCTACAAGGAGTATAGTTGGGTCAATGGAATTTTTAGCTTCAACCTTTTGTGGGATGTCCATATTGATTTCCAAAGTGACTGTACTAGTTAACATTCTCGCCAACAGTATAGAAGGGTTCCTTTTGCACCACAACCTCTCTAGCATTTGTTATTATTTAATTTCTTTATGATGGCCATTCTTTCTGGGGTAAAGTGAAATCTCAGTATTGTTTTAATTTGCATTTCTCTAATAGCCAGCAATGTTGAGCATTTCTTCATATATTTATTGGCCATTTGTACTTCTTCTTATATGAATCTGTATTCATTTCAGCTGCCCATTTTTTATTGGGTCTTTTATTCTGAGGAGTCTATTTTTTTAGTCCTTTATGTCATTTAGATTTTAGTCATCTGTCTGAGGAATAGATTGTAAAATATTGTTTCCATTCTGTAGATTTTCTATTCACTCTGTTGGTTGTTTCTTTTGCTGTGCAGAAGCTTTTTAATTCAATATGATCCCATTTGCTGATTCTTGATACTATTTCCTGTGCAACATGAGTTCTGTTCAGAAAGTCCTTGCCTATGCTTATGATTCAAGAGTTTTACCTATTTTGTCTTCCAGTGGGTAGAGTGTTTCTGTTTTAACATTTAGTTCTTTGATTCGTTTTGATTTTAGTTTAGTACATGGTGAAAGATACTGGTTCAGTTTTCTGCATGTGGGTAGCCAGTTTTCGCAGCATCATTTATTAAAGAGGTTACCTTTTTTTGTGGTTTGTGCCTATATGTCACCCCAAAGTCTCATAAAGTCATAGATGGGGCTTTTTCAGAGGTGGCTGAATCTAGAGTGTGTGATGCTGGGATTAAGGACATGTGATTACTAAATCAATCCACTGATTGGTTTGGCACTGCCCTAATCCTGGCAGCCTAGATATGTTATAAATGGCCAGGAAGAAGCTGCTTAGGTCTCTTTTTGCTTCCCTTGCTTGCCTTGTTGACTTCTGCCTGTCTGCTATGCCACCCTGCCTTGGATCCAGCTGATTGTGGACTGAAACATCTATGAACTGTAAGCCAAATAGACCTTTCCTCTTTAATTTTGGGCGTCAGGTATTTTGTGTCAGCAACAAGAGAAAAGTAACTAAAACACCTTTCCTCCAGTGTGTGTTTCAGCCTCTTTGTCAGGCTGAAATAATTGAATGTACTTGGGATTGTTTCTGTATTCTCTATTCTGTTTCACTGATCCTCATGTCTGTTTTTGTGCCAGTACCATGCTGTTTTTAATCATGTAGCTTTGTAATACAAATTCAGGTCCAGAATTGTGATGTCTCCCACTTTTCTCTTTTTACTCAGGTTTTCTTTTACTATTCTGGGTCTCTTCTGGTTCCATATGAATTTTAGGATTGTCTTCTCCAGTTCTGTGAAGAATATTTTTGGAATTTTCATTGGGATTGCATTAAATCTGTGTATCAGTTTCAGAAGTATAGCCATTTTGATCATATTGGTTTTGCCTATCCAGGAACAGGGGATATCTTTCTATTCTATGATGTCCTTTTTCAGAGTGCTACAGTTTTCGTTATAGAGGTCTTTCACTTCCTTGGTAGGGTTAATTCCTAAATATTTGAATTTTTTTTGGTGCTATTGCATGTGGTACTTTTTTCCTAATTTCTTCTTTTGGTGGGTTCATCAATGTACAGGAATGCTATTGATTTTGGGGTGTTGATTTTCTAACTTGCTGGATTACTGAACTTGATTATTAATTCAAAGAGTCTTTTGATGGATTTTTGGGTCTTCTGTGTACAGGATTATGCTATCTACAAATAATGATAATTTGACTTTTTCCTTTCCTATACATACCCTTTTTATTTCTTTTCTTGCCTAAATGTGCTTGCTAGTGTTTCAAGTGCTATGATGAACAGGACTCATGATAGTGGACATCCTTGTTTTGTTCCTGATTTTAGAGGGAAAGCTTTCAGTTTTCTCCCCCATTCAATGTGATGTTAGCAATAGCTTTATCATAAATGGCTTTTATCAGATTGAGGTAATGTCCTTGTATATCTGTTTTCTTCAGTGGTTTTTTTTATCATGAAAGGATTTTGAATTTTGTCAAAGGTTTTTTCTATATCCATTGAGATGATCAAGTGATTTTTGTCCTTGCTTATGTTTATGTGATATATTACATTTATTGATTTGTATATATTGAAGCATCCCTGTATCCCTGGGATGAAGCCTCATTGGTCATTATGTATCATGTTTTTGATGATTTGTTGCATTCTGTTTGCCAGTATCTTGTTAAGGGTTTTTGTGTTTATATTCGATGAAGAGATTGTCTATAGTTTTCTTTTTTGTTTGAATCTCTGTCTGGTTTTGAAATCAGGGTAAGTGAAATCTGGTTTTGGAATCAGGGGTGACTTTGGGAGTACTCCTTCCCTCTTAATTTCATTAAAAAGCTTGAGAGGTATTGGGGTGAAAAGTTCCCAGAAGTTTTTGTAGAATTCAGCAGTGAATCCATCTGGATGTGGGCTTTTCTTAGTTGGTAGGTTTTTTATTACTTCTTCAACTTCATTGCCTGTTACTGGATTATTCATGGTTTTGAAATCTTTTGGTTCAATTTTTGTAATTCCTATGTATCTAGAAATCTATTTCTTCTGAATTCTCCAATTTAATGGTATACAGATTTATGAAGTAGTTGTTAATAATGTTTTTGACTTCAGTAGTGTGCGTTATGATTTCACTTTTTTCATTTCTAATTGCATTGATTTGGGTCTTTTTTTCTTCTTTTTTGATTAAATTGGCTTAAGGTTTGTCTATTTTGTTCTTTTTTTGAAGAACTGTCTTTTAGATTCATTAATTTTGGGGGGGTTCTGGTCTCAATTTCACTGATTTCTTCTCTGATCTTTATAATTTCCTTGTTTATTTTTGCTTTGGGTTTAGCTTGTTCTTGTTTTTCCAGAATCTTGAGGTATATTATTAGGTTATTTATTTGGGCTTGCTCTGTTATTGTGATGTGGGCATCCATAGCTGTAAACTTACTTCTTAGGACTGCTTTCCTTTTGTCCCACAAGTTCTGGTATATTGTACTGGCATTATCATTTAGTTCTATAAACTTTCTTATTTTTTTCTTGATTTCTTCTGTAACCCATTGTTTAGTTAAGAGTATATTGTTTAGTTTCCATGCATTTGCATAATTTCTGTGTTTTCTTTTGTCATTGATTTCTAACTTCATTGTACTATGGTCTGATAATATGCATGATATAATTTCAATTCTTTTACATTTATTTAATGCTGATTTATTGGCTAGCGTGTGGTATATTTTGGAGGAAGCCCCATGTGTATGGGGTCAGGCATTTAGCTTGGTGATAGAGCACTTACCTAACAAGTGCAATCCCCAGCACTTGAGTTCAGTCCCCAGGATTCCCCTACAAAAATTTCCATATGTTGCTGAAAATAATGTGTATTTTGCTGTTGTTGGGTGGAATATTCTGTAGATATTTATGTACTTGTTCTGAGCTCTATCTGTTCCTTTTGGTTGCCTATTTTTTGATTAGGTCTTTTATTTTGGGGAATCCAATTATTTTGAGTTTACAATTATATATTGTAAATGTTAGTACTCTTTCTGAAGAATAGCTGGCGAATTTTTTTTCACCATTCTGTAGGTTGTCCCGTAACACTCTGTTGGTTGTTTCTGTGAAGAAGCTTTTTAATTTGATACGATCCCATTTTATTTATTTATTTATTTATTTATTTATTTATTTATTTATTTTGGGGCACTAGGGATCAAACTCAGGGCCTTGCACTTGCTAGGTAAGTGCTCTACCACTTTTTTTTTGTTGTTCTGGGGATTGAATTCAAGGCATTCTGCTTGCAAGGCAAGCAATTTAACCACTGAGTTAAATCCCCAGCCCCTCTACCACTTAAACTAAATCCCCAACCCCTGATCCTATTTATTGATTCTTGATAGTATTTCTTGTGCCACTGGGGTTCTGTTCAGAAAGTCATTGCCTACACCTATGTCTTGAAGAGTTTTACCTATGTTGTCTTCCGGTAGATTAAGTGTTTCTATCTTAACATTTAGATCTCTGATCCATCTATGTGGCCTCTTGATGCAGTCAAGAGATATGGTGAGCATTAGATGATTGAGGCTGCTGTTGGAGGAACATGGCATATTGTTTTATAGTAAATTTCATAAGCATAAGGTGTACATGCTAAAATAACAATTAAATGTATAGTATAGTAAATGCATAAAGCAGTGACATAGTCATTTAGGATCGTTATCAAGTATTATGCACTGTGCATAATTGTATGCACTATACTTTCATGCAGCTGACAGCACAGTAGGTTTTTTTACACTAACATCACCACAAACTTGAATAATTCCTTGGGCTATGTCAGGATGGCACCATGTCACCAGGTGACAGCAATTTTTCAGCTCCATTATCTTCTGGGATCACCATTGTATATGCAGTCCATCTTGCAACAAAATGTCATTGTGCAGTATATGACTGTATTTATATATAGTGTCTTAGTTACTTTTCACTGAGACACAATACCCAAAACCCTCAAATTAGAGGAGGAGAGGTTTATTTTGGCTCACAGTTTGTAGAGGTTTTATCTTGTTGGCTCCAAGCAGTGCGGCATGCCAGAGGGGCACAGCAGTGGAGAAATAGCTAATGGTATGGCAGCGAAAAGCAGAGAGAGCTCAAGGCAGAAGGGCAGGAAATAGACCCTCCCAAGCCATGCCCTTAGTGACCCATCTCCTCCCAACATCACATTTAGCTGTAAGTTTATCAGCAGACTAATCCACTGGTGAGTATCATGCCACCATGATCCAATCACCTCCCTCAAACTCCACCTATGAGTGCATGAGACTTGCGGGCAGGCATCTAGATATAAACCATAACATATAACTCGAACCATTTCGTCTGCATCCTTACAGCCTTCTTTATCCAAGTTGCCTAAAATTTGCTTTGTAACTTCTCACAAGGGAAAGAGTAGGTGGCTTTATATCTGGGCATATACTGTATTTAAAATAGACCCTGTCCTGTAGGTGCTTTCTGTGTGAAGCAGACAGTTCATTTATCCATGATGTGGACAGGGCTGTAGTGGGGGAAAGCTAAGAGGCTGTGGAAGTACAAAAGATGCCCAGGTGTTTGAGAGAATATTTTAAAATTCTTATTGTGTTATAATCAATGCACAACACATATATTTTAAGTGTACAGCTTGATGGATTTTTGAAAACTGAACATCCACCAGCTGTGGTGGTGCACGCCTGTAATCCCAGCACTCAGGAGGCTGAGGCAGGAGGATCGCCATGAGTTAGAGGCCAGCCCCAACTGCACAGTGAGACCCATCTCAAAAACCTGAAACCAAAAAACACTGAGCATCCTTATCCATATCAAGTGTGATTAGATCCTGATTTCTTGTAGCGTAGATTAGTTTTGCTCATTTTGTACTTTATTTAATTTTTTTATCTTTAAAAAATTCTTTGAGTGGAAGCATACAAGAGTTGGTTCTTCTACTGGTTTATTTCACTCAACATTGTACATGTGGTTGTGGAGTATTGTTATTGCAGTTTAGTCTTCCATTCCAGTTTAGTCTACACCCACAGTTCATTTACTCATTCTAATATTAATGGGTATTTGGATTGTTTTTGGTTCTAAATTCTTGTATCTAATTGTGCCTGTGACATCTCCATTTGAAAGTCTAATAGGCATTTCAATGCAATATGTTCATAGGCAAACTTTTGACCTTCTTTTCTCTCTAATCTTGTCATAGCCTTCCCTATCTTAGTCAAGGGGCTATTTTTTCAGTTTCTCAAGTAAAACTTCAAAAATACTCAAGAAACTCAATAACATGCATAGTCTGATTAAAAATAGGCAATAAGCTAGGTGCTGTGGCACACACCTATAATTCCACCTACTTCAGAGGCTGAGGCAGAAGGACTGCAAGTTTGAGGCCAGTCCAGACAACATAGTGAGACCTCATCTTAAAAAAAAGACAATAAGGGCTGGAGATTTAGCTCAGCAGTTAGAGTTCTTGCCTAGCAAGTGCAAGGCCCTGAGTTCAATCCTCAGCACCAAAAAAAAGAAAAAGAAAAGAAAAGAAAAGAAAAGATATTTTTCAAAAGACATTGCAAATGGCCAACAGTTATATGAAAAAATATTCAACATAACTAATTATTCAATAAATGCAAATCAAAATGCATTTCACTCCAGTTAGAATGGTTATAATAAAAAGAAAAGATACTGGCATGGTGGAACATGCCTGTAATCCCAGTACTCGGGAGGCTGAGGCAGGAGGATTGCTGCGAGTTTGAGGCCAGCCTGGGCCACATAGTGAGTTCAAGGACATCCTGAACTACATAGCAAGACCCTGTCTCAAAAAACAAAAACAAAAAAAGAAAAAAGAAAAAGAAAAGATAACAAGTGCTGGTAAGGATATGGAGAAAAGTGGAGCCACACACACTATTGGTGATAATGTAGATTAGTGCAGCCATTATGGAAAACATTTTGGAAATTCCTAAAAAATTAAAAATAGGACTATCGTATAGTTCAGCAATTCCACTATTAGGCATATATCCGAAGAAAATGAAATGAGTAGATGACCTCATGTTTATTGCAGCACTATTCACAATAGCCAAAGTATGGAATCAACGTAAGTGTCTAGTGGATGGATAAATAAGGAGAATGTGGTATGTATATATGTGGAATAATATTCAGCCACAAAAAGGATGAAATCCTGGCATTTGTGAGAACATGAATGGAACTGTAGGTTATTATGTTAAATAAAATAAGCCAGGCATATTTGTGTGTGGAACCTGAAAGAGATACTCTCAAAGGGGTTGAGATTAGAGTGGTGGTTACCAGAGGGTGAGGTGAGTTGGGGGAGGAGTTGGGAAAGGTTGGTTATGGGGACAAATTACAGTTAACACAGTGGGTGACTATAGATAATGTACTGTATAATTTTATTTTTTACCTTTCTTACTTTCCTATCCCAATGTATATTTTTTAAGTGCTAGAAGAAAGGATTTTGAACATTTTCACCCTAAAGAAGTAATAAATACTTGAGTTAGATATGTTTACCATCATTTAAACATTACACAATCTAAATATGTATCAAAACATCACATGGAGGGGGTTGGGGCTTTAGCTCAGTAGTAGAGTACTTGCCTAACAAGTGCAAGGCCCTGAGTTTGATCCCCAGCACCTCCCCCCCAAAATCACATGGTACCACAAAATAGGTACAATTTTATGTGAAAATTAAAAATTTTTTAAATGCATTTAAAAGTTGAATCTATCTTTTACTTCTTTATATAACATTCATATCCAATTCATTAGCAATTTTATCAGCTTTACTCAGGGCCTTGAGCTTGGTAGGCAAGCACTCTAATCACTGAGCTAAATCCCCATTCAAAATATATCAAGAGCTAGGTTCAGTGGTGCACACCAGTAGTCGAAGCTACTTGGGAGGCTGAGGTAGGAGAATCACTTGAACCTGGGAGTTTGAGGCTAAACTAGGCAATAGAGTAAGACCCCCTTCTCACACAAAACGAAACAAAAGCAAAACACCAAATACATCACAAATCTGATCAGTTTTTACTATTTCCACTGCTATCGCTATGACCCAAGCCAACATCTTGTCATCTGAATTATTGCCTTAAGTTTATAATGGGCCTTCTTCCTTCTACATTAACTCCTACCCCAGTCAATCCCAACAGCCATCAGAATAATTATTTTAAATTATGAGCTAAACAGTCCACTTCTCTGATCACACAGAATAAAAAATCAAGCTAACACTCTCACTTCCATCTAAGCCCTTACTTTCCATCACTGACCTCTCTTACTACTTTTCTCTTTTTTACTCTGCTCTAACCTTGCTGGTCTCTTTGCTGTTTCTTAAAATAGTAAGGAAGCTCCTGGCTGCTCAGGCTGGCTTCAAACCCATGGCAGTCTTCACGCTTCACCCTCCCAAGTGCACATTAAAGTAAAGGCTTTTTTTCTTTCTTTCTTTCTTTTTTTTTTTGGGTGCTGGGGATTGAACTCAGGGCCTTGTGCTTGCTAAGCAAGTGCTCTACCACCGAGCTAAATCTCCGACCCCAAAGTAAAGTTTTTTAACATTAAATAAAAAAAATATAAAGAACTGGTGGTGTAGCTTAGTGATAAATCATACTGGTTCAATCCACAGTACCCATTACCACACACACAGAACAGAGGCATAGACAATATAACTAATGAAACATTCTTTCCAAAAGCTGAATGCAAATCTGAAGAAAAAAAGAAATAACACAAATTAATAGTATAATAGAAAGCAGAGAGGGAGGGAGTGAGAGAAAGAGAGGGAGAGAAAATCAGTATAACCAAAACGTGTTTGTTTAAAAAGATCAACAAAATTGACAAATCCTCAGCTATACAATGGTTTCTCAATTTTCACATGATGAACATTTTGAGCCAGAAAATTCTTCATTTTGAGGGATGTTCTGCACCTCATAATATCCTTGGCACCCTTTCTGGCCTGTACTCATTGATGCTAGTAGCATCACCCTCTAGATTGTGAAAACCAAAAATGTATCCAGACATTACCAGAAGTTCCCTGGTGGACAAAATCATTCCTAGAGAATCATTAAGGGGGGAAAGAGAGAGAGAGAGAGAGAGAGAGAGAGAGAGAGAGAGAGAGAGAGAGAGAGAGAGAATGTCCAAAATCAGGAAAGACTTTTTAATATTACAGGATGTCTTAGTTTCTGGGACAAAAATACCTGGCACCTGCAAGTTAAAGGAGGAAAGGCTTATTTTTAACTCACAGTTTGTGGAGGTTTCAGTCCATAGTTGGCTGGCTCCAAGGCAGAGCTGCATGGCACAGGGGCATCTCAGAGGAGAAACAGTCCATGGCAGGGCAGTCAGGAGGCAGTGACCCTCAAGGGAGTGTGTTTGGGGGAGATCTGTCTGTCTGTCTGTCTGTCTGTCTGTCTATCTATCTATCTATCTATCTATCTATCTATCTATCTATCTATCTCTATCTTCAGTCTACATTCCAGTGATCCACGTTCTCCCACCAGGGTTCACCTCCCAGCATCACAGCCAGTTATAAACTCATTAGTGGGCTAATCCAATACACACACTCATGATCCAGCCACCTCCTCAAAGCCACATCTATAAATGCATGAGGCTTTGTGGGGGCATCTAGGTATAAGCCGTAACATAAGGAAACATAAACAACTTTATGTCAAAAAATTAGATAACAAGTGAAATGAGGAAGCTTCTACAACTGACTCAAGAACAAATGGAAAATCCAAATAGACCTATAATAAGTTAATAAATGGAACTGATAGTTTATAAAAAATCCTCTCTAAAGGTAAGTCCAGTTCTGGATGACTTCCTTGGAGAATTCTCCCAAACATTTAAAGAAGATACAACCCTTCACAAAATCTTCCAGAAAATAGAGGAAGAAACGCTTCCCAAATTATTCTATGAAGCTAACATTACCTTGATACCATAGCCAAACAGAGACATAAAAAGAAAACCTGATGACCAGTACCCTTCCTGAATATATATGCTAAAATCCTTAACAAAATACATATTAACAGGGGGCTGGGGATTTAGCTCAGTGGTTAGAGTGCTTGTCTTGCAAGCACAAGGCCCTAAATTCGATCCCTAGCACCAAAAAAAAAAAAATTAATAGAGCAAACCCAACATTTTTTTTTTTTTGGTGCCAGGGATCGAACCCAGGGCATTGTGTTTGCAAGGCAAGCACTCTAACCACTGATCTAAGTCCCTGGCCCCTAAACCCAACAATTTAAAAAGGGTTATACACCATGACCAAATGAGATTTATCCCAGAAATGCAAGGTTGTTTTAACACTCCGAAATCATTAACATAGTATTAATAGAACAAATAATAATTACATTATCATCTAAATCAATACAGAGAAAAACATTTGACAAAATCCAACATCTGTTCATGATTTTAAAAAAAAAGAAAACTCATCAAGTAAGGAATAGGATAGAACTTCCTTTTATTCAACAAAAATTCCATCATTAACATTACACCCGGGGCTGGGGATTTAGTTCAGTGATTAGAGTGCTTGCCTTGCAAGCACAAGGGCCTGAGTTCGATCCCTGGCACCACAAAAAAAAAAAAATTACACCCAATGGTATAATACTAAATGCCTTCTCTCTAAAACTAGAAACAAAGTATGATGGTTAATTTTATGAGGGTCGAATTGGCTGGATCAAGGATGTACAGAGAGCTGGTTGAACATCATTTCTGAGCATGTCTCCAAGGGTGTTCTGGAAGAGATTAGTGTCTGAATTGGTGAATTGAGTACAGCAGATGGGGCTCCCCAATGTCTGTGGGCATCTTCCATCAGTCCTGCCCTCAGTGGGCTTGTGGCCTGCAGACAGACTGGAATCTATACCATCAGCTACCAGTTTTCAGACCTTCAACACACCCTGTCTGCTCTCAGTGTCTAGCTTGCAGAAGGCAGACTGTGAGAGTTTTCAATCTCCATAGTCATGTGGGCCAATATCTTAAAATAAATATCTTCTATCTATCTCTATCTATGTCACTTACTAGTTCTGTTTCTCTTCTTCACTACTTTTATTTAACATTGTATTAGAGGTTCTAACCGGCACATTAAGGGATTATCCACCTGTATCAGTCAGTACTTACTAGAGAAATAGACTTAATGCAAATATACAAATATATAAGAATTTGCAAGATTGGTTTACAATGGCTGCCCACAGAGTCAGATGTGGAAGAGCGCAAAAGGTCCATCTGTGTGCTGTAGATCTGAAGGATCCAGTGGAAGGCCTGGAGCCCACTACAGTGTTCTGTATGAGAAAGGAGTGTGAACCGTCTGTGATGGAATGCTGAAGGATCAGTGCTGGAGGCTGAAGAGTCTGCGATGGCAGCCAGGAGATGATGTCCAAGGTGAAGGTAAAGACTGGAGTTCATCTGAAGAGGTAGAAGTGATCTTTCTTGCTTCATTTCCTCTTTATAGGATTCAGGTGACAAGCAACCCTAGGTTGGGTCTTCTGTTTTCAGTAAATACCTTCAGCCACTCAGAACTATGCTGATCCAATTTAGTTGGGCATTTCTTACTTAAATTGACACAGTCAGTTAACTATCACACCACCCAAAAACATTGGAAGGAAAGAAATAAAACTTTTTAGTTGCACGTGACACAGTTCCATGTGTTTGAAGTCCCCAGGAATCCACAAAATTCTACTACAACTAACAAATGAACTTAGCAATGTCACAGGATACAAAATCATACAAAAATAAATTGTACTGCTACACACTAGCAATTAGAAGCACAACTGTTATGGCTCACATCTAGATCCTCCCCGTAAAGCTTCATACACTCATAGGTGGGGCTTTAGGGTGGTGACTGGATCATGGGTATGTGATAATCATGACTGGATTAGTCTGCTGCTGGGTTTATAGCTGAGTGTTCTGTTGGGAAGTAAAGCTTGGTGGAAAGAGGTGGGGTCCCAGAGGACACGGCCTGCATCCTTTTTACTCCCTTGAACACTACTGCTTCCTGCCTCTCTTGGTCTCTCTGTCTCTCTTCTGCGATGCCCCTCTGTCATGCCATCCTGCCTTGAAGCCAGCCCACTATGGATTGAAACCTCTACAGTGAGCCAAAATAAACCTTTCTTTCTTTAATTTGTGAATCTCAGGTATTTGTCCCAGCAACAAGAAAGTAAATAAGACACCCAGAAAGAAAGTAAAAAATTCTATTCATAATAACATTAAAAAATGCATGACCTTGTACTTCATACTACAAAATATTACTAAGATAAAGCAGAGATAAATGAATGGTAATACAATCAATTTTCATGACTTAGAACCCAATACTTTTAAGATATAAATTATCCCCCACTTATTCTATGGATTCAGATCAATCCCTATCAAACGCTTGTAAAAAGTGACAAGCCGATCCCAAAATGTACATGAAAAATAAAGGACCTAGAAAGAAGATAATTTTGAAAAAGAAGAACAAATTTTGAAGACTTACACTACCAAACTTCAAAACACTATAAATCTACAGTAATCAAGACACTATAGTATTTACTAAAACGTAGGTAGATAAATCACTGAAACAGAATTGAAAGTCTAGAAATAAAGCCTTATGTTTATGGTCATTTTTTCCCCAATAAATGTGCTAGTTTACATTATCGGGGGAAAGGACAACCCTTTCAACAAATATTGCCACAATCCGATGAAACACAGATGAGAGCAGACAGACATAGTGTGAAAAAGATGATTTCAGAAACAGGATGTGAGATGAAACAGTATCATTAAGATCACACAAGTGTCCCATCAGTGAAGATAGTGGAATAAGGACCTTTGTGAATTTGCCTTGTGAGAATGAGGTTCTGTTGGTTTTAGCCAGTGTTTGTTTTTGTTCTCTATTTCATTTATTTTTACTCTAATCTCTTTTTCTTCTTTTTTTTGGGGGGGGTTTGCTGCTGGGGATCAGACTCAGGGCCTTGTGCTTGCTAGGCAAGCACTCTACCACTGAACTAAATCCCCAACCCCTCTCTTTTTCTTGTTAATGGGTATGGAACTTCAGTTTGGGAAGATGATAAATTCTGGAGGTGGGTTGCACAAATTTTAAACATATTTAATACTGCTGAATTGAACACTAAAAGTGGTTAAGATGATAAATTTTACATCTGTTTTACAACTTTTTTTTTTAAAGACAGGGTCTCACTACTGTACTGTACCGGATGGCCTTGAGCTCACTGTTTATCCCAGGCCAGCCTTGAACTCTCAGTGATCTTCCTGCCTCAGCCTCCCACATGCTGGGATTACAGGCATGTGCCACCATGCCCGGTTACAACATTTTTTTTTAATTGCTAATTTTTAAAGGGAAAGGCTCATGTGACGAGATGAAGACATAGGTAGAGATAACCTCAAAAATTCTGAAGCTCACAGTGCTTTGGGGAGGACAGTAGACTAAAAATCACAGTGTAGACTCTAGTATATCAGTATAAAACTATGGTCCTGGGCCAGGGATTTAGCTCAGTGGTTAGAGTATTTGCCTTGCAAGCATGAGGCCCTGAGTTCGATTCTCGCTACCAAAACAAACAAACAAACAAAAAAAACTATGGTCCTACCCATATGCTGGGATGAAGCCCTCCATTTCCTAGGACCTGGTGATAATAGGTGCTTATTACCTTAGTCAGCAACATTTGTTGATGATACTTTTTATTCTTCCATTCTAGGCACTGTTCTAAGTACTTTTAAGTGCATTAACTGAATTAATGTTTAATATTGTGCTATGAAGTAGATTTTTAATAGTATTCTGATTTTACAAGTGGGAAAACAGTGTCCAAAAAAAGTTCAGCCAGTTATGGTGGTGTGTACCTGTAGTCCCAGCTACTGAAGAGGCTGAGGCAGGAGGGTCACTTGAATTCAAGAATTTGAGAGTGCAGTCTAGGCAACATAATGAGTTTGGTAATAAGTTGTCCAAGGTCATCCAACTGACTGGAAAATAAGAGGCATTTATTTGCTCACACAAATTATGGGTCAGACCTTAAAATACATATTGGACCAAAGAAGGAACAAAACCTGTATTATACGCTCTAAGAACCACTAAAAAGTATATGAACAACATCGGTTTGATGTTTTAAGATTAATAATATGTTTCAGCTACCAAGGATTGTTCCACAATTCCAGTGATATGGCCATTGATACTCATAGGGAAATTTTAAAATTTCTTCACTGGAAATGATTTTCTAAACTAAAATGACAGATGTTAACAAAAACTAGAAGCTTAGAATGGTCAGTTAAGACAAGGACCAAAAAAAGCATCTATTGGATTTGGAAGGTAGTTCACTGGGGTGGGGTGAGGGTCTTCACTGGATCTGGGAGCAGAGGCAGAAGCAATGATGCGAGGGTTCGGGAGGTAGTTTGGGTACTGTCCACGGTCCTGAACTCTGGTTCCCATTGTAGTAAAGTCTCTCCCCCCACCAAATCCCAATGTTTTTGAACTCACGAACCAAAATTTTTGTGAAACACAATCAAAATAAAAATGACCATGTGTTTGGATGTCATACCCCTGTTAAATTTCTATAATAAGTTCCTAAAAAGTTGCACCCAAGTTTTATATTTATCTGATTTCAGACCTTAACAAACACTTCAGGGATCAGCTGTAGCCTACAGACCACACTGTACATTGCACCCTTCCTGGGGTGAGATTCAGAGGAGATACTGGGGTGTGACATTGCTTCCCACCTGTTGTTCCCCCAAAGCTCTGGTGAGTGTTCACTAAATGCTGTTCCCTTTCTAGAAGATGCATCTCTTTTCTTTCCTTTTCACCCACCTGTCTAATTCCTATTTCCCTTTCAAAATTCAACTCCAGCAGCACTCACTTAAGTCCCCCTCGAGGACTTGTAAATCCCTCCACCACAGTGTTAGTCATGTTGAATTGTAATTGTTCATTTACAAGCAAGTCCCTCAGGGACTTATACCTGGGAGAGATAAAGACATGAAATTATGCCACAAATCCATTCCTGTGCTCCATAAAAGCAGAAAAAGTGTGTACCAGAGAAAGGGAAGAGAGGTAAAAGAAAAAAGGAGGGGGGTATGGAGAGAAAAGACAGGAAAGGGAAGAAAAAGAGAAGACAGAGGAGGCTGCTCCAGGAAAATCTACTGTAAACAAACAAACAGAAAAGTACTGCTATAGGGAGAACATGTTGAAAGATCAAAGAAAGAGGCAGAAAGATCCAAACCATATTCATATCATAGCAGGTCCTTCTGTTGGTCCCTTCAGAAATCTTCCTTCTAACCTTGGGCAAGGTGGTTTTCAGAGAAGAACTCCTGGATTTAAGGATACCCTCTCTCCAGACTGGACAGGAGACTGGTCCTTCTTCTCAGACACTGGCTCTTTCTTCTCAGATATGAGAAGAAAGACTCAAGAGGGGTTTTGGTTTCTGGGATCCGAGGTGCTATGGCATGGATCTGGACTATCCCCAGGATGCCCACGTGTGGAAGGCTTGGTCCTTAACTTGGCACTATGGAGAGGTAAGCATTTTCCTCTGCCATAGACTCATGCCATGTTCTCCCACAGGCCCCAAACCAACAGGCCGATCAACCATGGACCGATCCCTCTAAAACTGAGCAGTTTCAAGAGCAGTTGTCAAGACTGGTGAATTCCCATGACTTGGGTCAGAGGGAGGGTGCTTACCTATAAGTGATCAGGACAAAGAGGCTTCCATCTAAACTGGAATATTCCTGTTTTGTTTAAAGTTAACATGAAAGATATATTACTGTTGTCGACAGTGCCAGGGTCTAGTCATAAAGCTCCACATATACTCTCATTGTTTGTTTATTTATAGTGTGCCAAGAAACAATTCGCAGAAAACAGACTATGGTTACTCAGTCATGGTGTTTATGACCCAAAGTGGCTACACTGAGGTCAAGCTGGATTCCTACAGAGGAAAAAAACGAGAATGAAAGAAGGGAAAATAATAGGGTGTCATAAAGCTATTGTGATAAAAACAGCATGGTACTGGCAAAAAAGAAACAGATCTGAGTGTCAGTGGAACAGTTTAGAGGATGCAGGAACAACCCCAAACACCCTCAAGTACCCCATCCTCGACAAAGGAACCAAACACCCTCACTAGAAGAAAGATAGCCTCTTTAATAAATGGTGCTGGAAAAATTGACTTTCCACACGCCAAAGACTAAAACTAGACCCATGTCTCTCATCATGTACTAAACTAAAATCAAAGTGGATCAGAAATCTAAACATTAAAACAGAAACACTAAATTTGGTCAAAGATAGAATAGAAAGAACTCTAAGACATAGGTGCTGGCACCATAGTTTGAACTTGCAAAATATGTACCCTGGAAGTTTATGTGGGGCTAAAGATCTCATTTCATTAATCTTTGACACCAAGAGACAATATAAAGCAGCTTGAATACTATTTGTGATTCTGACAATGTAACTTGACACAGAAATGACTTTACTGAAATATAAGTTTCTCTGCAGTAAAGGTTTAGCTCAGCAGGTTTGGGTGTTCAAACCTTGCATATTTCAAAGAAACTGACCCCTGACTGGCTCCTGGGAGGTAACTTCTAAGCTCATGGAATATGCTACCTCATAAGAATATTGTTATCCCTCAGTATCTGTGGAGCATTGTTTTCAGGGCCCCCAAGGACAAACATCTGCAGATGCTCTGGCCCTTTATGTAATACAGTGTAATATTTGTATATAATCTATGAAATCCTACTTAAAATCTTAAATCATCTCTATATTACTTATAATCCCTAATAAAAAGTACATTCTATGTGAATAGTATACTGCATTATTTAGGGAATAATTACAAGAACAAAATTCTGCATGTTTTGTTCAGACGCTTTTTTTTTTTTTTTGGTGCTGGGAATCGAACTCAGGGCCTTGTGCTTTCAAGGCAAGCACTCTAACCACTGAGCTAAATCCCTAGCCCCCCCCCTTTTTTTTTAGATCCACTGTTGGTTGAATCTGTGGGTGCAGAACAATAAATATGGAGGACTGACAGTAAATTTGTAAATCTGGGCTTCTGGATCATGTCAGTTAGTTTACGGTAATAATTTCATTTATGGGAGGTGGGGATAGGCTACAGGCTAAGCAGTGTCAGTTTTGGTCTCCAGGCAGTCAGCTCCATGGGTAATCTATGCCTGCGTTATCAACTTCTCCCCAAAACTCTGGACATTAAACCTCAAATGAGTTTCCCTGGCTGACAGTACTTCGAATGTGTTGTTAAGATATCCTTACTGAGAGGGCTGGGGATTTAGCTCAGTGATTAGAGTGCTTGCCTTGCAAGCACAAGGCCCTGAGTTCAATCCCCAGCACCAAAAAAAAAAAAAAAAAGGTATCATTACTGAGAGAATTAAATACTATCCATTCAACTACAAAGGGAGATACCAATTGGAAGCTTGCGCCATTCTCTTCTGGAATCTGCCCTATGCACTTTCCATTTATCTATCTATCTATCTACCTATCTGTCTGTCTGTCTGTGTGTCTCTCTCTCTATCCTATGTAGTTCAGGATGACCTTGAACTCACTATGTAGCCTAGGCTGGCCTCAAACGTACTGTGTTCCTCCTGTTTCAGCCTCCTGAGTGCTGAGATTGTAAGCATGTGCCACCACACCCAGCACTTCCATGGTTTAATGTACCCTTTTGCTATAATAAATCATAACCATGAGTATAATGCCTTTCCTGAATTTTGTGACTATATCTAGTGAATCACTGAACCTGAAGGTAATTCTAAGGGACCCTTCATAAAATTTCAGAAAGCAGGTCTGTTTTGCTTTCTAATTTCAGGTTAAATTAATGAAGAAGCATTAGCAAGTGTTCAGTAAAAATTTACTCCCAAAGCCATTCAGTATTCAGTAAGAGTGACAGATCTTCTCGTTTATAAAATTTTTAATAAAAATTTTAATCTCATTGGGCCTGGGGATTTAGCTCAGTGATAGAGAACTTGCATAGCATGCACAAAGCCCTGAAGTTCGATTCACAGCACCCCAAAACAAAAAAGAAGCAAACAAACAAATAGGTTTTTAATCTCATTAAAAATCATATTAAAATATTACCACTCCTAAGACATCAACTTGTCCCAGGTAAGTCAGGACATTCAGCACTGTAGTTTACACTTATGCATATTTTGTATTGTATGTCACTCAGCTTTCTATGACAAAATACCTGACATAATTAGTTTATGTTTATTTTGGCTCACAGTTTTAGAGGGCTCAGTCCATGGTTGGTTGGCCTGTTGGTTTGGGGCCTGTGGGAGAACATGGCAGGAGTCTATGGCAGAGGAAAATGCTTACCTCTCCATAGTGCCAAGTTAAGGACCAAGCCTTCCACACGTGGGCATCCTGGGGATAGTCCAGATCCATGCCATAGCACCTCGGATCCCAGAAACCAAAACCCCTCTTGAGTCTTTCTTCTCATATCTGAGAAGAAAGAGCCAGTGTCTGAGAAGAAGGACCAGTGTCTCCTGTCCAGTCTGGGGAGAGGGTATCCTTAAATCCAGTTCTTCTCTGAAAACCACCTTGCCCAAGGTTAGAAGGAAGATTTCTTAAAGGACCAACAGAAGGACCTGCTATGATATGAATATGGTTTGTCCCTTAAGAAACTGATGTTGAATTTTGATCTGAATGTAATAGTGTTAAGAGGTAGTAGGACCTTTAAGAGGTACTTAGGTTCTTAACAGAAATTAATCAATTCTCTCCGGACTGAACTAGTTACTGTAAGAGTTGGTAGTTTTATGGTTTTTTTTCTTGTTCTTTTTGTTGTTGTTTGTTGTGAGTTTGTAGTTTTAAAGCAAGACTGCTTGCTTGTGTTTTGGCTTTTTTTTTAACATAAGCCTGTTTGCCCTTCTACTTTTCTGCTATGTTATAACACAACATGAAACCCTTGCCAGATGCAATCATCTAAGCTTGGTCCCTAAGCTAGCCTCTGGAACTGTGAAGTAAATAAACTTCTGTCTTTTATAAATTACCAGTCTCAGATGGGCATGGTAGTACACACCTATAATTTCAAGACTCTAGGAGGCTAAGGCAGGAAGATTACAAATTCAAGCCCAGCCTGGGTGATTTTGTGACTTAGTGAGACCCTGTCTCAAGGTAAAAACATAAAAAAGGGGTGGAAATATAGCTCAGTGTGAAGACCTTGGGTTCAGTCCCCAGCACCACAAAATAAATAAATAGATAAATAAATCACCCAGTCTCAAGTATTTCTGTTCAACAGAAAACAGATCAAGACAGCCCTATAAATAGCTGGGAGCCTGGTTTTGTATTATTATACCAAGTCCCTGCAGGTACATTTCTTGAAATACAGAGGCTAGAAACTCAGGTTAGGACCTGTATTTCTAAACAATGTCTGTCTCTAAGGCTTGGGATGTTTAAGAACTGGTCTATACTTTTTTTTAAAGCAGGAAGCATTGATAATTTGGTTTTTTAAAAATTAATTTTCACCAGACTCGCAAGCTGGAATAGCGTATGGTATCCCTCATTTAGTGAGGCAAAATACAAACAAAAGAAAAGGGTAAACAATGGATACAAAAAAGGCAAAATGTTAGCTATAAGCTAATTGACAAAGAGTTCAAGGGAACAAGAAAAGGGCAAAGGGGGATGTTTTAGTTACTTTTCTCTCGTTGTTGGGACAGAATACTCGACACCCAAAGTTAGGGGAAGAAAGGTTTATTAGCTCACAGTCTGCAGAGGTTTCAGTCTATAGTCTGCTGGGTCCGAGGCGGCGGGGCAGCGTGGCAGACTGGCAGCCGGCCGGCCCCAAAGTAAAGTGAGGAAAATGCAAGGAATGTATGCAAATAAGCAATGCAAACAAGCAGCTAGTTAGCTTCTTCCTGTCTTTTATCTAGGCTACCTGCCCCCAGGGCGGCCCACACTCCCACCCCCCAATCTCAGGCTCACATCCTTGATCCCAGCAGAACAATGCCAAACCGATCAATGGATCAATTTAGTAATCACACACTCTAGATCCAGCTATCTCTTACCACATGAGGCTTTGGGGGGACATCTAGACACAAACCATAACAGGGGAGGGGAATGGGAATCCAGAGGAATAGTGATATCTTAAAAATAAGAACCTGACGACCCAAACTTAAATCAGTGACATGTACACTGGGTACTACAGTTACTTTATGTAGTTGTGACTTAATGCTGCATTATTGTGGTTGTTTACATTGCTCATAGAAGCAAAAGGCACAATGTATTGTGGTCTGTAAGCTTGTGTAATGGCCTGTGAGTTTGTGTAATTTTTCATAAATTTTAATAAAGTTCTAAATAAATTAATTTTCATTGCAAATGTGAAAGATGTACATTGCAAAAACTTCTTTACACAGCAGAAAACAATATACAATTAAAAGCAAAAATATCTCTTGACCTAGTATCATACTTTCCTCTAATTTCTAACCCTGCTTGATGGGGCTACAGGAGAGGTATTTATAGTGTAACTTTCAAAGGATACTTCTTTATCTAGGCAGATGGTCTTATATATCTATGCGTCCAGCCCATTACCAGTTGTGTCTCTTAGGAAATTTGTTTATATTGGCAGACACCTCTGTGGCTCTTGTTTGACCTGTGGCTCATGTTTTTCTACCAACACAACCACTGTCAAGGAGAGCTCTGACCAGGAGGAGAATTAGGTTTTAGTGTGATGGTCAGGTGAGATGCAGACAGCCAACAAGACACATAACATAACAGAAGCAGTGTATGACTCACAGAGCCATGAGAGAAGACGGGTGCACAGAAGGATTGGCAGGAAGCCCAGAGATGGCCGGGTATTCAACCAGTAGGTAGGGAACAGGAGAAGGAGGCTGTGTGACCATGCCTTTAGTAAGGTCTGTGAGTGTTATTCTGTAGGCTTTCTCTCAGAGTATGGATTGGCTAGTTTAAAGAAAACACACACGAAAAGGGAAATTTACTTACATGACCGGTGTTTACCGTGATATTTTATCATGGTATATGTTGGGGTTTGGGTCAGAGGATGAGGACTAAGGAAGCTGTGTTACAAATAAGCACAAGGGGAGGAAACACTGTAAGCCAAAGGTGACAGTGTACAACTGGGTTTCAGATAATTTATGTTGACCTAAAAATAGATGCTGAGGCAGTGATTGTATTAAATAAACTTATGACATCTGGTGTCAGTTATGAAAATGTACTCAGTTTGTGAAAATGTTTAATTTACACACTTTGGGTATAGTGTTATGCTTCAATAAAAAGTTTTAAAAATAAGTTTCTTTCCTGCCACAGATCCCTAGATCCCTATTCCTTTTCTACATAAGCAAGTGCAGTTCCCTGTTTGTTATATATAAATTGCAGAACTAGTCTCCCATATACAAATACATGGGTATAAATATATCTACTCCTTTGTTCATACAAATGAAACTGTATGGGCATGCAAGGTGGCCCAGGCCTGTAATCCCAGGACTCTGGGAGGCTGAAGCAGGAGGATCGCAAGTTGGAGCCAAGCCTGGGCAAAATAGAAAATTCAAAAATGGCTGGGGAAATAGTTTAATGCAAAGGCCCTAGTTTCAATCCCTAGTACCAAAGAAAACAAAAACAAAGACAAAACCACTACACACACAGACACACATAGTAATAGCATGTAGATAAAGCAGTAGTAGAAAAAACCAGTAATTCACAGAAAAAAAAAACAAATGAAAAGAAAAATTTCAGTGCCCAAAGAAATATAAATTAAAAGAATAGTGAAATACAGGGCCTGGGGATTTAGTTTAGTGGTTAGAGTGCTTGCCTTGTAAGCACAAGGCCCCGAGTTTGATCCCTGGCACCAAAATAAATAAATAAATAAATAAATAAATAAATAAATAAATAAATAAAAGAATAGTGAAATGCAAATTTTCATTTGCTGGTTTTACAAAAATTAAAAATGCCAAGAACATTTGACCAGGGTATGGGGAAGCAAATACTCTGAAAAATTGCTAGTGGGAGTGTAAATTGGTACAAAGATTTTCGAAAGACCATTTCGTGATCTCTTTTAAACAAAACAATGTCTTACAGGAATGTTTTTTGACAAATGTACAAGAATTTTTACTGCATTATTGTTATTATTTGGGTTTCACTATGTAGTTCAGGTTGGCCTTGAACTCACTACAGAGCCCAGGCTAGCTTTAAATCCTGGCAATCTTCCTGCCTCATCCTCCTCCTGAGTGCTGGGATTACGGCCCTGCACCACCATGCCCAGCAACAGCCTGAGTTCTAAGAACAAACAATTAGAAGGAAAAAAATCTTAATTATCTTTCATCAGAGGAATCGTTAAAAATAAAGTACATCCAAGGAACAGAATATTGTTACTGTTAAAAAAAAAACAACCAAGCAAAAAACTTCCCATTGAAAAGAAACATGAACTCATTTCCAGGAAACTTCCCTCTAAATGAAAACAACAGAGAACCAAAAGTAAAGAGAAAACTTCCGTCTTCTATGAACAGGTGCGGCAGTCAAAACCATAAACCACCAACTCTTAAGAGCATCCAAAACACACTGAAATTTGGATAAAATCCAGAAAGGACACAACAGGCGGTCCTAGATGTCTGGTGCCCTCACGCAAATGCAAAAGCTCTCCAGGTCTGGGTCACTTCGCCCAAACTCATCAAAATCATTTTACCCGCCAGCCACTGGAAAACCATACATACCCTGGTCCGGAAGGATTCGGAACTAGAGCACGAGTGTGTGCGTGAGTGTGCGTGTGTGTGTGGTGATGATGATGATGGTGGTGGTAGTGGTGCTAAGTGGGAGGATGCAGACCAGAGTAAGGAGTGGACGGGATTTGAGGACATATAAGTGGTAAAAGGCAGACCTTGGCTTTTTTATTTTTAATTTTTTTCGAGAATAAATTAGTGCATTGTTTGTGCCAATTAAAAAAAAACAACAAAAAACAAGTTAAGTAAAAACAACAGAAGTAAACCAAAGTGGCAGATGCTGTGCTCCGGAACGGCAGGGACCCTAGATTCGAGTTCTGCCTCGGCTGGACTCCAATCCGCCTCACTTTTACTATCTGTACAAAGCTGACAACCACAGCCAGTGGCCCCGCCGCTTAAGAGAATTGAAGGAAACAAAGTTTCCATTTGGGGGGCGCTAGTTCCACGCCGGTAGTAGCCGTGTCCCAATCGGGTACCGCCGCGCCGCGGCAACCGGGCATCTCGGGACTTGTAGTCCATTCTGCCGAACTCGCAGTTCCAACAAGCACCGCGGTGGCGGCGGCGGCAGGGCTACGTGGCTCCACCGGCTGCGCCTGCGCGGGCAGGTGGGGCAAGATGGCTGCTGAGCGAGGCGTGCGAGTTGTGTATACCAGACCCGGAACAGGGCTGGGTACAGTGATGCGGGCCCTTTTGCTGCTGCTGTGGTTTGCAGCCCGCGGGAGCGCGCTCTACTTCCACATTGGGGAGACAGAGAAAAAGTGCTTTATTGAAGAGATTCCGGACGAGACTATGGTCATAGGTGCGGGATGTAGGAAGTTTGGGACAAGACCGTGGTCTTGAGGCGGTGGGTGCGGGACACTCAGTTCTCTGAAGCTAGAAGTTCGGGCCTTGCTGTGCCCTGTCAGGCGCGGACCGAGCGCCACCTCACGCTGTTCTGATCTGATCTCCTCGCTTGTCTCCAGGAAATTACAGGACGCAGCTGTATGACAAGCAGCGCGAGGAGTATCAGCCAGCCACTCCCGGGCTTGGCATGTTCGTGGAGGTGAAGGACCCAGAGGACAAGGTGAGCCAGCCCCTTACCCTCGCTGAGCCATCTACCAAGCAGGCTTTGTTACTTCCCGTCTTAGTTTCCCCATCTGCTGAAGTGAGAACGACAGTTGGGTGTTGTGGGAAAATTCTGGCTTTTCACTGCAGGCCAAACTTGGTCTGCTAGAATGCTAGCTGCCCCTTTCATCTTCTTTTTGACTTCTGCATGACTCGGCCAAGTCAGTGACCTTCCCTGAGCCATTTTCCTGGCCTGTGGAATGGAAAATCACTTGTATTATGGGGTGATGGGTGGATTAATAGAAATCTCTGTCACATCTGGACTAGGATTTCACAGAACGCTTCAAAAAGAGTAAACAGCTTTTAATTTTGACCAATAAGGATAGTAAAATGAAAAACAAAACCTTTAGCTGTCACTTTCAGTCACCTTTCATTTTTAAAAAAGAAATCATACTGAAAGAGTTGAAATGAGCTAGAAAGCCCTTCCCAAGAGTAGTCACTGCCAGCCTGATGTCAGACTTCACTCCTGTCCCACATAGTTCTCAGTAAACATTTGACAGTTGTTGCTGAGGAGCTTTAGATCTTTGAGTTGTGAGTTGCTTAAGGCTCTTTTTGTCAACTTTTTAGTCCTTAGAGCTTTAAGCACCATTTCCTTCCAGCCTCATCTCTACCGTAACATGGACTGAAGCCCCTCTCCTTTCTCTAGGTCATCTTGGCCCGGCAGTATGGCTCTGAGGGCAGGTTCACTTTCACTTCTCATACCCCTGGTGAGCACCAGATCTGTCTTCACTCCAATTCCACCAAGTTCTCCCTCTTTGCTGGAGGCATGCTGGTAAGTGGACCCATGTGAAACTTGAAGCTTTCAGCCTGTATGGCCTGGTCAGGACATTTAGTACTATAAATGTGAGATAAGTATGTTGGATTTTGTGTCTTCCAAGAATACTAGGTTTTCAGTGAACATCCAGGGCACAGGGGCCAAGCTCTTTGTATAGTCCCAGTCCCAGGACACCCCCCCGCCAATACCAAAATCAGTGGCTGCTCAAGTCCTTATATGAACTGGTGTACCATTTTCATGCAACTTATGCATTTCCTGCTGTGTACTTTTAAGTTATTTCTATATTACTTATAATCTCTGATGTAAATGCTGTGTAAATTATTGGTGTTTATTGTTTCAGGGATGGATCAAAAAAGTCTGCACATACTCAATATATGAGTACATATTGAGTTTTTTGGTTTTTTCTTTTGAAAATATTTTTGATCCATAGTTGGTTGAATCTGCAGATGTGGAACCCACACCTACAGAGGACAGTCTGTATATGCCTTGGTCAGCACATCAATGCAGGTTTATTGTTCTGGCTTGTGAACCCAGAGTCCCACAGGGCTAGACACTGAGGAGGACTCAGTATATTGGCTAAATGAACAAAGGAAGGAAAGTAAGGGGTCAGCTATCGGTCTCTGGCAGGAAGATGGAGCAGGGCTGCCTGATTCCTCATATCTTCCTTATCTGTCCCCAGAGAGTTCACCTTGACATCCAGGTGGGTGAACATGCCAACGACTATGCAGAAATTGCTGCCAAAGACAAGCTAAGTGAGTTGCAGCTAAGAGTCCGACAGCTAGTGGAACAAGTGGAGCAGATCCAGAAAGAGCAGAACTACCAGAGGGTGAGTACTTGGACCAGGAGTGGTGGGCTTTTCCTGTAAGTGGTCCCCTGGCTCAGCTAGGTGTTGTATGGCAGATTCATTATGCGATACCCACCTTTGCGACATGCAGATCTAAAGTTTGTTGTAATTGAGGACACAGACTCATTTTATAAAGTCACAGTTACACAGAGAATGACAGCATAGGAATTGATATGAACACCTTGTGTGTTTGAATGGCTCCAGATGCTCCCAGAACCCAAAGTCTCAGACTCATTTGTGGCCAGGAATGAGAGGTGTCGTGAATGAACCTGTGACTATATGGGGTGGTAGGGGAGTAACCCATTCATTGGAGAGGGTGATTTGAAGACACTGGAAAGGAAGGTTTAATTAAAGTTAGAAGCGCCTCAGCTAGGCGTAGTGGCACACTAGGCCTGTAATCCTAGCACTTGGGAGCCTGAGGCAGGATGATCACCATGAGTTCGAGGGCAGCCTGAACTATATAATGAGACCCTGTCTCAAAAAAATAAAAAACAAAACTCCAAAACACTATGTGAGCCAAACAAAACATGTGTAAAGGGGCTGGGGCTATAGCTCAAATGGTAGAGTGTTTGCTTTGCAAGCACAAGTCCCTGAGTTTGATCCCCAGCACCAAAAAAAAAAAAAAAAGTATAAAAGCCAGAACCAGTTGCCACCAGTTTGCAACCTGTGCCTACGGTCTTCAAAGAGCAATTTGAGAGACCTGGACAGAGGGCTTAGAGCTAGTCTAATACTGAGCACTCCAGGATATCTCTGTCATGTGGAGTGATACACCACTACCTTACCTCTCCTTTAGGCACGAGAGCAGATATACCTGAGAGATGAGGAAATGGACTAGGAGAAATAATTAGGTTGCCTGAAGTGATCTGGTTGTTGAGGGTGGTGAGTACAAGTCCGAGGTAGTGACTCTTTGCAGGCAGCTGGCTGGAACCTTGGCAGAGTATGTTCTCCCAACCCAGCAATTCTAGCAGCCCCAGCCAGCTGAGACTTGCCTTTTGTTCTCTTCCCACCCAGTGGCGAGAGGAGCGCTTCCGGCAGACCAGTGAGAGTACCAACCAGCGGGTGTTATGGTGGTCCATTCTGCAGACCCTCATCCTTGTGGCCATTGGCGTCTGGCAGATGCGGCATCTCAAGAGCTTCTTTGAAGCCAAGAAGCTGGTGTAGCCTTCCAAGACCTCACATGCCATCTTGCCTCCCAGGCTGGGGACAAAGAACCTCCTGGAACTGATTCTTCTCTGGCAGGAAGACTGATTCTCAGTACATCTGTAGATGTTCTGAAGGGGAGAGGGGCTGTGAGCACCCCCCAGCACAAGCTGAGAGCAGCAGCTTGGCTGGCTAATACTGAGCAGGTGGTGGGGCAAAGTGTCTGTCCCCTCCCCCTGGCCTCTGGACATTTTGCAGTAATCATCGTGGGGCTGGTGAAGCCCCTGAGAGCCCCATTGGCTCCTTAGGATCACAGTGTTAATGATCAGGGTTGTGAGGCTGCTGTCTGGGATGGATGGGGGAGGGAAGGGGGTGGGTGGGCAAGCCAGTCTTCCTTGTGTCTTTCTTTGCTAATTTGGGACTTTGAGCACATTTGGGTATGGCCATGACTTCTTGATACCCCCAGGAAACTGGCTGTTCTCTTCTTTGGCCTAAATCCAGTGTGCTCATTCAGGGTGTCTGTGTCAATTAAGGGTAGCGTGAATGGGGTTTGCAGCGTGGGGAAGTGACCTGGAGGTTGACCCTGGCTTCTTCATGTGGTTGTTCTTGCTGGGGCTTGAGGAACTGCTGTCAGGGCAAGGCAGAGGCTTTGGTGCTGGTTGGGGATGGGACCTACAGAGTCATAGTTACTGATTTCATTTTCAATGAATCTAGGTTTGTTACATTGGTTTCCCAATTAAAAGAATATTGACTTCTTGTACAGTGTAAAGTTAATCTCAGCAGGCATGACACTTTAAGAGAAGGTCAGTTCTTCCACTGGGCAAAGCTCTTTATATTCCAAAATGAACCCCCATGTGTGAACTTCATTCTTTCTGTCTTCTTCATGCCTTCCTGTTTGACAAGGGTAGTGGGTTTGTCCAAGACTATCCAGCAAGCAAACTATGGGATTTGGGCTCAAATCCATCATTTCCTCTGTACCAACTCCCTTGCGATGTGCCTTCCCTTTCCAGAATAGGTGGGCAGGGATTGGAGATTTAGCTCAAGTGGTAGAGTGCTTGCCTAGCAAACGCAAGGCCCTAAGTTCAATTCCCAGCACCCCCTCCCCCAAAAAACAACAGAATAGGTGGGCAGAATTGTGGGTGGTGCAGGAAAGTGCCTAGTAACCAGGCATTGTGATGTACACCTGTAATCCCAGCACTGGGAGTCTGGACAGTTTAATGATTTAGTGAGACTCCTAAAATTTTAAAAAAGGGCTGGGGATTTAGCTTGGTGTGAAAGCTCTGGGCTGAATCTCTAGTACCACAAACATATACACACACACATGCAAACACACAAAAAAGTGCTTGATAGGGAAAGTAGGGGTAGGGGATGTGAATGGTGTTGGTGTGGAAATGAGAGTCTCTGGTCCATGACAAGGGCTAGGACTACAGGGACCACAAAGGAGAAAAGGTGTTTTGGGTTTTTTGTTTTTTCAGTACTGGGGAACGTACCAGGGTCTCAAGCATGGTAGAAGTATGCTCTACTACTGCGCTGTATCCCCAGCTCTGAGAGGAAGGGTTCCAAGGAGAGGAGGTGATGGGGGAGAAGTGGTTAGGAGAAGCAGAAGCAAATAGTTGGTCAGGAGATGGCTGGACATTCTGAGTCAGTTGGAGAGGATGGTTTGAAGAAACTGGAAAGGAAGGTTTGATTAAAGTTAGAAACGCCTCAGCTAGGCACGGTGGTGCATGTCTGTAATTCTAGCACTCAGGCTGAGGCGGGAAGATTGCTGGGAGTTCAAGGGCAGCCTGTAACAGTAAGTGAGACCCTGTCTCAAAAAACCAAAATCAGTGAATAAATAGGTAAAATAAAGTTAGAAGAGCCTTGAGCGCCCAGTAGGAGACTTGGACATTACCCACCTGTCAACTGTAAGTTCTAAGTATAAGAACCACTTGAAGATAAATTTGAGGAAGGTGAATGTGTGCAAAAAAAGCTGGGAACAAGGACACAAGCTTGGGGCCGTTTGACCTGCGGGGATGTAATCATGTTGCCACCTAGGCCTCCAGTTAAAAAATAATTTTTAAAGAATAGCTTCAGAGTTACAGAAAAATTGTGAACACAGTTTTCCCTATTAACCTGTTAGGATAGTAACATTTGTTAAAATTAATGTATGGTTACATTGTCATATTATATTTGTGGTGTTGGGCATGCTAGGCAATCATTCTACCATGGATGTTCCTGCCCTTGATACCTTGTTTTTAAAGTCCGTATTTCATGCAGATTTCCTTTGTTTTTTAAATCTAAAGTCCTTTTTATGTTCCAGGATTCCACATCACATTTAGTTATGTGTCCCTTTAGGCTCCCGTTGACTGTAATAAGTTTCTTAGACTTTGTTCGTTTTTTTTGTTTTTTGTTTTTTTTGATGATCCCTTGGTAATGTTGAGTAGAGGTGAGGTATTTTTAGTGTTTCCCTCATCAGGGATTTATCCAGTATGTTGTATGAATAGATGGAGTTATGGGGTTTTTGAAAGGAAGACCACAAAGGTTAAGTGCCATTCTCATCTCATATGGTTCTTATAATCAAACTAACTTATAAATGGATGCCACTTTGCATTTTTTTTTCTAGGTGTCACTTTAAAATTAGTTTATTTGGATTTTCACGTGAAATTGTTTCTTGAGATCTGACATTAGTGGGACTTAATTCTGACAAGTGACTCTTTAGATGGGCTTGTGTTCTCCAGGCTCTCCAAAAGACCAGCTCTCCTTTTACCATCAGCCAAGCAGGACAGACTTGCCAAGCTTCTGGTTAGGGTACAGTGCCCCAGGACAGTCACAAAATGGGGAAGGGGTGGGTTTTAAACTTTGGAGTCTTGGAGGGAAAAGGGTTGCTGAAAATGATTAGTTTTCTACCCATAGTGAAGTCCCCTGTAAAGCAGTGATTAAAATAATAGGTTATCCAGGGTGGGAGAGGATAGGGAAAGATTGTGCAACTAAACTACTTGATTTACCTCTGTTCCTCAGTTCCCTCATCTTTTAAAGTGGGGACAATAAATACCTACTCATTAAGAACTGAATGGGATAGTTAAGAATTTAGAACAGTGACTGGGGATTGGGAATTTAACTCAAGTGGTTACAGCGCTTGCCTAGCAAACACAAAGCCCTAAATTTGATCCCCAGCAGCCCTCCCCCAAAAAAGAACAATGACTGGCGTATAGGTAAGAACTTACTAGATGTTAACTACTTATCAGAAAATTTAGTTTGCCTGGAACAGCAGAGGAAATCAAACTTTAAGAATTCCGCTGCTCTAAACTGGGTGTGGAGATACATGCATATAATTGCAGCACACTGGGAGCCTGAGGCAGGAAGATCCCAAATTCCAGCCTAGTCTAGCCAATTTATGGTAATAAGTTAGCAAGAACTTGTCTCAAAGTGGAAAATAAGAAGGGCTACGGATGTAGCTTCAGTGAGAAAGCTTTGGGTTCAACCACCAGTACCTCAAACAAGACAACAAAAATATCTTCCTAGGTAGGAGGGTTGGGGGTAGAGGGACTGCTACATTCTCATGATAGGGCAGATAGGGAACTCAATTTCCTACTTCTGCCTTGATAATTGATCACTTTTAAAGCGTCATCTGTGTGCCCACCAACTGTACCAAGTGGGCCTGCATTTTTGCCTTTAATCTTCACAACAACCCTACAGAATAGGAACCATTTACATACCTATGTGAAGGGCTGGGGATTTACCTCAGTGGTTAGAGTGCTTGGCTAGCAAGCACAAGGCCCTGAGTTCGATCCCCAGCACCTTGAAAAAAAAAGAAGAAAGAAAAGAAATACATACCTATGTGAGAAACTCTTACAGAGATTATGGCTTGCTCCCAAAGAGTAGAATAGGTAGAGCGAGGTTTCAAACCCAATCTGTCTCAAGAATCTGGCTCCTAACTACCATCCGGGGGCTCAGCAGAACCCAATACCGAGACATGAGCTGGACTTGGCCCCTCCAAGCTTGTGTGGTGGAAAAATGTACCACCTGGGCTGACAACAAGGATGCCGATATGCACTCTGCAGATCTCTGGAAAGGGAGGAATTCTTCAGGGCGCTAGTTTTGGAAGTCCGAAGTCTGAGTCCAGGCCCGTCCCGGTGACTTGTTGAGTCCTGTGAGGATTCCGTTTCTCGGGACGTCAGGGGGGCCCTGAGATCAGGTAGAAATCAGCGCGGCGGTGGAAGCGCGTACTTGTTCCTCTGTAAGCAGAACCTTGGAGGTGGCGGCTCCTGGAGCAGACGGCCCGGCCGGAGCGACGGACCCAGCGGACCGAGAGGCGGGGCGGACGAGTCTGGGCGGGGCGGGAGGCGGAGGCGCCGCGTAGGCCCGGGAGGCCCGGCGGGCCGGGCTGGGAGCTCGAGCCCCATGCGCCGGCGCCTCCCGCCACGATGTTCCCCTCCCGGAGGTAAGCGGCGCAGCTGCCCTGGGAGGACGGCAGGTGAGCGGCGGCGGCCGGCGCGGACCCTGTCCTCCCGGCGCCGCTCCTTTCCCGGCCGCCCTGCGGACTCCAGGAGCCGAGGCCGTGGCGTCTGAGTCTCTGCGTGCCTCTGAGAGTCACCGGCGCTGTGTGTATGGGTGGCTGTCTCAACCACTGTCACGTTCTCCCTCTGTCTCTCCCTCTCTCCCTCTCTCATTGTCCGTTTCTCTGAGAGTCTTTTTCTGTGTGTGTGTGTGTGTGTGTGTGTGTGTGTGTGTGTGTGTGTGTGTCTGTCTGTGTCTGTGTTTAGTTTTCTCCACTGGCTTGTCTGTTTTTGTGCGGGTCTCTGACTTCGTTGGGCTCTTGTGCTGAGTATCTATTATTCTGTCTTTCCCTGGTTTCTGAAGGTCTTTATTCCGTTTCTCTGGTCTCTGTCTCCCCCATCACATCTACTTAGCCTCAAACCCTACCCTCTCTCCTTCATGCTTCTCAGTAACTTGCTGCCGGCCCAGAAGAACACACTGGACAGAAGCTAGTATGCTCTGCCTGGTTGGGCACTGCCTGGCTTGTACTAGACACTTCTCACACATCCATTAGTTCATTTCCTGTGCAGCTGTATTTGCATGGGGCCTGCTCCATGTGTTAGGTGTGAGCTTGGCCCAACTTTAGCTAATGATGTTTCCTATTAAAGCAGACTGGGTGAGATGATTTGGCTGTCTAAGTATGGGAAGCACCCATACTTAGGCTTCAGCTGTACCCCTAAATTCTTCTCCCCTAGTACACATGATAGATCTTTATGCAGTGAGCGACAGCTCATTCCTTTTATGTCTCTAAGTTTGTTGGGTGCCTTAAGATTCTGGAAATTAGGGGCTGGGGAGTTAGCTCAGTGGTTAGAGTGCTTGCCTTGCAAGCAAAGGCCCTGAATTTGATCCCCACCACCAAAAAAAAAAAAAAAAGATTTTGGAATTTACTAGGCACACCTCTTGGGACTTTAGGGGTTCTTCAGACTTGATGTTGAAATGAGAAGACAGGAATATAATAGAAGTTGTAGTCTATTAAGTCAGCCATGGGAAAGAATCCTGTTCAATAGCTAGATGACCAGAAACAAATAACTTACCCTTTCTGACTTCAGCCTCACATTTCTGAAATGAGAATCTTAATATCTGCAAGACTAAATGAGAATTAGAGATCAGATATGTGAAACCCTTGGCACTGTTCTTGGCACAGAGGATGTAATAGTCATCTAATGGGAATGGGGGAGCATTTCTATTTACTGATCCTCGTACATAACTCTGTTCTCATAAAATTTTACAGATGTCCATTCTGTGCTTTCGACATATGGATACAAAAAGCCATGCAACAAATGCAGGCTAGTGTAGTAATTAAGTGCTGGGTTCTGGAGCCAGCCTGCCTGAATTTGAATCCATCTCTTATGAAACTTGTGCAATGATCGATGAAGGAGACAAAGCTCATCTGAATTGCTCCTCAGAACTAGGGTGTTCTGGCCCCGGGAACAGGTGGGGCTGCAATTCTGGAGCTGGCCACCAAGTGGCACCAGGAGCAGCTGTTCTAAGGGTCCACTGTTTGGAACTGGACTTGGCTCAATTCAGTTGCTTTGGGGTTTGGGCTCTTAAGAGCACAAGATGAGAATGTCTGCGGGGACATGAAACTTGTCAGAAAGGGCAATCTGGATTAAGAAAACAGCATGGGAAAGTACATGGAAGGCCCAATCCATGTCATACTTCTGGATAATGGTCAGTGTTTCTTCCCATTAAGGGGGAAGGTTGCCCCATGTCCATTTTCACAGTCTCCACCCTGGTCCCAGAAAGAGCCCAGAGTGAGAGAGAGACTCTGTAGAGGTTCCAGTCTTCCCAGGTCACATGCAGGACTTGGCTCTGCTCTTCCCCAGCGAAAATCACCACCACAGGACCATGGGGGGTAAGTCAGAACCCCTGTGAGGGTGTCCTGCTGGACCACCTCTCAGCTGCGTGTGGGATCTAGACCTGGCTTCAGGGCTGCTGGCTTCCAGGTTGGCAGTTGTGTCTCTAGAGAAAGGTGAGCAGTGGTTCTTGTGCTAGTGTGTGACATAAAGCATGCTTGGACTGTTTAACCCTTCCTTAACTCATTTAGCAAGCCCTTTGCTGTCTGGCCTGTGCTGGGACCGCAGATAGGAATCTGACGTAGTCTAACAAGCAGGATCATGGGATATCACAAGTGCTTTAAAGAGGGAAGTACCAGCTACCATGTGAACACAAGGGAGGGAACCTCATAAAGAGATGGTAATGGGCAATGCTGGCCATGATATTGAAGTCTGACCCTAAAGGATCATCAGGGGACTTCCAGGTAGATACAGTAAAGCAGAGTGTGTCAGACAGAAGGAGCAGACTGTGAGGGAGGGATGGAGCAGAAAAGTATGTGGTGAGTGCAAAGGCTCTGAGTTATTCAGAGTAAGACTGAATGGTTGGGAGCAACTAGAGATTTGATTGAGTCATAGAGGACTTTAACTGTCAGGGTAAGGAACTTGGCTTTTATCTAGTAAACAGGGTAAGATTAAAGGGGTCTGAGCAGGGCAAGAACAAGATGAATAAGGAAGATCACAAAGGAATTAGGAGGTAGAGCCCACCAGACTTGATAGCTAATTCCTGACTCTTAGATGTTGTAAACTCGGCTTCTTTGTAGATTATTGGTGGGGAGGCATGGGCCATTATAGAGGAAGTTTCCTTCTTAGATTTCTCAGTTCCTCTCCTTACAGCCTCTGGAAGTTCCAGAGGTGGGACAAAGGAGTCAGGTGAATTCCACCTGTTTCTTATACTTCCTAACCTGAAGGGCAGTCTCCCAGTGTCACGCTGATGTCTAAGACATTCACCTGTTTGTCCAGTTTCTGAAATGAGCCTGGCTGCTGCACCAGCCCTTGTCTTTCTTTCCCTCATCTGTCTCTCTTGTCTCATGGGCTACCTCTGGGACTGAAAGTGTGAAACTCATCCTATGAACTGTCACTGTGTATTTTGGCCTTGCATTTCTTCAGGGGCAGGTCTGATCTTCCCAGAGTAAATATTGGTCCTTTGACCTGGGACTCATGCCACCACACAGTCCTGTCTTGGGGGCCTTCTGGTCAGCCTGAGAAGCAGGACAAGGTCAAGGTTTCTGCTGGGGTGATTTGCAGGGAAGTGAGTTTGGAAGTTAGTGGGTTGCATCTCTCCAAAGTGGGGCTCCTGCCGTTGGCACACGACATTGAGGCACTACTTGGGAAGGGACAAGTATAAGAGACAGGGAGCCTTGTCCCTGCCCTCAAGCAGCTCATGGTCAGATGAAGATTCACTTACAGGAATTAAGAGATTATCAAGGAACTCTGGCAGCTTGCAAGGTGGGAGTGCTCAAAGAGTGTCCCAGAGATAGCGGGGCATGGACTGGCCTTAGAGAAATAAGCAGGATTCTGATTATGGCAGTAGCATGAGCAAAAACATTAAAATTGCTTTTACACTAATTTCCAGGTGCCTGGGGTACACGAGTAGGTATGTCCTGACTAGTGTATGCATGGGGAGGCCAGAAAGGGGTCTGTCAGAAGGTTTCAGCTTGGCCCTGCCCTCTGACCCCAGCCCTGCTCTTATCCCAGGTCTAGGTGGCTCCTTGGTGGCCTCCCCCGGAAATGCTCCGTCTTCCAACTCTTCGTTGCCTGTCTCTTATTGGGCTTCTTCTCCCTACTCTGGCTGCAGCTCAGCTGCTCTGGTGATGTGGCCAGGGCAGCCAGGGGACAAGGGCAGGAGACCCCAGGTCCACTCCAGGCCTGCCCCCCAGAGCTTCCCCCTGAGCACTGGGAAGAAGATGCATCCTGGAGCCCCCATCGCCTGGCAGTGTTGGTGCCATTCCGTGAACGCTTTGAGGAGCTCCTGGTCTTCGTGCCCCATATGCACCGCTTTCTGAGCAGGAAGAAGATCCAGCACCACATCTATGTGCTCAACCAGGTGGATCATTTCCGGTAGGGACTCCCCCATTCCTCCACTCCTGACTCAATCCCCACCCCCACCCACTAACTTCACCCAGGCTGCTCAGAACCTGTTCCCAATGCTGAATGGGCTCAGGTCTGTGAGGAGCGAACAGGGGCAGGGGCCTGGGGGTGTGGGTGGTAGAGCCCTCTCATTGGGAGTGGTGGGAATCTTTGGGGAGGGGCCAGATATAATTTCCATTGTAGAAAGATTACTCTGGCTGCTGTATGTGGAATAAACCAGGACAAGAGAAGCAGGGATATCGGCCAGGTGGTCACTGCAGTCATCCGAGATGATGTTGGCCTACCCAGTGTGGTAGGAGGGAGTAAAATTATGTGGAGGAAGTGTGGACAGGACTTGTCAGTGATTGGCTGGGGGGATTAGGAAAAGGGAGGGTCCTGCAGTTTCCCACAGTAGTGTTATCCTGAAATCCTTGCCCTTATCCCAAACTGCTCCGCTCAGTTACTACCATTCAAACATCTCACGCTCCAAGTCCTACTTCCTTTCCGTCCAACTTACTCCAGCTGGAAGATGGACTCCAATATTTCCTGCACCACCTCCCAGCCCACAAGTCCATAGATCCTCCCCTCTTTTCACTGCCAATCGCCCTCCCTACTTTCTCTTTCCCAACCTGGAGTCCATGGTCCATCATTAAAAAGCACTTTGTCGCATCCATCCTTAACCACCTATCCCCTAAACAGCAACATGTGCAGCCATACCATTTGTTTCTGATGATAAGCTCTGACGCAAGAAGAAGGCCCCTAGCCCTGCTGGAAGCCTCCATTCCTGCAGTCCCCCCCTGGCAGTCTTCTACACCTCCTCTTGGCATTCCTGCCTTATCCTCACTCTCAGCTGATGACTTTGCTTCTCATATAAGGAAATAAAGCCAATTGGAAGAGAGCTTTCCTTAGTCCCTACCACCCTACTCACCTCCCAGCTCCCTGTTACTAGGTCTGCCCCATGCTCTCAGGGGCAGCCCTCCCGCTGTGGCTGGTGCTGGTTCCCTCTTGCTCCCTTTCACTCAAGGGCAGCACTCCAGCATCTCCCTGTTTTGCTCCTCTATCAGGTGTTTTCCTCTGTCCTGGAGCACTGACATCCACATACACACATACTAAGATAGCGCTTCTCTAAAAAGAGGATAAGCAAATAAATACTCCCTCCATTCTACACCCCCCAAAACTGTCACCCCACTTTTCTTCTCCCTTTTGCAGCAGAATTTCTTCCCTTGTTTTCCCTTGAATTCATTCCACTCAGACATTCACCTCCGAATGTCACCGAAACGGCCCACACCGGGATCACCAATGGGCTCCACGTCCTTAATCCCAAAGCTTCATCCTGTCAACCTGAGAGCAATATCCGCTAAACAGATTACTGCTTCTGAGACCTTCACTCAACTTCCGGGACAGCACTCTGGTTCTCCTCCATCCTTGCTAGTCAGCCTTGTTCGTCTCCTTTGCTGATTCTCCCTCATCCCTTTGATCTCTCATCATCAGTGTTCCTTGGGGCTTAATGCTTGAGCATCTCCCCCTTTCGAGCTGCAGTCCTTCCCTGGACATCTCATCCAGTCTCACGGCATAAAAATCCTGCTGACTCTGGGGTCTGTATTTCCAGCACAGATCCTAGACTTGGACCTTTTTTTGAACTCTGGACTTGCACATCCAGTTACCCCTGTGAGCCCTCTATGTGGTAGCTTGAGCTTTACATGACCACAGCTGAAGCCTCCCTTTTTTTTGTTTTGTTTTTTTGAGGCAGGGTCTCGCTATGTAGTTCAGGCTAGACTTGAACTCACCATAGCCCAGGATGGCCTTGAACTCACGGCCATCCTCCTGCCTCAGCCTCCTGGGTGTGACCACAGCCCCATTCCTAATTGCCTATCCAGACCTGCTTCCTCTGCTCTCGTCCCCATTTCAGGAAATGGGAACTCCATGCTTCTAGTTGCTCAAGCCCACAGTGCTGCGGAGTAATCCTCATTTGTTCTTTTTCTGTCACATAGCACCCAGTTCATCAGCAAAATATGTCTAGAATCTACCCACTTCTTGCTGTCCCCACTGCTGCCTCTTTGAACTAGGCCACCATTACCTCTTGCCTCCCAACTGGTCTCCCTCCTTCCACCCCTGCCCCTACAGCCCTTCTCAGCACATCGACTAGCAAACCTGCTAAAATATAAGCGCCTCACACCTCTGCTCGAAGTCCTCTGGCAGCTCCTCACCCCATCCAGCATCAGTGTCCTGGTCCTTCAGTGCAGTCAGCCCCATCACCCCCCGGCCTCCCCGTTTGTCCCCTTCACTTTTTCCTGCTGCAGTGTGTCTCCTCTTGCCTCAGCCTTGGCAGTTTCCTTCTCCTGCTGCTTGGAGCCATGTTCCCCCAGCTTGTGTATGGCTTGTTCCCTCAGGCCTTTGGATTTCTACTCAAACGCTGCCCTGTCACTGTGGCCCTCCCTGACAGGCCTGGCTAAAGGAACAACTGCTCCTCCCTGCAGCAAGTTTCACCCTCCTCATCTGTTTGACTTTTCCCTACAGCCCTCATAACTGGCTGCCTTGGTACTTATTTACTTCTTTGTTTGCTCCTATTGCATTGTCAGCTCCTTGAGAGGAGGGCTTTATTCTTTCCCTGATGTTTCTCCCAGTGCAGGTGTGAACAGTTTCTAGCACTTAATAGGTGCTCAGTAAACACTTGTACAGTAAGTAGAGGGCATGGCCCCACGCAGTGGAGTCAGTGCTGGACTGAGGGCAGCAGAGGCCCTGGGACAGGGTATCTGTGGAGAAGAGGCTCTCATGCAGAGCTGGGACACAGAGCCAGGGAGTGAGCAAGCTCTGGCCCCTGCCCAACCCCAAGTACCCTGTACAGGTTCAACCGGGCGGCACTCATCAACGTGGGGTTCCTGGAGAGCAGCAACAGCACAGACTACATTGCCATGCACGATGTGGACCTACTCCCTCTCAATGAGGAGCTGGACTATGGCTTTCCTGAGGCCGGGCCCTTCCACGTGGCCTCCCCAGAGCTCCACCCGCTCTACCATTACAAGACCTACGTGGGCGGCATCCTCCTTCTCTCCAAGCAGCACTACCAGCTGGTGAGGCCCAGCCCAACCTGTTCTGCTCAGAGCTAGGGAGTTCCCAACCCCCATCCTGTCTTGCTCTGGGTGGATGGAGCGGCCCTCCTGGGGCCCAGCAGGTGAAGTCCTGTCCAGATCCAGAGACTTGAGAGAGGAGCAGAGTGAGCAAGTCAGCTGGGGAGGGCTCTGCTATAGCATCACGAACCTGTATGCCCGCTGGCAGCTGGCTGCAGAAAACGAGATGTGCTGGCCCTCAAAACTGAAAAGTGGAGTGGGGAGAGTCTGGTTCAGGTGTACCTTGCCTGCCTTGGCCAGTCATCAGAATGCCATTTTTTCTTTCTATCTCTCAGCTCTGCCTTTCCTGTGTTAGGCAGGAGCCTATTATTTTCAGATGTGTAATCCTGTAAGAAGGTGGTTGTTGTGGCAACCTGCATCCTTCTAGGCTTTGGTCAGATGGGAGATGGAGCCCCTCTTCCCCTATCAGCCCAGACAGGAGTCCCTGAACTGGGTGATAGTGCCTCTTGATTGGCCTGTCCCTCGTGGGTGAGAAGAACTGAGTGGCTTAGGCTTTAGGCTTGTATTTTCTTCAAGTTGTGGCTGAAACCTGCTTTATGTAAATAAATCTTTGGAGCCAAATGTAAAAATAAGTGTTATCATAGAGCCTACCTGTCACTCATACACACAGGAAGACACAATGGCAGAGCCATTTCACTTTAGGAGAAATGAGAGTATGAAGGGAAGACAGAAATCAGTAGCAGGTGACACTTCTGCCCACCAGCCATTCTCCAGAGAGATCCCCTCTAGACAGTCAGACATTTTTGTGACACTAACCATCTCATACAAGTTCAAGACCCCATCAGAATAGGGAGAAGGACTGGGCTGTGCTGATCCCTGCTTCCCACCCCCAATACCACAGAGGTGGAGGGACCTGTAAGTACCTGGTATCCATTCAGAACAGCCAGGAGAGGAAGGGGGAGCCTGTCGGGCTTGGGCTGTATTCCTATAAGCATTAGGAGACCAGAATGCACCCCTGGGAGGAGGGGCAGGTGACAGATACTGCCTGTCTCTATGTCAGTGTAACGGGATGTCTAACCGATTCTGGGGCTGGGGCCGAGAGGATGACGAATTCTACCGGCGCATCAAAGGAGCTGGGCTCCAGGTAAGGATCCCCCAACCCCCAGGTTCTGCCACCTCCTCAGCCATTGTAGCTGCCCAAGGTTGCCTTTTCTTTCTGTGAGAAGTTCCTGGGGTTTGGCGATGCTCCCCACCCCTGGTTCCAGTCCCTGCCCTAACCCTTACTTGCAGTGGTCATCCAACTAGTCCTTTGCCCCCTTCGCAGGATGGGAATACAAGCCCCTACCTGTGGTCTCCTGGCAGGCGGCAGGACCCCAGGGAAGGTAGTGGTGAGAGCCAAGGCTCCAGGAGGGATGGCCTGACTCCTGCTTTCTTTGATCTCCTTAGCTTTTCCGCCCCTCGGGAATCACAACTGGCTATAAGACATTTCACCACCTGCATGACCCAGCCTGGCGGAAAAGGGATCAGAAGCGTATTGCGGCTCAAAAACAGGTACTGGCTGGTCTCCTTATTGGGGATGGTAGGTGGTGGTGTGGGGAACCAACAGGCCTGAGCACTTCACCAAGTTCTCCTTAGGCCCAGACAGCCCCATCCTCCCCTGCTGGCCCAAGTCAGTCACTGGGCATTCTGCTTGGGCACCAAGCTCTGTTCTGTTGTCTGCTACAGGCAACCTGGGCACTGTGGGTCAGCCCACACCTCAGGGTCCATTCGGGCAGGGGACGGGGAGGCTCCACTAACGGTGCCCGAATCTTGATCAGACTTATGATGCTGAGATCCCTGTCCTCATGTAGGCTCTTTTTCCAGAGGTATATTTTTTCCAAAGGAAAAATCCCTGTTCTGCGTTATTCATGGGTGCAGCCTTGGGGAAGAGACTTTGCTTCTCTGAACTTTGGGTTCTACTCTCTTAATGGGGTTCTCAGGAAGGTTAATGATGAGGTCCTGTGAGATCAGGGGACAGCCAGCACCATGAAGTTGTGAGCACATGCCCTTTCCTCCTTTCCTTCCCAGGAGCAATTCAAGGTGGACCGGGAGGGAGGCCTGAACACTGTGAAGTACCGTGTGGATTCCCGCACAGCTCTGTCTGTGGGCGGGGCCCCCTGCACTGTTCTCAATATCATGTTGGACTGTGACAAAGCTGCAACTCCCTGGTGTACCTTTGGCTGAGATGCGTAGACAGTAAGGAAGCCCATGCCTACAGGCCACACTGCCGCTCAGGCTCAGGATGAAACCTCAGGCCTAGGGCCCAGCTCCGACAGGGTGTGGAATGGTCTGAAGAAACGGCAAGCCCTGTATTTGCACCAGCCTGGGCCCCAGAGGCAGGCTTGAGCCGGGACAGGACACATATTATGTCCCAGATGCTGCTGGCAATAAACAGCGATCACAGAAAAGCTGAAAAGTGGCTTCGACTAGGATGCTGCACCCTGCCTTTCTGCTTGCCCTCCTCTGCCCTCCTCTGTGTGCTGAGACCTACAGGCAGTAGGAAGGGTTGAACTGGACAACTTCTAATTAGCCTCACTTTGGTCCTTCCTGCTGGACTGCCTCATGCAGAGATACAGTGTAGAAGCCATGTGACTGATGTAGGTGGCAGTTGCAATTGGGAGGCTTAGAACTTCAGAAACCAGAGCACAAGCCCCACAGAAAGGAACAGCAGATACCAGCTCCAGCTGGTTGTCACCATGCAGGAATGTGGACCTCATGCTACCAGATCTTGATTTTTCAAAAGAAACTAGAATGCTGGATTCGTCAGTGAAATCTGATTTTTTAATGATAGCAGCTAATTGAAACTTTCAAAAAGTATGGCAGGCCAAACAAAATGTGTTGTAGACCCTGGTTTGTCACCTTTGGCTGTGGGGAGGAGGAATGGGCAAAAGATGACACCTCTTTTAGTTGTCAAGGAATCAGGGTAGAAGTGGGGATGGCAGGTCCAGATGGGAGGAGAAACCACAGGTACTAGATTCCTGGTTTACCTTTGCATCCAACCCTCTAGTTTTCCAGGCTGCTCCCTGGGCCACCATCTGGGCAGTGTGATCACTGTCAGGCTCCCTTTGGTTGGGCTTTGACTGGGAGGGGTGCTCCATTCTACCCTGCTGAGAGGAAGACAGGATGGAGAGCAACTGAAGATCCACAGGACTGGACTGGGGTAGACATGACAAGTCAGCAGTGTCTCAGGTCAAGGCTTGAAGGGAGGCCCATGTTTTTAGGGTGGCAAAAGGAGATGGGGAGAAGTAGGCAAATCCCTGGAGTGTTCTTGTAGCATGAGGGGAGATTTCCAGCAATCTCCAACATCACTGCCAAGAAGAAGTGGAGGGTGGGACCTGAGCCAGACCAGGAGACTGAGGAGTGATCTTTGAGGAAGCATTTGTGGGGAAGCCCAGGGCCAGTGAGAGAGGGAGATGAAAGGCCCTGTAAGGTAGATTGCTCTTTCAAGGCCAAAAATTTTGGGCAGAGGGCAGAGGCCAGAGGAGGCTGTTGGGACCACTTAAACTTGGTTTGTTTAACAGCAGGACGGACACTCTGAAGTGCAGAATAAAGAAGGGATTGAGGTCACAGAGTCGAAAAGGGTATCAACACCTCTAGTCTAAAATGATCCCTCCTCCGAGGATGTGGGGACTCTTACGGGCAGTTGTATGTAAGAGTCTCCAAGAGATTTCAGCAGAGATAGTTGGTGTTAAGCTTCAGATTCTGACATCTAAATCAGGGTTGTTATAATCCAAAATTGATGTTGGCCAGTAATTGAGCCTCACCCACTGAAGTGAGGGGCGAACAGGCCTCAGCCATTTGGCAGTGGAGATGGAGATGAGGCGCTTTCTGCTTGTCAGTCTTGTCACAGACCTGGCTGCTTCCCTTTGGACTTGCATTTAACAGGGGCAATAACAGCTGCCTCTTGGAGTTTAGGGGAATAGATGTGATATCAAAGCACCCAGCTCTGGATTCACTTCACATGTAGGAAGACCTCAAGAAATGCCCAATTTCTTGTTGGGCATTTACCATACACAAACTTCCCTATATTGCAGGGGGTTCCTTCTCACCCGCACTGGGGGAATGGAATGAGCAGAAGGGCCAAGAAGATCCCTTCACCTTGTGAGATCAGTAACAGCCTGGGCTGGGGCATGTCCACAGCTCTGTGCCCCTGCTCCCTGCTGTGGCTGCAGCATCACCTCTATCACTGAGGTGCCAGGTGGAGCCCTGGGCAGCCCAAATCTATGCAGCTGCCCATCCCCATCCAGGAGTATGAGAGGGCTGAGCCATGGAGGCCCAGGGGAGGGAGCAGATGGCTTTGTCTCCCCTAGGGGCTGGTTTGCCTGCTTGGTGGAGTGGACTAACATCCCTACCTTGCTGGCTGAGGCCTAGATGAAATGCAGTAGCACAGTGGTGGCATACCTATGGTTTGTGTGCTGCAGCAGGCTATCATCGTTGAAAACTCTAAACAGTTCGCCATCACTGCATTAGGACATCCAAGCAGCTGGCACAGTGCTTGACCAATGTGGGTGTTGTACTAATAGTAACAATTTCTTGCTGGGCATTTACCATACACAAACTTCCCTATATTGCATTGTTTCACAGAGGCCTCTTCTAAAGGGCTAGTTTCCATTTATTACATGTTCTGTAGATGATGAATTGAACCACAGAGAAGTAAGTCGCCTGCCTGGGTCCTGCGGCCAAGAAGTAGTGGAGTTTGGGTTGGGCACCCCTGGGTCTGCCTCCACAGCCAGGTTCCTGTCCCCTGCCCTGGACAGCAGATAGCCATCACAGGGGCTCCTGCGTCAGCAAACCACCTTCCTTGGCTGGAGACAGTGAGTGGGGAGGACTGCCAGAGTTGTTCGGTGTCCCACGTCTAGGAAGAAAGCAGGCCACAGGGAGATGCGAAGTGTCTGTCCCGTGAGTCCTCTGCCTCAAGGAAGATGAGGATTCAGCTGTTGGACAGGTTCCTTGGGGCTGAGGAACTCTGCAGGGCATCAGTGGGTCCCAGAATATGGATGGCACTATGACTGAGTAAGTTTATCGGTCAGAATGGGAAGGGATTCCAGAGGGATCTGTATGGGTCTGGGCATGTTAGGTTCGAGTGTTTCTGGCAGCTATTACTGTGCAGGAACAGATTAAGGGTGAGTCACGAAGATCTGTAGATGCCGCATCAAGCAACTTGTAATTCTTTTCCAGGGGTGCAGGGTTTTCAAAGGAGAGAGTTTGGGGCAGGGCTAGAAGTATTGTTATGAAAGATCCCAGGGGGCAGGGTGCACGGTGGACTAGGTGGGGTCTGAGGACAGATAGCGATGGAGTGAGAGTGAGGCGGTGAAGTGGGAGTGAGGAGTTCTGCTGCGTCCCCAGCATCTGTAGGACCTGTCGGTTCCCTGGCCAGGACCACCCGTGCACCACTGGGCCTTTCCTTCACGTGGAGTTGCTCCCCCGCAGACGTCTTCCCCAGAGGACAAATAGATGGATGCACAGAGCCTTTTCACCATCTCAGCATTGTGCTTTGAGCATTACAAAAAAAAGAAAAGCAAAAGCAATTTTTGGTGCTAGCATCAACATGCGCAGAGCGTGGAAGCCATCATTCCCATGCTACAACAAGAAAAAAAACGCAACATACTGAAAAGCACCTGCTTATCTTGGACCCTTGGGGGAAAGAAGGTTGCAGGGCAAACTGCCACCCTCAAATCTAGAGAGACAGACAGATCCGGTCACAGCCACCATCAGCTTATCTAGAGCAGAAGTTGCTGAGCCACAAACTACTAGGGAATTTTAAATGGTGATTTGGACAAATTGATGGAGGCTAAATGTGGCCTCATGGTAAAGATTCAAGATAAATCTCCATCTGTCTCTAGCAAAGGGAAGGAGAAAGTAAATGTTTAAAAATACGCTCTAAAATAGATGGCAGTGGTTCATCCCTGTAAGGGAGGCTGAGGCAGGAGAATGGCTTGAATCTAGACGTTTAGAGCCAGCCTGAGCAACACAGTCACTGAGACTCCCTCTCAAAACAAAAAAACCTTCTCAGAGCCCATCTCACCCAAGGTTAGGATAATTCCCCAAGAGCGGCTACTTTTAATCTTCTGCAGGAGAATGGGAAGAAAGCTAAGAGATACCTGTGAATGTCACAGCCAAGGACTCATGCACTAAAAAGCTAAGATTTAATTATAAAATTACAGAATGCTTCCCTTTCCCTAAACCTGACCACCCTGTCCACATTGCTCCACTATAACCGCAGCAGATTGTAGCTGAAGAAACTTCAAGACAGGCTGATTGAAGATATTCGTAGGGAAACCCAAAGACAACACGATAGACAGAACCAGAACACTAGAGGAATTTAAAGCTGGCACTCAAGTTACAGGAAACCAACTCAGCCCAACTCCTAAACAAATTAATACCAGCTCTCACACTAAAGCTCCACTTACCTCAGTTCCTTTACCTTCATGTGTTATAGGGCATGAGAAAAGGCAAGAAAAAGCAGACTACAGAGACAGAGCAAGCACAGAACTAAGTTCAGATGTGATACAGATTTTGGAATTATCAGCCAGAAAATTTAAAATAACTGTCTAATATGCTAAGGGCTCTGATGGAGAAAGACAACATGTACGAACATGAAGAATGTTCTTGATGAGATCATAAGCAGCCTGAATGCAGGTGAGCAAAAAAATCAGGGATTCAAAAGCTATGGTAATGGAAACTTACCAAACTGAACCACAAAAAGAAAAGAATTTTTTAAAAAAGCACAATAAGCCACTTGTCACAGTACATGCCTACAATCCTAGCACTTGAGAAGCTGAGGCAGGAGGATCACAATAAGTTCAGGGCAGGGGGCTCCTGAGCTACATAGTGAGACCCTGCCTCAAAAAACCAAAAGAAAAACAAAAAGCTGTCAATAACCCCAGCACCCAGGAGGCTGAGGTAGGAGGATTGCTGTGAGTTCAAGGCCTGCCTGGGCTACAGAGTGAGTTGAAGGCCAGCATGAAATACCTGGCAAGACTCTGTCTCAAAAGCAAAACAAAACAACTGTCAAAAGGTGTAACATATGCACTATTGGAACACCATAAGGTGCAGAAAGGGAGAACAGAGTAGAAGAAATATTTCAAGTAATAATGGCGGATAATTTTCCAAAATTAATGGGAGGCATGAAACTATGAGCCTAGGAAACTCAGAGAACATTAATTAGTATGAATACCAAAAATCCCACAAAAAAACCACAAGAAAACCCCCCAAACCCAAAATAAGACTCTAATACCTAGACACCTATTCGAATTACAGAAATAAACAGCCAGGTGTGGTGGCACTCACCTGTAATCCCAGCACTTAGGAGGCTGAGGATCACTGGGAGTTCAAGGCCAACCTGAACCACATAGCAAGACTCTGTCTCAAAAACCCCAAATAAATAAATAACAAAAATATTGGAAGAAGCCACAGAAAAAGTCCAAATTACCTACAGAGGAAAATGGATATGAATCACAGCCTGTTTTTTCAGACACCATGCAAGCAAGGAGAAAGGGGAGTGAAAAGCATTTTTTTTTTCTTTTGCTGTGCTGGGGATGAAGCCAGGCCCTCAGCAAGTCAGGCAAGTACACCTTGCTGAGCTACACCTCCCAGGCCTGGGAGTGAAATATTTTAAATGCTGAAGGAAAAACATCTCATCGACTTAGAATACTATATCCAGCCAAAGTATTTTTCAAAAGTATATGCAGTAAAGGCCACTAAGTTTTATGCCTAAAATGGTTTAAATGGTAACATTTACTTACACAATTTTTTTTCTTTTTTGATTTTTGAGACAAGGTCTTGCCATGTAACCCCTGGCTGGCCTTGAACTCATGATGATCCTCCTGCCTCAGCCTCCCAAGTGCTGGAATCACAGGTGTGTGTCACCACACCTGGCTGGTTATACAAATGTTATCTAAAAAAATGAAAGAGAAATAAAACCTTTATCAAACAAAAAATGAAATTTATTGCAGTAGATACATACTGCAAGATATGTGAAAAGTAATTCTTCAGTGAAAAAGAAAGTGACATCAGTCAGAAACTCAGACCTATGTTAAAAAGGAAATGTGTGGAAAAAGGAACAAATGAAAGTAATAGAAAACCTTTTATATTTCTTATTCTTTGTAACCTTTTGTGTGTGTGTGTGTGTGTGTGTGTGTGCCGGGGATGAAACCAGGGGACTTGTGCTTGCAAGGCAAATGCTCTAACCACTGGGCTAAATCCCCAGCCCCTATATTTCTTATTCTTAATTGCTCTAATAGGTAACTATTGAAAGTAATAAGAGCAACAGTGTGTTGGGGGACAACAGTATAAGATGAACAAAAGAAGTGTCAGAGGGACGAGGGAAGCCGATCCCCTTACCCCACACACAGTCTGCTTGTGGGCTTCCCAGGCAGTGACGTCAGATTAGGTGGAAGTGTTGTTTTATTTAACGGGAAAGGTAACTGTTTTTTTTGTCTGATAGCTCAGCACTGCCTATTTCCTTCACACAGAAAGGAAGTGACTGAGTCTGGTTTTTGTTCTGTAACAGAATACCTATGACTGTGTTATTTAAAAGAAAAGAGCTTTACTTTTGCTTGCATTTCTGAAGACTGGAAAGTACAGGACTGGGTGGCTCCATTTGGTGAGGGCCTTCCTCGCTGCTGGGGACGCTGCAGAGTTGGGAGGTGATGCAGGGCCGCACGAGGTAAAAAGGAGCGCGAGGAGGCAGAGTCAAACTGGTTTTTACAGCAGACTCACCCTGGAGATAAGCCGTAGTCCCTTAGCCCATTAACCCATGAATTGGTTGATCCATTTATGACGTCGAAGCCCTTATAATATAATCACCTCCTGACTTTCCCACGTCTTAATACTACACGAAGGCATACATTTTAACATGGGTTTTGGTGGGGACATTCAAACCACAGCAGGGAGGAAGGAGTGTTTGCCCTTGACTGTCCCTCAGTCTGCCTTCCTCCATGAGCGGCCTCCCTAACTATCCATTCTAGAGTCCCTGACAAGCACATGCACATCACCTTGCACTATTTTATTGCCCTTTACAGCTATTACCATTAGCTGAAATCGCCCATACGCTGGTCCCAGCGGAAATCAGCCCATGAGCTCAGGGTGTGGGAATCTCATTCTCAGCCTCATCCCCAGCGCCTGTGCCCAGCAGGCACTCCTTTGATAGGAAGTGCGTTGAGATCGCCCTGGAAGCAGGTTCCAGATGTTGCTCTCCTTTTCAGTCCTGCTCTGGAGATCTGCTGCCATCCCCTGCCCACACTCAGGCTCCATCTTCTTGTTCATTTGCCCTTTCCACCTTGTTTCCCCATCTACTGACAGCTGCCGCACTGTCTGCCAGCCTTTATTCTACTTCCTTTAAGCTCATTTGCGCTAATTCCCTTTTTAGGAACAACTTCCGAAGTGCAGAGCCTGCTCTGGGCGGCTCAGGTTCCCTTCTCCTGATTAGCACAGTGCAGCAGGAAGAAGATGCTCCCCAAATAGCAACTCCCTCCCCGCTGGGAACGCTCTGGAGCAGAGCCAGCTCGCAGGCCCAATGGCAGGTACTTCTTCACCAGGGTAGCAGGAAGCCTAGAGCAACGCAGACATGCTCAGCCTATAGAGTATATTCAGGGGAACATGCTGTAAAGATTCTTAATTTTAAGGGGTAACGAATCCCAAGTACTTGCTATTGTTTGGCTATGACCAGAATGTGGTTTAGCCCCCGAGGGTTCACGTTTGGAAGTTAAGTCCCCAGAAGGGCAGTGTCGGGAGATGGTGGCACCTGTAAGAAGGGAAGCTTAGTGGGAAACTGTAAGATGGGCCCCTCCCCACTTCCTGGCTTCCTGTTTTCACTCGGAGCTCTCCCTCAATCCTACCATCATGCCATCTGCCACAAGGTGATGTTGTCACAGGAGCCCTTGCCAGAGTTGATATTATGCTGTTTGGACTGTCAGCCTTCTTTGGGCGTGCTAAGTAAACCTCCTTTTTTTTTTTTTAATAAGTACTTAGCCTTGGGTATTTCATTTTGGCAATGAAAACTAACACAGTGCTTTGGGGGCTGACTTACCTCCTGAGGTGACGTGTCTTCCTCCTACACTTGTGTGACCCACCCAGTCCGCACGACAGGGGCTTAGACCTCAGTCCTGGGGCCACAGTCAGGAGGTGGGTTGGGAGTTGAAACTGGAATGGGAAAGAGTTTTAGGGACAGTGTTCTTGGCTCCAAGGAATATTTTCTTGGCAAAACCAGAAGGCAGCATCAAGATACATTTTTGCCCAACCTGTGCAGTGCCCTAGATTTTCACCCTGGAATCGGAAAACACTTTCCCAACACATCATCACATCCACCTCTCACTTTCTCCAGCTGCAGAACACTCATCAACACATAATAAGTCATTTTGCTTTTCATAGAAATGACACCAAGGCAGGGGTAAAGGAGGCAGACCCTGAAGGGCCGATGAGACTCACCTGGAAAAGAGAGCGTGCTGCGGCTGAGTCAGCTGAGGTCATGCAGCTGGTTCTCTGGATTCAGCCAGACCAGGTGTGAGTTCTGCCTCCACCATTAAGTCATCTGCAGCAGCAGGCAGCTTGTTAAACCTATCTTACCTTTCCCCCACCTGTAAAGCAGAGCTATTAATACCTGTCTACCTTGCATAGCTGTGGAGAGGGAAGGACGTGTTAAGTATTTGATACAGTATGGGGTACACTGAAGGAGTACCTGATAAACAGGAGCTTTTATTATCACTGAAAGGCTGTAACAAGGAATGAGGCCATATTTATCTTGCTTTCAGGAGAGTCACATTACTTCATTGTGTCAACAACAATTCTAGCCTAAAAGTCTACTCAACGCTTGCTGAGGATGTTAAGGGCCTGGCAAGTCAGCCTTGCAGAAATGTGCAGGCCATTTTCACAACTACACTGAGAGGGACTGGGTCTAAGACCTTGGTTTCACTTTTAAAACTAATTGCTATTAATCAGATTATACAAACAAACAAACCCAAAGCAAACCTACAACAAGAAGGAAAGAAGTGCATGTTTTCTAGGCTCTTACGAGTGTGGTACAGACATGACACTAATGTGGCACTGGAAGCCCCCAAAGAACTAGGGGGCTATGTCTAAATGTTTTAGGATCTGTCATCTGGGGTTCTTTGATGAGGTAACTTTCTGCTGACAAAGGAAAGTTGCTGGTAAGATTTGAAAAGCAAAATGTAAGATTTTAAATTTAAATAATGAGTTAAGAACAGGAGCTGTGTCTGGGAAGAAGAAATTCAAGTACAATCTAGAGTCTATGGGGATGCCTGTCAGTAGTACTCAATCCTGACCGTATATCTGGATCTACTGGAGAGTTCTAAAAACATACTGATCTCCTCCACTCACCCCCAACTTGTTAAATTAGTCTTAATTAGTTAATAAGTTGTTCAAGCCCGAGCTTCTTTATGTTTTGAAAATTGAGAGCCATTGCTCCAGGAGGGACAATGTTCTGCACCTGTTTCCTGGATTCTCTAGTTGATTTATATGAACGCTGTTTGGTTGCTCTAGGGAATATCAAAATGCAGAGCCTATATCACACAAAGTGCTGGGTATGGTGGTGCACGCCTATAATTCCAGCATTTGGGAGGTTGAGGCAGGAGGATCGCCATAAATTTGAGGCCAGCCGACACTACACAGTAAGTTCAAGACCAGCCTGAACTACATAGCAAGACCCTGTCTCAAAAAAAAAAAAAAAAAGCACACAAAGCAGGGATTTAGGTAAAACATGAGACTAAAGTCCCAAAGAGATCATCCTAGGAGACTGGATGCCTGGAGGGACACATTCTGGATTCCAGAATGGAGAGCCACAACTTTTGATTTAGAGTTTACCTGAGATCACCGGTGTGGAACATTGGATAGGACTGATAGCTGGTTCTGCCACTTGAGCTTCTGATTTAGTCGGTCTTGGAGAAGACATGGGCCCCTGGGAATGAAAAAATCCCCAGGTTATTTCAGTGGGCACCTGGAGTGGAGAACTGCGGCTCTAGGCAGTCGTTGGCCTATGTTCTTAGGCCCAGGAGCCCAGTTTACTATCAAGGCCTGCAGGAGGAGGGGCAGGGGCTCTGCGTTTCAGAAGGTATGTGGTTAGCCTGGGACACCAGGTTCCACTGATGCTGTTGGCATCATGACTCCGCAGGCAAAAGGCTCCGACAGCAAGGGGAGACGGGGGGCAACTGTGGAGGGCCTGCATGACGTAGTTGCTTTTGTGTCCTGCTACACATCTGTGTGTCCTGGAGAAAGGAAGGAAGGACATGCCAGACGAGTACTCTATCACTATGTTATATCTCCAGGCCCAAATCTGCCATTTTCAAGAACAGCTTTATTTATTTATTTATTTTATTTTTTATTTTTTTGTGGTGGTAGGGATCGAACTCAGGGCCTTGTGCTTGCAAGGCAAGCACTCTAATCACTGAGCTAAATCCCCAGCCCCAAACAGCTTTATTTATTGAAGCATGATTTATATACCACAAAATTCACCTGTTTTACATGTGCAACTCAATATGTGTTTAATAAATGTAGAGTTATACAGTCATCACTACAATTCAACTTTAACATTTTTCCATTACTGCAAAAAGATTGTGCTGGGGATTTAGCTCAGCAGTTAGAGAGCTTGCGATTTAGCTCAGCAGTTAGAGTGCTTGCCTCACAAGCATAAGGCCCTGAGTTTGAGTCCCAGCACACACACACAAATAGAAAATCCCCTCTGCTATCTGCATTCTGCTAACGCTTTTGTAACTAGCAGGACAAAGCAGAATTTTAAAAGTTATAATTTTTTTCTTTAGCAACAAGCTGCTTCTCCAAAATTCTTCAGGCCTGGGCATAAAGCACCCCCCACACCCAGTCCGGATGAACTGACAGGCTAGGCAGGAGTTGGGGTGCCCAGTACACTGTCCACGGGGAGGGAAGGGAGCAGAAAAGGGCTGGAAGGGATGAAGCAAACCTGGAGTCATCTACTGCTTCACTGCATTCTGTCTCCTCTCTGTTCCTCACTCTGAAGGCCCCTGCACACCTGGGCACAGTGAATCATTGACTTGTGGCACCATAAGGCCCCTCCATTTCCCTGGGGCTAACTTTGTATAGACTCTTTTTCCTTTTCACCAGATATGGCCCCCCATGTTTTCTTGACTTCAGAGAATGGACCTGAGTTCCCTGTGACACTTTCCCTGCTCTCTCACGCCACTGGGGGCTGTACATGCCTCAGACCGGAGCCCTCTTTTTTCCACCCTCTTTGCCTGGATAACTCCTGTTCTCCTTCAGATGTCCAAGGAAGTTTATCCAGATCTCCTTAACTGGATCAAATTCCCATCCCCCTAATTGGCCTTAACTGCTCCCTAAACTTGTCACTGTTAGAATCTCACAAGTGTTTGCATTTACTGTATACTTATAGCCCTCATGGTAATCTTCAAGACACCAGAGATAGTGTTTGCATTGACCGACCGCTTGACCGACTGACTGCTGACTCTCTGGTGTCTGGCACTAATAAATATTTATGTCTAGAACTCTTAGGATACCTCAATTTAAAGTAGTAATTCGATATCCAGGCCACAGAAAAGAAGGACTGATGCATGGAAATATAATCTGCTCTAAACCCGTGTCTTTCATTATCAACTGATCTATTTCCTAGAATACCATGACCCTGACTAGAAGAGAGACAATAAAGCCAGAGATAACCCCTCCAGGGATTAGAGCCCAACACTTGGACCTGTGGAACCCAGGGTTCCAGACAGGCCTGAGCTCAGATTTATGTTTCCCACTTGCAGAATATCTTCTGATAGGCAACAAGCAGCCAGGAGATCTAGGTTCTTGTATTGGTCAGGCCACTATCCAGTCTTCTGACCTCAGGCAAATGTTTAACTCTTCTGGATCTCTGCTTTCTTATCTGTAAAAAGCAAGTGAACAAGATTAGTCCTAGAGTCGCTTATCTGCCCATACTGCAGCTACTTCCTCTTGAGCAACAGCAGTTTTCATGGCTGAATGCCTCTCTCCTTCTTTGTGTCTAGGGTCAACAACTGATCTACATTATTTACCCACACGATGATCACTGGCACTAGGGAGCACTGGATTTACTGATTCCTAGAGCCTGCAGCAACTATAAAGACACATCAGTCTTTAAAATTCTTCATGACACTCATGTTTCAGCTCAAAATGTCACTTCCTCACAGGCCCTTTCCCAACAGCCCCAGTTGTTCATTAGCTCTTTGCACTTCACCCACTTCATCATGTTTCATTCTCTTCTTAGTACCTCTCACTTTCTGCAAACACCTCATTTGTGTCTCTTGTTTCCTCTGCCCTCCTTCCTACTGTTGTGAAAGCTCCGTGAGAGCTGGTTCTGTGGTCTAGCGTGTGAACTGTTCTGGAGAAGGTGGATTCTGCTACTGCTGGATGGTTTTGTCATGCCACTCCCCCCATGTAGGTGAGTTTGCAAGGACACTTTTTTTTTTTTTTTGTGCTGGGGATCGAACTCAGGGCTTTGTGCTTGCTAGGCAAGCACCCTAACCATCTAACCACTGAGCTAAATCCCCAGCCCCAAGGACACAGTTTTAAAATTAATATTTACTTAAATTAATTGTTTCTTCACCAGCCTGGTGGCTCATGCCTATAATCCCAGCACTTGGGAGGCTGAGGCAGGAGGACTGCCACAAGTTCAAGGCTAGCCCGGGCTACATAGTGAGTTCAAGGTCAAGGCCAGCCAGGACTACATAGCAAAACCATGTCTCCAAAAAACAAAATAAAACAAAACAAAAAACAAAAAAAACTGCACTCTCTTCAGCTAATTATAAATGATCAGACTGACCTGTCATATAAAGAAGTACCCAGTAATATCCAGTAAAATAGATAGAAATATCCAGTAAAATCAGATGAACTCTATTCAGAAGGTCCTAGGGTACTTCTCTGCTAATTACAGGAACATTGTGTGCACAGTACTGGGATGGATTCTACTCTACACCACAGGTTTTCAGATCTTGTGTGGATTGTTTAATCTTCATTCTTAGTTTCCTCACTTCAAAAATGTAAATAAGGAGCTTGGGGTGTAGTGCTTGCCTAGCATGCACAAATCCCAACAGCTCAAAAAGATACAAATAATACCTGCTTTGCAGTTTGGCTTTAAGAATTATAAACTACACAAAGCACCCGTCTCAAAGTCTGCATGTTGTAATGCTGGACAGACAGCAACTCAATAATCTTGCTGAGGCTATTCACATAGACAGGCTAACACATAAAAAATAATTTTAACACATAAACTAGATATGTTAATTAATTGACATTATTTAATCTGTATTTCTTTCCTTCATAAACTAGACAGTATTGAAAAAAAAAACTGGGGCTTTAGTTGAATGACTCGTTTAAATTATCTACCCAGAGAGTAAATGGTAGAGCTTGAATATGAACTTTGGTTTATTTGATTGGAGAACAATTTTTCCCGCCACTGTTGTGAATGAAAACCGTTTCCTCTGATACTTCTTTTGCATTTGGAATTTAAGAATGGATAGAGGAGGGGTCTGGGCTTATAGTTTAATGGTAGAAAACCCTGGGCTTGACCTCTAGTGCTGCAAACTAGAGTGGGTAAGGGGAAACTTGAATCAGCCCACATTTTTTACCCGTGGGTCAGGGCCCCTTTTCATTCCAGAGACTTCCAAAGGCCATTATAATTCCAACTAGCCTTCTTAGTATTGACTTATTTTTTATTTTTTTAATTTTTTTGGAGGTGAGGATTGACCTTAGGGCAAGCACCCTAACCACTGAGCTAAATCCCTGCCCCTTCTTAGTATTGATTTTAAATGGCAGGTGACAGTTACTTGTGCTCAGTAATTAGTGATGGCACCTAAGTAACTACAGTATCAGCCTGTAAAGAACATGACTTACCAAAAGGAGGAATTTCTGTGAGGTCCTCTGACTTCCAGGAACTCCATCTCTTAGAGATCCACTAGCATTGACCTTGCCTAGAGGACATCTGCAAGCCAAACTCTGTGAAAGCTCATTTATAATCTGCTGGTGATAGTGCCACACCTTATTAGGCATAGACCAGTGATTCGCAATTGAGTTTATTCCCTCCGGGAACACTTGGCACTATCCGAAGACACTTTGGTGTCATAATGAAGGAGGTGCTACTGCCATCTAGTGGGCCCACACTGCAGATGCCTCTAAGCACCCTAAGCATAGCTCCGGCCGGGAAGAATTGAGAGGCCAGAAATGTGAGGGTGCTGAGGTGAGAAAACCTAGTGACGATCTCTGGCTTTGCTGCTCAGTAGCTGTGAGAGTTTGGGTTACTTTCCTTTTCTGAGCTCAAATTTCTTTATCTGTAAAGTTAACAACATGTATAGCTATGAAGTATCTAGCGCAGATACTAGGTACTCAAATGTAAATGACTGGCCCTTCACATCTGTGTGCTCTGCTTTGTGAATCCAACCAGTTGTGGATCTAAAGTACTGGGGAGACAGAAGATGCAGCTCAGTCATAGACCACTTGCCTCATATGAACAAAGTCCTGTGTTTAATCTCCAGCACTGCACAAACAAAAATATTTGGGAAAAATTCTTTATTATTTCCTAAACAAAAAGTCTGTAACTCTTTGTTTGACATTTACATTGTTTTAGGAATTGTGAGTAATCTAGAGACAATTTAAAGTATGCAAGAGAGGCCAAGCATGGTGGTACACACCTGTAATCCCAGCACTCTGGGGGCTGAGGCAGGGCACAGCTCCAACACTTTGGTGTCTGCAGGGGATCCTGGATCCAGTCGCTCACAGACATGTGGACACAGAGGGACAGCTCAGTTTCTTGACGCACCTTGAGATGGAGGGGGCTCGTTTCTAAAGAGTGAGAGAGCATTTCCTTTTGCCTTTCCTTGCTTCCTTCCATAACTTCCACCAGTCAAGAACCGCTGAGAATTCACAACCGTTGAGAATTATTGTGTTGACACTTCTTTTTTCTCACTCAGAATAACAAGGAACCAACACATTCCCATATTGCTCCTTAATGACTTACACAATTTGAGTGAGCTAAGCACAAATATGTTGCTAAGTTTGGACTAAATGACTAGATAAGCTCTAAGATTAGAATGTAAGATATTTCATGTTTTTACATCTGAATTTAGACTTCTACTTTTTTTTTTTTTGAGACAGTGTCTTGCTATGTAGCTGAGGCTGGCCTTGAACTCATGGTGATCCTCCTGCCTCGGCCTCCGAGGTGCTGGGATTACAGGCGTGTACTACCACACCTGGCCGAGGCGCTTATGTTGAAAGAGTTTTTCTCACATTGTACATTCTCATGAGTAAATGTAGTAACTACCATGTTTCAAATACTAGGTGTCAGCTTTCTGCCACTATGACAAATACCTAATAAAATCAATTTAAAGAAGAAAAAATTTATTTTGGCTCATGGTTCCAGGTTTCAATTTGTGATTGTTTGGCCTCATCACTTTGGGCCCATAGTAAGGCAGTGTGTGGGAGCACGTGGCAGAGGAAACTGCTCATGTCAAAGTGGTGAAAAGCAGAGAGAGATAAAGAGAAGAGAGGGGCCTGGGTCTCGATTTTCCCTTCAGCGACACATCCCTAATGCCCCAGCTTCCTTTCCGTAAACGCTACCTTCTAAAGGTTTGACCACCTAGCAATAGCACCGCAACAGGCTGGCAGCCAAGCTTTTAGCCTGTGAGTCTTTGGGAGACATTTAAAATCCAAACCCAACATCCTGCCCCTGGCTCCCAGAGGCTCATGCCCATCCTTCGTTGCAAAATGTTTTTAGTTCGTCTCTAAGAGTCCACAAGTCTTGATAGTTTCAGCATTGTTCGAAAGTCCAAGACCTAAGGCTCCCCTGAGACTCAAGGCAAACTCAGCTGTGAGTTCAAAAACAAGATACATACTTCCAAGATGTAATGGCAAAGGGTAAACATCTCCATTCCCAGAAGGGGAACAGGAAAAGAATGAGTAATCGGACCAAATCAAGGCCAAAATGCAGCAGGGCAAATATGAAATCCTGTAGCTCCATGTCGGACACGTGATGGTGCGATGTGGCTTCAGAGAACTTGGGCAGCTCTGCCTCAACACGCTTGCTGGTCACAAGCTACAGGGCCGCTCCCTTGGGCTGGCTCTGCTCTCTGCCTATAGTTTCCCTCAGCGTAGTGCAGCTTTGACTTCACTCTCACAGCTTCACATGTCCACTGTCAGGAACTGCTTACAGGGATTCTGATTCTGCTATAGTCAGCCTGGCCTCCTAGGCTTTCTTTTGAACTCCTGGGGAAGCCTCCATGACCCTATAACTTCTGCATTCTGTGTGCCTGAAAAATAAGCATGTTGACGGACGCCAAGATCTGCTGATAGCCGTAGTCATCCCGGGCCTGCTTTACCTGTGACTGCAGCAGCCGAGTGACCTGATGGCTGAACAGGGGAAACGAATCAAGGGAAGCCATTCCCTAGGCAGCAAGTAGGGGGTCTAAGTTGTTTTCTCAAATGAGAGTCTCTGAAATGAATTTACATTTCTACATCTTTGAGCCTGAGCTTGCGAAGCCAATTCCCGAGATGCCCTTAAGGCATCTTTCCTATTGTCCCATTGCAAAGCACTCAGTTTCTTTTTCTAATGGTGCTAATCTCTTAGCAATGGGACCCTCCTTGGAAGCACCTTTAAACGTTTTCCTTTTCTGGCCAAACTGCCAATTTTCCATATTTTTCCACCCCCCTCCCAATTCTTACTGTAAATCTGGCTAAAAGCAGACAGCAATACCCGTGGCACTGTCTGAACGCTGTGGTGCCTTGAAATTTCCTCTGCTAGATTAGTCTATCACCTTTAAACTCAGTCTCCCATAAAGTCTGAGGGCACGAACAAAGTCTTTGCCAGAATGTAACGTAGAATGGCCTGTAGTCCATTTCCCAACAGTCTCCATTTCCATCGGAGGTCTCATCAGCCAGCCGGTACTGTCTACCTTCCTAGCAGCCTTCTGGTCTTCTGAACCACGATCAGAATTGCCCATTAAGCTTCACTTACAGTATTCAAGGCTTTCTCTGGCCTGTGTCTCCAAATTCCTCCCACAAACCAATTTCAAAGTTTTCTGAACCACATTGTCAGGTCTAGTCACAGCAGTGCTTTACTTCTTGGCACCAATTTTCTAGGTATCTTTCAATCCAGTCAAATTGACAACCAAGATCACGCTAAGTGCCAGGAAATGCACCCCTCCCCATTTTGCAGCTGGGGAAACTCATCCAGAGAAAATAAGATTCTTGCCCTAGCACTTGTGCATGGTATGAAGCTGAGGTTCCAATCCAATCAGCCTGGACATTTTCTATGTTATATGTTTTTAGCAAAGACTTAGACCTTAACCCATTACAGTAGGGAACTGTGGTGACACTGCTCCTCCTCCATAGACTTCCTCACTTTGGCTTTCTTCTTGATGCCCTCTGGTCTTGCATATTGTCTTCCTTCTCAGAGAGGATACGTGATGACATTGAATATACTCTCAACAGAAATTCTAGGGGGCTGGGGATGGAGCTCAGTGGTAGAGTACTTACCTAGTATGTAGGAGTCCCCAGGTTAGATCTCCAACACCAAATAAATAAAAAACAAACACCCCAAAATTTAGTCAGTTTATTTTTCTCAAACAAATAGATAAAACATTCTAGGTGTATTGGTCAAAATTAATTTTACTTAGCTGGGCATGGTGGGGCATGCCTGTAATCTGAGCACTCAGGAGGCTGAGGCAGGAGGATCACCAAGAGTTGGAGGCCAGCCTGAGCTATATAGCGAGACCCTGTCTCAAAAAACCAAACCAAAACAAAACAAAAATTCTACTTAAAGTCCTGGAATCCACACACACCCCCATGCCAACCAGGCTTCACTAGAGGACAGGGTGATTGAATGATAGCCTGTGCCAGAAGAAAATTTTCTGCTTCTGCTAGAGTTTGGATCTTGAATGACTCCTAAAGATCCACATATTGAAGTTTGATCTCCAGCTTGGTGCTATTGGAAGGTGGCAGAACCTTTGAGAGACGGGGCTTAGTGGAAGTTCTTTAGGCCATTGAAGGTATAGCCTCAAAGGGGACAGTGGGACCCTGGCCCTTTTTTCTCTTTGCAGTTTCCTAGCCATAGATGAGAGGATTTGTTCTGCTGTGCACTTCTGCCACAAACGTCTGTCTTGCCAGAGGCTAAAAAGCAAAGGGGGCCACTTGGTCGTGAACTGGACCTGCAGCCTCCTGGGCTGGGATTACAGGGTGGATGTACCACCACACCCAGCTATTGCTTTTATTTTTTTAATCATAATTTTTTGGGGCTGCTGAGGATTGAACTCAGGGCCTTGCACTTGCTAGGCAAGTGCTCTACCACTGAGCTAAGTACCCAACCTCCTTAATCATAATTTTAAAATTAGTATATAATGATTACATTCGTCATGGTGTTTTTGTTTTCCAATTGAATTTTAATACCTTTGTGCAGGGAACCACCATTTCCTATTGTGTAACCCAGCTGCTTCAGTTTTGAAAAGGATTTGAATTTTCAAGTTTTAATCTACTGTTATGGTTTGCACCTAGATGTCCCCCCAAAGCCTCATGTGGTCATAGGTGGGGCTTTTTCAGAGGTGCCTGAATCTAGAGTGCGTGATGCTGGGATTAAGGGTGTGTGGTTACTAAATCAATCCACCGATTGGTTTGGCACCGCACCAATCCTGGCAGCCTGGATAAGATATGAGGAGCAGAAAGAAGATGCTTAGGCCCCTCGCTTACCTTGCTGCCTTCTCCCTGTCTGCCATGCCACCCTGCCTTGGATCCAGCCAAATGTGGGCTGAAACCTCTGCAGACTGTGAGCTAAATAACCTTTTCTCCTTTAACTTTGGGCGTCAAGTATTTTGTCTCAGCAATGAGAAAAGTAACTAAAACAGATTTCTGAAGAAGCATTAAATAGGCCTTGAATCATTTCTGGAAGAGATTCAGAGTCATACATTTTAGTTTTGGCAATTCCTTGCAACAGTGAATATTGTGTGGTCTTGTAAACATGAAGATCTGGGAAACATCGACATATAGTTTCTGGCTGTGCATTATGGATGGGATGGTAAAATAGTTTGTTTTTGTAGAGTAATTCCTCAGGGCTACCCTCTGACCTAAATGTCTCCAAAGAAAAAACTTGAGAGGCCTTAAAATTCTTCCAGGAAGAACAAAGATGTCCACCCTCTAGCTGGGTCCTTTCTGTGGCTGCTCTGCCTTGTGGACAAATGGTATGCAGTAGAACCCTGAAGGCATAGTGTGTTCCCTTCTGCTGTCTAGGTGTCACTTGGTCCTTTCTGTGGCTGCTCTGCCTTCTGGACAAATGGTATGCAGTAGAACCCTGAAGGCATAGTGTGTTCCCTTCTGCTGTCTAGTTGTCACTTGGTTCTTTGAATGCAATGGAGATCAATCAGCACTAAGAGACTAAAGACAACTGATTAAGACCTTATCAGGGCTCGGTATAGTGGCACATGCCTGTAATCCCAGCATTCTGGGAGGCTGAAGCAAGAAGACGTGAGTTTAAGTTTAGCCTGGGAAATTGAGCAATTTAGCAAGACCTTGTCTTTAAAAAAAAAATAAATAAAGACCGGGATGTAGCTCAGTGTGAGGGCCCTGAGTGCAATCCCCAATTAATAAAAAAAGAGCTTAGAAGCATCTGGTTTTATTCCCTTTAGGGGGATAGAAAGTAAAACTTAGAAGTTTTAAGCAAGGGAAAAAAAGTGCTGTTTGGGACAGGACACAAGAACAGAAAGTTCTGAATCAGCAGGTCCACAACAAAAAGACAACATTTTTACCCTTTCTAAACAAAAAAAAGAAAAGAAAACAGCTCTTTAGGTGCCCCTGTGACTCCACACCTTTCAACCAACCCAGAAAATGAGGATGACCAGTTCCAGATTCTCTAAGGTCTTTAGCCAGATGTGCTTGTGTCCTGCCTATTCCAGTTCTGGTCCTGACTTGCTTCTAACTCTTGACTATTTTCTTTTAATGATGCCACTTGTGTCTGTGCAGAATTATTGAATATTTTGGAGTCCCTGAAATTCCTTCAAGGACTTGTCCTCCTGCTTTGAGACCTCCTGTCTTAGTCCATTTTCTGTTGCTATAATAAAATATCTGATGCTGGGAACTCTGTCAAGAAATGAGGTTTACTTTACTCATAGTTTTGGAGATGTAAAGTCCAAAATGGGGTGGCCTCATCTGTTCAGGCTCTAGTGAGGGCTCCTTTGACTGAATCACAATATGGTGGAGAAGTAGAGAAGAAAATTGGCCATGTGCAGAAAGGCTTTCATGCATTTTTGGATGTTGGGTATACTAGTCAGCTTTTTGTCACTTTGATGAAATACCTGATATAGGTTACTTATGAAGAAAAGAGGTTTACTTAGCTCACAGTTTTGGAGGTTTGGAGTCCAAATGGCATGATACAGGTTCTGTGCCAACGGTCCCATGGCGAGACAGGAAGCAGAGACCTGGATGAGGCTGGGCTTGCCCCTTTTACAAAAAATTTCTTACCAGAACTCAGGAATCACACAAGAACTATCTTGTTAGAGCATGCCCAAATGACCTTAAGACGCCCACCAGACACCACCCCTGAATTCCTCTACCTTGTGACACAATTAAACCTACAACCGCACCATGCACAGCATTGGGAAACATATAAAGAAAAGAGGCTAATTTAACTCATATTTCTGGAAGTCCAAGAGCATAGAGCTCAGCTCTGGCGAGGGCCTCTAACAGCATGGTATATGACTTCATGGTGGGGGTGCATGTGACAGGGAGAAGCTATCTGGTGAGACAAGATGCATGCAGGGTTCAGGAGACAGATGTTTAGATTTTTTTGTGTGTGCCAGGGATTGAACTCGGCCCTGTGCTTGCTAGGCAAGCACTCTAACCACTGAGTTAAATCTCCAGCCCCTCAGGGGACAGATTTAATCTTTATAACAACCTACTTAGACTGGAATAAGCAAGGGTCCTGCAAGAAGTATGTCAATCTCTTCCAAGGCAGCACTGCCAATCACCTAATACTCTCTCACTAAACTCTGCCTTTTAAAAGTTCTGCTACCTCTTACCATCACCACACCTGGACCAAATTTCAAAAACACGAATCTCTGAGGGACACACAAAAACTGTGTCCTAATCACTATCTCTAATAGAATATACAACCCCTGCAGATGGCTCAGGGGCCAGTGCCATTCTGGGCTGCTTAGTTCCTCACTAGAAGGAAGATTTAAAAACAAACCCCTGGTCAAAACTAGAGCCACTGGCTCCACTGGAGAGAAGAAGCAGGTAGTAGTTATTCCACCAATAAATACATGTTGAACTAAGCACTATACATGGCATTAGAGGAGCAGAGTGACTTTGATCCACCTGACAGAGAAGACATCTTGATGACAACTGCAAACATAAAACACATTAAGCAAGGCGTGTTAGTCAGTTTTCCCATCACTGAAGCACAATACCTGATTTAAAGGAAGAGATATGTAAAGTGGCTCACTGTTTCAGGGAGTTCAGTCCGTGGTTGACTGGCTCCAAGGCGGAAACATTATGGTGGAAGGGCAAGGCAGAACAATGTTTCTCATTTCATGGCAGCTGTGAAGTACAGCAGGGGAACAGCACCAGAAAGGAAGAAGTAAATAACCAAATATAGAACCCGGGGTCACCCGTCCATGGCCCACCCAGATATAGTCAGAAGGGTACTCCACCAATCACCTAGGTGGCTCCCCAGCTAATCAAATTAACACAAATAGCTTCACCAGCACACAAGGTGAAGGTGGTTACAGAGAGGAAATGTAGGGTTGTATGGTGTTATGGCTTGTGTCTAGATGTCCCCCCAAGGCGTTATGCAGTCATAGATGGGGCTTTTTTCAGAGGTGGCTGGATCTAGAGTGTGTGATGCTGGGATTAAGGGTGTTTGATTACTATTCAGTCCACCAATTGGTTTGGCATAATTCCATGTGTAAGTGCTACCCCCGCCATGGGCAGGTAGCCTGGATAGAGTAGAAAGGGACAGAAGGAAGCTGATATTGCCAGTTGTCGCTTGTCGCTTGTTGCTTCTGGCTGCTGCTGCTTGTCTTCTGCTCTGCGAGGCCCTCTGCCTGCCACCCTGCCTTGGAGCCAGCCAACTGTGAAGTGAAACCTCTACAAACTGCGAGCCAAATTAACCTTTCCCCCTTTAACTTTGGGTGTCAGGTGTTTTGTCTCAGCAATGAGAAAAAGTAACTAAGACATATGGGAACATAATGGGGAGCTGATTTAGTCCGTGATATAAGGCAGCCCTCCTCTCTGACTAGTTTGCCTTTTATTATCACTTGAAATTTCTTTGTCCAGAACAGACCCAGTGAGGAATCATTCACAAGCTGAATACAGAACCTCAAGAAAGTAAGTAACTCAGTTTATCTAAAACAGTTTGAGACTTTTGAGTGTGGTCGTGCATAACGGTAGCAGTCAGGAGGCTAAGGCAGGAGGATCGTGAGTTTGACACCAGCCTGGGTTACACTGTGAGACCCTTTTTGTTTTTTAAATGCAGCAAAGGTCATGAACGGGAGCCTGAAGTGTAGCTGAACCACTGGACTGGAGGACTGGGCTATCAGACAGCCGTACTTTCGCAAAGAGCGCCTGCACTTCTTAGTAGACAAAGGTTGGTTTCTTCTGAGCATCCACTTCCCCGTCCTCAACAATGTCCAAGTTTCTTTTTTTTTTTTCCTCAAGTTTGTTTTATATTTCATTTTATGTTTTGTACTAGGGATTGAATCCAGGGGCATTCTACCATTGAGCTACATCCTAGGCCCTTTTTATTTTATTTTTTAAAATTTTGAGACAGAGCCTCACTAAATTGCAGCAGTAGGGCTGGAACTTATGATCCTCCTGCCTCAGCCTCCCTCAGTGCTGGGACTACAGACATGTATCGCCATGCCCAGCTCCAGGTTTTCTTTTGAAGATACTTCTTCCTTGATTCTCAGTAATGTGGTTTGGATTGAATTCACCCTCATTAGTTCTAGAGAAAGGCCCTAACTTCTTCCTTTCTCTCTCTTTCTCTCTCTCTCTCTTTCTTTCTCTCTCTCTCTCTCTCTTTCTTTCTCTCTCTCTCTTTCTTTCTTTCTTTCATTTTTATTTTTGAGACAGGCTCTCACTCTGTAGCCCATGCTGGCCATGAACTCATGTCAAGGCCACCACACCCAGCTCTTAAACTGATTTCTATATGCTATTTACCTGGTCACAAAAATTGATTCAGACATGGGCTGTATCTCAGTCCATTACTTCAAACTGAGTAATTTGTCGGGTGTGGTGTGCACACCTGTAATCCCAGCTGTCAGGAGGCTGAAGCAGGAGGATCACTGCAAGTTCAAGGCCAGCAAGCCTGGACTATATAGTGAGTTCAAGGCCAGACTCTTCTACATAACAAGACCCTGCCTCAACAAAACAAAACAAACAAACAAACAAACAAAACCTCAGTAATTTATAAAGAAAAGAAACCTATTTCTTACAGTTCTGGAGGCTGGAAAGTCCAAAGTTTAGAGGATGCATATGGTGAGAGCTTTCTTGCTGGTGAGGACTCTGCAGAGTCTTGAGGCAGCACAGGGTATTGCATGTGCATTAGTTACTTTTTCAGAGTCAATGGTTTGCAAGAGAGCAGATTTAATACAGGACATTTATAAGTTACAATATTCACCCACAAGCCAAATGCAGGAAGAGTGCCGAATGTCTCTCTATGCACTGGAGACCCAAAAGATCAATTAAGGGCTGGGAGCCCACAGCACTGTCCCATGCACATCTGTGTCTGCAGATGATGGCTGAAGAAATCTTTACTGGAACCAGCATACGATGCTCACTGCAGAGATGATGATCAGAGCTCCCCGAAGCAACAGCAGCCACCCTCGATGACAGCAAGGCCCTGCGCTCCTTCCTCGATGAGAACAGCCGAGTTCCTTTCAGGAGAACCAGCCGCAGCTGAGCTTCTCCTGGGAAACAGTCAGCAACTATCTTCTGCTCCCGTCCTCCCTTATGTGGCAGCGGCAACAATCCTCAGGTGGATCCTCTACCACCAGAACGACACCAACTCAGTCCAGCTGGATGTTCTGGCTCAAGCTGACCACAATAATAAGTCCACCACAACATGTGAGGTGGCTTATGAGCAATGGTCAAACTGGTTTTCATAACAGACCCATTCTCATGATAACTAACCCAGTCCTTCAATATCAGCTTTCTGTTACTATAATGAAGTTTCTGAGATAAAAATTTATGAAAGGGTTATTTTGACTCATGGTTCTGAAAACTCTAGTCTAAGCTTGGGTAGATCCATTGCTTTGGCCTCTGGTGGGCACGCAACATGGTCTTGGCAAGAGCGTGTGATAGTGTATGACCTAAGGATCTCCCACAAGGCCTCGTTGCCTGAATGTTATATCACCTTCAAACAGCACCACTCTGGAGAGCACACCTTAATATATGGACCTTTGGGGAACACTTATCCAAACCATAGCAATAACCCATTAATCCATGAATGAATTAATCCACTACAAGAGTCCTCATGACCTATTACCTCCCAAACACTATTAACATATGAATTTGGGAATTCAATTTCCAACATATTTGGAGGACACATTCAAACTATAGTGTGCCAAAACCTAATATGGACAAATGACTAATGAAATGTTCGCTCTTGACACTTGGGAAAGAGACTTCTGTTTCCTGTGGCTGTAGAAGAGGTATTCTAGCTGGGTATGGTGCTGCCTGTAATCCCAGCACGTAGAGAGTATGAGGCAGGTGGGTCACAAGTTCACGCCCCACTCTGGCAGACTTGTCTCAAAATAAAGACCGAGGACACAGGTAGCTCAGCACTCCCTGGGTTCAATCCCCGCAAAAAACAAAGAAATGAATAAAAATGTACACCTTTTAAATAGACATCATTCCTGTGTGTCAGTTATGCACCAATAGCCCCTGTGCGGGAGGCAATGTAATGACATGTCCAGTATAGTAGAACTTGATCACATGTGAATATATACTTTAATTTTCTTATACATTTTCATTGGCATATATTGTTTGTACCTATTTATGGGATACATTGTTGTAATTTGACACATGTGTGCAATATGTAATGATCAAATTAGGGTAATTAGCATCTCCATCGTCTGAGATATTATCATCTCTATGTGTTAGGGGCTTTTGAACTCTTCTAGATGAGTTATTCTGAAATATATAACAAATGGTTGTATACAGTTACCATACTGTGTTATGGAACATTAGCATGAACCCTTCCTCTGTATGTTGGTGTCCCTTATCCAACCTCTCTCTGTCTTCCTCTCCCCATCATTTGTATCCTCTTGTGACCTCTACTCCATTTTATATGCCTATGTGACCCACTTTTTTAGCTTCCACAAATGAGTGAGAACATGCAATATTTGTCCTTCTGTGCCTGGCTTATTTCACTCAACATAATACCCTCCAATTCCATCCACATTGCCATAAATGACAAGACTTCATTCATTTTTATAGTGAAATAATAATACATTGCTATATATACCACATTTTTAAAAACCATTCATCTATCACTGGATATCTCAGTTGACTCTATAACTTGGCTATTGTGAATAATGTGGTGTTGCAATAAACTTGGGAGTGCAAGTATTGCTTTGATATAATGATTTCGTTTTTTTAATATATAGTTGGTATAGAATTGCCAGATCATATGGTAGTTCTATTTTTAGCTTTTTTAAGGAACTTTGATACTGCTTTCCATAAGGGCTATATAAATTTACATTCCTACCAACAGTGTGTAAGCATTTCCCATTGTCCTCATCTTTGCCAGCATTTCTTTTTCATCTTTTTGAAAATAGTCATTCTAACTGGAGTAAGGTGATACCTTGTGGTTCTGATTTACATTTCTTGGGTAATTATCAATGTTGAGCATTATTTTTTCATGTATCCATTCACCATTTGAATGCCTTTTTGTGAGAAATTTCTGTTCAGTTCTTTTGCCCATTTTATTTTGTTTTTCTGAAACAGGGTCTTACTATGTAGTTCAGTCTGCCTTGAACTCAGCATGTAGCCCAGGCTGGCCTCAAACTCACAGTGATCCTCCTGCTTCAGCCTCCCAAGTGCAAGAATTACAGGCATGCACCATCACACCTGACTTTACCCATTTTAAAAAGCAGATATTTAATGCCTTGTCGGGTGGATAGTTCATAAATATTTTCTCCTATTCTTCAAGTTCGTCACTTTACTCTGTTGATGGTTTCCTTTGCTGTGCAGAACCTTCTTAATTTTATATAATCCCATTTGTCTGTTTCGCTTTTGTTGGCTGTGCTTTTGGGGTCCTATCCAAAAAAATCTTTGCCTATATTAATGTTTTGAAGTGTTTCCTCATGTTTTCTTCTAGTAGGTTCAGATACTTTGTCCATTTTGGGTTGGCTTTTTAGGTATAATTAGAGAGATCTAGTTTTTTTTCTTTCTTTCTTTCTTTTTTTTTTTTGGTGCTGGGGATTGAACTTGAGTCCTTGTGCTTGCAAGGCAAGCACTTTAACCACTGAGCTAAATCCCCAGCAGTTTTTTCTTTTTAATATCCAGTTTTCCCAGTATATTTTATTGAAGAGATCGTCCTTTCTCCACCATACATTCTTGGGATCTTTGTCAAAAATCAGTTGGCTGTGAATATGTGGACCTTCTGTCCTCATCTGTGTGTCTGTATGCAGGTTTTTATACCAGTGCTGTGCTGTTTTGCTTACTGTAGCTTTGTAGTATATTTTAAAATAAAAAATTGTGTTGGCTTCAGCTTTATTCTTTTTGTCTAGGATTGCTTTGGCTATTCTGGTTTTTTTTGTTGTTGTTGTTATTGTTCCATGTGAATTTTGTGGGTTTTTTTCTGTTTCTGTGGAGAATGTCATTGGTATTTTTATGGGGGATTACATTACTTTGAAGTAGATCACTTTGGGTAATATAGACATTTTAACAATATTTTTCAAATTTCTTTCATCAGTGCTTTATGATTTTCATTGTAGAAAATTTTCACTTCCTGGTTAAATTCATTCCTACATATTTTGTTATTTGTATGTGTGACTATTGTGAATAAAATTGCCTCTTAATTTCTTGTCTTTCTTTTTCTTTTTGGTTTTTCTGAGACAGAGTCTTGCTGTATAGTTCAGGGTGGCCTTAAACTCACCATGTAGCCCAGGCTGGCCTTGAACTCACGATGATCCTCCTGCTTCAGCCTCCCGAGTGCAGGGATTACAGGCATGTGCCACCATATCCAGCTGCCTTTTGATTTCTTTTTCACCCAGCTCATTATTGATCTATTAAAAAGGTTTTTTATTTTGATTCTGTATCCTGCAGCTTTACCAAATTAGTTTAGCGGTTCCAGTGGGTTTTTTGAGGGGGTTGAAATCTTAGGGTTCTCTACCTATAAGATCGTGTGTTCTACGGCCAGGGATAATGTGACTTCTTCCTTTCCAATTCGGATGCCTTTTATTTTTATCTCTTGCCTAAGGGCCCTGGCTAAGATTTTCAGGACTATGTTGAATACGAGTGTTGTAAGGTAGTGTTGTTGTGGTTTTAGATCTTATGGAAAACACTTTTAGCTTGTCCTCATTTAGCATGATGTGGCTGCTGCTTCACCATTGTTAGCCTTTATTGTGTTGAGGTAGGTTCCTTCTATGCTTAACTTATTGAATTTTTTATTATTGAGTATTTTTATCAAGAAGGAATGTTGAATTTTCTCAATTTTTTTGGTCTATTGAGATAATCATATGGTTTTTGTCCTTCAGTCTGTTGATGTGATGTATAACATTAATTGATTTCCATGTATTAAACTGTCCTTAAATCCCACTTGATCATGGTGCACAGTTTTTCTGAATTTCAATTAGATTTGGTTTGCTAGTATTTCATTGAGAATTTTTGCATCTTTGTGCATGAGGGATATTGGCCTGTGATCTTCTTTCTTTGTTGTATATTTGTCTAGTTTTATATCAGCATAATGTTAAAGCCTTCACTGGCTCCTCTAGGAAGGTAGAGAGTATGATTTTGATTTTTGTCGTTGTTGCTGAGCCTTGTAATACTGTATTTCTATCCTGGAGAATGTTCTATGTGCTGATGAAAAGAATGTATATTCTGCACCTGCTGGATGTAATAGTTTGATTGTTAGGTCCATTTGGTTTACGGTACAGTTTAATATTTCTTTGTTAATATTTTATCTGGATGATTTGCCCACTCATAAAAATGGAGGTGTTGTCACCATAAATACAAAAACTGTAAATCAAATCATTGTAAATGGAAACCGAATATACTCAGTAACAGAAATGACCCACTCAGTGTGCAATACAGGACCTACTGCCTCGTGGCATGCGCCCGGGATAAGGTAAACATGGGCTTTACTCCCGTCTCGGCCATCATGAGTTAAATGATGAGTGAACAAACACTCAGGGAAATGTACATAAAGGTGATGGAACAATGTTGACCTGAAGTTTTGCTATATCAGGGAGTGGTTTCCTCCACAATCATATCAGGATATGCAGCTTCTGTACTTTAAGACTTCTGGCACTTTCCTTCCAATGCAACGTACACCCTTCTAAGTACTAATGAATTTGTGTGCAAGTTGCATAGTAATCATTTTGCCTTTTAGCCTTGAAACCCTGTGAGAGCAGAGGTTATGGCTGCTTTCAAAAATCCGGGCTGGGGATTTAGCTCAGCGGTTAGAGTGCCTGCCTTGCAAGCACAAGGCCCCTAGTTCGATCCCCAGCTCCGAAAAAAAAAAAAAAAAGAAAAATCTGACACATGGGATTGGGGATTTAGCTCCGTGGTAGAGTGCTTGCCTATCAAGCACAAGGCCCTGAGTTTGATTCCCAGCTTCCCCCCCAAAAGTCTAACACATAACATTTGTACAATGAGATGTTTCAATACATGTGTACATTATGTAATTATCAAATCAAGGTAATTAGCATATATATCACCTCAAAGATTTATCATTTTTATATAGTGAAACATTCAAGTCCTCTGTTCTAACTACTTTGAAATACAGAAAACATTTTTGTTAACTATAATCACCATACTATGGAGCAGAACATCCTCATTTATTCTTCCAAAGTGTAACCATGAACCTGTTAACCAATTTTCCCCTTCCTCCCCACCCGCTACCCTCCCCAGCTTGTACTAGCCATTTTTCCACTCTATACTTTTGTGAGCTCTTTTTTAGATTCCACAGATGACTGAGATAATGTGGTGTTTGTCATCTAGGCCTGTTTTATTTCACTTAGCAAAAGGTTTTCTGGACTCAAGCAGGTTGCAAATAACAATATTCCACTTTTAAAAAGCTTAATACGATTCCATTGTGTGTATTATATATATACAATTTTCTTTATTCATTCATCTGTTGATACTTAAGTTTACTCTATATCTTTGCTATTGTGAATAATATTTGTATTAAACATGAGAATGAAGATATCTCTTCAAGTAAAAATGAAAGAAAGACAATAAAAAAGGAGTGAGGGAAGAAGAAAAGAGAGGAAGAAAGATGTTGAAGTAAGTCCTCGAATATTAATGTATTGGAGTCGATCTCTTTCTTTAGATCTAATGATGTTTGCTGTATAAAATGGTTGCTCCAACTTTGAGTTATTATGTATTTATAGTTCCTCTCGTTGGATTGATCCTTGTATATATCAGTCTTCTTTGTCTCTCTTTGGTTTTTGGCTTCAAGGCTATTTTATATGATACAAGTATAGATACTCCCGTTTGCTTTTTATTTCCATTTATATAAAATATATGTGATCCTGCTGCCTTAGCCTCCCTCAGTGCTGGGATTGCAGGCATGTCTCACTGCATGGTACAAGATATTCCATTTGATGGATAGGTTTGTTCATTCAGAAAGTATTTGCTAACCCTTACTCTGTTCCACCAATTTTCTTAAGACATTAGATACAGTGGTGAACATGGCAGTGTTGTCTAATGGGGGGAGACGGAGACCATTGTAACCCATTTACTGGTAGATTAGGAGTAAACGCTGGGAGGTCAGTTGGAGACTGTTGCTTAGTTCATGATTTCTTTTTCTCCATCTCCTCCTCCTCTTCTTTGCCTTTTGCTGTCGAGGGCCTCTCTTATGATAGGTGAGTACTCTATCACTGAGCTGTTCCCCAATCCCATGATTTCTTTTGCATCCTTGACTTCAGTCGTGCTATTCTTCCTTGAACACTTACTCCTCCCTTCACTTCTCTGACTCGGTTCGGTGACACTTCCTCTCAAAGTTTTCCCAGGTTTCCCAGACCCACCACATGGGAGTGCGTTGTGTGCTTCATACTTATGGTAGCCTGATTTTTTTTCCAAAGACTTCGTGATTATCTATTTAGATGTCTATTTGGTGTCTACATCAGTTGCTCCTTAAGTGCAAGGAAGGTCTTTTCTATTTCTACATATAAGCCAAATGTTCTTAGACTTTAGGACTCTCCTTTTTATTTAAAACTTCAATAGCAACAATCTAGACTCCATGAGACCATTACTCCCCCCTCCTGTCTCCTCCCTGAAGGTCATTTTTGCAACGCTGTACTACTTCTCCATCCTGCCTTGCTCGAATGTGGACAAACTTCATTGTAGACTTCACAATAAAAGAAGAGAAAGTTCTGTGCAGAAAAGGGAAACCTAAATATAAGGTCTGTTATTTCATTCAGCATATATTTTGAAAAGCTCTGTGCAAGGCACTATTTCAGATATTGGGAATACTGATGTAAAAAAGACAAAAATCCCTATTTTCAGGAGCTTACATTCCTTTGAGGGGAAAGAAGAAAATGGGTATATGATTTCAGAGAATGAGAAGAGCTATCGCTTTGATGAAATAGGCACAGGAAATGGATGCTTTCAGAGGGGTGAAGAGAAAGAACATTGACCAGTTTTTCTCTCCAACCAGGGTGTTAGGGCTACTTCGCCAAATAGTAGCAGCTTTGAGCCAGGCTAATTAAAAATTTATAGACACAGAGTTAAAGCCCTCTGGGTGGGGAGGGTGGGGGACAGGAGCAAACGCCAGAGAAGACAGAGTGGGTGGTGGAGTTAGCACTCCAGCTGCTCCCCAGATTGGCGGAAAGGAAGGTGTGGGCACAGCTTGTAAATGAGTATGGAGCTTGAAGCCTTTTATAGACAGCTTGCTCTGGTGCGTCTGAGTCATCCACACGATCGATCGTCTTTCCTGCTGTAGTACACAGAACTATGTGGTCAGCTCCTCCCCATGTCCCTGAAGAAGCCAGTGAACGTTTTTTTTGGAGGTATCCAAAGGAGATACTGTTTTGACATCTCTTGTTAACAATACTTCTTGTTCCCCTGGAATCCCAGACAGGGACAGGGGGAAATGAGCTGGTTTGGTCTGTTCTTCACGCATAGTCCCACTTATGGCAAGTTGCAATGTTTTGCTTATAAAAATATCTTACTCATCTGATATCTTCACAAATGCTTCCGCTAACATTTTGCAAGATGACCTGCTTCTCACACTCAAATCAGTGACCCACCTGTGACTGTTTTTCTTCTAATCCAAAGAGAACTTTGCATTTAAATTCTACTTTGTTTCTGTTGATTCTAGTTTCACTACCATCTAGGACTGCAGAAGAAGTTGGACCATTGAGATTCAGTGACATAAAAAGAGGTTGTCCTTTCAGATTCATTAATATTTTTTTCATTAATGTTGTTTAACTTCTGGGCCTCAAGTTTCCTCCTTTCTAAATCAGAGATGGCAGTGTCTTTTATAATTTTTTTGAGACGGGTCTGGCTATGTAGTTGCTGGCCTCAAACTCACTATGTAGCCCAGGGTGTCCTCAAATGCATGACAATCCTCCTGCCTCAGCCTCCCAGGTACTGGGATTACTGGCGTGCACCACCACACCCAGCTACTTATAATTTTGGGAGTTGAGATAGCTACATGTGGAAAGTCTACCTAACTCTCTTCAGGACAATGAGCCCAGAGACTCACACTCTGTTTCACAAAAATATTAAGCATAATATTCTCTATATGTGAAATAAAGTGAAATGAAATTAGTTTTTCCAGTGATTCAAAAATAAGGAAGAATTTCCTCATAAAACACATAATCACCATATGCTCAAACAGTTCCACTCCCAGGTGTACACCCAAAAGAACTGAAAACAGGACAGACAATTATACACCTGTCCAAACAGACATTTATACATCATTGTTCACAGCAGTATTATTCATAACAACCAAAAGGTGGGAATAACTCCCATGTACATCAGTAGACAGTTGGGTAAAATGATATATATGTATATATTAGACTGTTATTATTTAGTCATAAAAAGGAGTGAAGTTCTGGTATACACTACAACATGGATGAACCTTGGAACATGCTAAATGAAATAAGTGAGACAAAAGGAAAATACTGTGATTCCACTTATGTGAAATATCTAGAATAAGCAAATTCACAGAGACAGAAATCAGATTACAGGTTATTAGGGACTGAGTAGGGGAGGAAATAGGGAATTATTGCTTAATGTGTAGAGAGATAATTTCTGATGTCAGCTTTCCCAGAGGTCTCGCTGGGGTCCAGAAGTGGACTATAGTTGGGGCTCAGGAATGGCCCCAATTTGGTAAACTAGACACCAAAACTATCTGATTGTGAACAGGTTATAAGAGTTCCCAGGAAAGTCTAATGATTATGGGCAGGTGGGTTGAGCCACATTACCCTCAGTGACAGAAGTCCTCAGCACCGTCAGCTCCACTCCACGGACACACACGCCTGTGGCCCTGAGAGTCTGATTCCTTGGCACTGCTTTTTGGTGTACTGTTCCCTTCTTTAAATAAAGATTTCTTTAAAATTGTATTTCAGTGTTGGTCCTAAACCTAGTTCCTGGGGACACATCTGGCCTATTTGATGTGATGTTTACAAATCTCAGGCCGATGTCTCCTCCTAAAACTTGTGTAAGGACTAATATTGTCCTCATGTCGTGAGTCTCCCAAGACTCAGTCTTTACTCTTGGAGCCTTTTCTTCAAGCATGAGGAGTAATTCACTTTACCTCCTTTTTCTGACCACGTTCTTATTAGCAACATAAGCTCCTGGTGGAAAGAACTGTGTTATTTCTTTGCTAATCAGATTGCGTCCTTGCTACAGACCTAGTAAGTCCTAATCTGTATTTTAATATCTTCAGATGATTTTCATGCACATTTGAAATATTTTTAGTATATGTGCTGCCGAAGCGAGCACATATTTGAAATATTTTTAACATGACATATTGTATACATGTATCAAAACATCATATGGTGTCCCATAAATACTGGCTTAGCTTTTCATCGTTGTAATAAATAACTAAAATAAGAAACTTGTTTAATGAAAAAATATAATAGTGGATGAAGCTCAGTGGTACAGTGCTTGCTCAGCATGTTCAAGGCCCCGTGTTCAATCCCCGGTATCACACACACACACACACACACACACACACACACACACACACACACACAAAATAAGGGTCTAGTCTATGAATAGGGAGGACTCATTTCTTTCAGGCTGGATGGAAATGTCCAGTAGTGTGTGGCCCAGCGACACTGCTCACCTCATGTCTGGAAGCAAGAGAGAAAGAGGGAGGGTGCCAAAATCTTTTTAAGGGAGGCCCCAGTGACCAAAGAACCTCCCATTAGACCCCATTTCTTAATGTTTCTACCACCTCCCAGTAGCACCACCCTGAAGTCCAAGCCTTTGACATATGTATCTTTGCGGAACATTCAAGACCCAAACTATAGCAATATGTGTATATTTTATGCGTTAACTAAAAATAAATGCATAAAATATAGCCAAATAAATAATTTTTTTAGGCTACTGGAGATCGCAGGGCCTTTGTACTGAGTTGCATTCTTTTTTATTTTTTATTTTTTAGTCAGGGTCTCGTTATGTAGCCCAGGCTGGCCAAGAAATCACAGCGACCCTCCTGCCTCAGCCTCCTTAGTGCTGGGATTATAGGTGTGTGGACCACCACGGCCAGCTGAGCCTCGTTCTTATCCCTTTTAAAAATTTTGACACACTGGATTGGGGATTTAACTCAGTGGTACAGTGCTTTCTTAGCACTACAAGGCTCTGAGTTTGAGCTCCAGCACCACAAAAAAAAAAAAAATTTAACACAGGGTCTCACTAAGTCACTAAGTTACTTGTGCTGGCTAGAACTTGGTATCCTCTTGCTTTACCCTTCCAGAATACAAGGATTATGGACATGCACCACCATGTCCTGCTCAAAGTAAAGATTTTTAAAATATTAACAGATTCCATTTGAGATATAATTCATATATCATGTAATTCACCCATTTAAAGCATACAACTCAGTGTTTTAAAATATATTAATAAAGAAGCATAATAATCACCAAATATAATTTTAAATATATTCATCACCTGCCCAAAAAACCCTCTATCTGTTAGCTGTTACTCTCATTTCTCCATCCCAGTTTGGGCTGGGGATGTAGCTCAGTGGTTAGAATGCTTGCTTTGTAAGCACAAGGCCCCGAGTTCGATTCCCCTCACCAAAAAAAAAAAAAAAAGAAAAAAAAATCATTCATCTATCCCAAGCACAGATGATCTGTTTTCTGTCTCTTTAGATTTGTCTCTTCTAGGTATTTCATATACATAGATCATACAGTGTGCAGTCTTTCGTGACTGGCTTCTTTCACTTAATATGATTTCAAAATTTGTGTTGTAGCATGTATCAGTACTTCATTCCTTTTTTATGGCTAGATAATACTTCACTGTATGGATATATTACATTTTATTTATCCATTCATTCACTGATGGATGTTTGAGTTCACAAAGCTATTATGAGTAGTGCTGCTATGAACATGTATGTATATGTATTTGTTTGAACACTTATTTTTAGTTTCTTGGGAATACAACTAGAAGTAGAATTACTGGGTCATATAATGACTCTATGTTTAAATTTTTGAGGAGCTGCCAACCTGTTTTCCAAAGGGGTGTGCCATTTTACCAGCAATGTGTAACAGTTCTAATGGTTCCAATTTCTCCATACCCTCACCACACTTTTTTCAAACTCTTTTTTATTATAGCCATCCTAGAGCATGGGAAGTGGCATCTTAATGTGGTTTTGGCTTGCAGTTCCTTTTTTTTTTTTTTTTTTTTTTTTTTTGAGTGAAGATCTCACTCTGCAGTTCAGGATGGCCTTGAACTCACTATGTAGCCCAGGCTGGCCTCAGACTTGTAGTTATTCTCCTGCTTCAGACTATTGAGTGCTGGGCTTATAGGTATGTGCTACCAAGCCCAGTTTGACCTGCAGTTCCTTATTACCCAGTGATGTTGAGCATTTTTATGTAATTATTGGCAATGTACATATTTTCCTTGGAGAAATATCTATGTAGCTTATCTGTCCATTTTCTTAATTTTCTTTAAATTTATTTTAGCTGATAACATGAAAATATAAAAATTATACATAGTTAAGGTATATATAATGTGTTTTGATGTACATACAATTGCATAATGCTTAAATCAAGTTAAACATATCTACTTCCTCAGACATCTATCATTTCTTTATAGCAAAACCATTCAAAATCTTCACTTCTAGCTTTTTGAAATGTACACGATGTTATTGTTACCCCTAGTCAATTGTATTAGCCTTCCTGTCACTGACACAAAACACCAAAAACTCATAATTTAATTGTCACAAAACACATTAGAACTTCTTACTCCTGTCTAACTATAACTTAGTACCTGCTAAATTAAAATTAGTTTATTTATCTTTTTTATTGAGTTACGACAATTCTTTATATATTCTGGATACTAGGCCTTTATCAGATATATTGTTTATAAATCTTTTCTTTCATTCTGTAGATTATCTTTTTACTTTCTTGATAGTGTCCTTTAATGCACAAAGTTTTCAAACTTTGAAGAATTCTGATTTATTGCTTATTTGGGATTTTGATTTGCTCTTTGTTTTTGTCTAAGAGTTTTATAGTTCTAGCTCCTATGTTTAGCTCTTTGGTGTATTTTGAGCTAACTGTGTCTGGTGTGAGGTAGGGGTCCAATTTTATTCTTTCATATGTGGGTATCTAGTTGTCCCAGTACCTTCTGTTAAAGAGATTCTTCTTTCCACATTTAACTGTTCTGGCACCCTTGCCCCGAATCAGTAGACCATATTAGATCTGGCAGTGACTTCTTGTGTACAACACCAACAGACAACAAAATAAAAAGCAGACAAAATGAACTTTACAAAAAAAATTTTAAATTTGTGTATCAAAAAGCACTATCTCACAGGGTGGGAGACATATCTGCAAAGCATGTATCCAATAAGGGATTAGATTAATATCCAGAACAAATGTACAAGTAACTGCTAAAACTCAACAAAAAAAGAAACAACCAGATTCAAAAATTAGTAAAGATTTTAAATATACTTTCCTCCAAAGAAGATCTACAAGGTCCAAGAAGCACATGAAAAGAAGATCAATCATGAATCATTAGGTGAAAGCAAGTCAAGATGAAAATGAGATACACATCTATTTATACATCTATTATAAGGACTGCTCTTTTTTTTTTTTTGGTGCTGAGTGAGGATCAAACTCAGAGCCTTGTGCTTGCAAGGCAAGCACTCTAACCATTGAGCTAAATCCCCAGGCCCATGACTGCTCTTAAAAAGAAAGAAAATAGCAAGATTTGGTGAGAACATACAGAAACTGGAATGCTTTTGTGCTGTTGGCAGAGATATAAAATGGTTCAGCAAGCTGGGTGTGGTGGCGCACACCTGTAATCCTAGGATTTGAGAGGTTGAGGCAGGAGAACCACCATGAGTTCAAAGCCAGTTTGAACTGCAAAGTGAGACCCTGTTTTAAAGATCCAAAATATGGTAGGTAGATAGATAGATAGATAGATAGACAGACAGAGCTGCTGTGGGAAAAGGAGGTTCTTCAAAAAATTAAAAATAAGGGGTTGAGGATTAAGTGCAGTGGTAAAATCACTTGCCTAGCAAGTGCAAGGCCCTAAGTTCAATCCCCAGCAACATCCCCCACCAAAAAAATTACAAACAGAACTATCAGATGATCCAGCAATTGCACTTTTGAGTAGATAACCAAAGAAATTGAAAGCGGGATCTCAAAAAGATATTCGCAGACCTATGTTGATAGCATTATTCACAACAGCTAAAACATGGATGCCATGTCTACCCATGGATGAATGGATAAGCAACATATGGTACATGCACACAGTGGAATATTATTCAGCCTTAAAATGGAAGGAAATTCTGTAATATGCTATAACATGGATGAAACTTGAAGACATGTTGAGTGGAATAGGCCTGTCACAAAAAGACAAATACTGTATGATTCCATTTATATGAGGTAGTTATAATAGTCAAATACCAGAGACAGAAAGGATGGTGGTTGCCAGAGACCGTAAAGATGGGGAATGGGGAGTTATTGTTTAACACGTTCCCACCATGTTCCCACCAGCTTGTACCACTGGTAGAACAAATGAATCTAATCACGCTTATTGGTCTTTTTACTAATAAAATTAATAAAATGCCACCTGATGGGACAGTCATGCATGTACCACCAGCGACTCAAGCTGCCCAGCAGAGAATATATGAATGATTGCAACATCACGAACGTGTTCATGGGTACAAACATTGTTTTACACGGTCTAGAGGGAGAGCTCAGTGGCAAAGTATTTGGCTAACGTGTGAGCTCTTGCGTTTAATCCCCAGCACGGCAAGGGAAAAAAAAAGGGGGGTGTAGAGAAGGATGGTAGCAATTGTACAATATTATGAATGAATAGTCATGAGGCTCATAATGGCATTTCAGTCAGCTACAGACTATAAATGTGACAATGGATCCGTAAGACTGTAACAGAGCTTAAAAATTCCTGTTGCCAGTTGATGTAGCCACTGTATGATTGCAGTGCAACACATTGCTCATGTGTTTGTGGTGATATTGGTGTAAACAAACCTATTGAGCTTCCAGCTGTATAAAAGTTTGGTAACTACAATTATGTGCAGTTAGTACTAATTGATAATTATAAATGGCTATATTACTGGTGTATGTATTTACTATGCTATACTTTTATCTTTATTTTAGAGTGTACCCTTCTACATATAAAAAAGAAAATGTTTACTGTAAAACCAGACACAGAAGTGTTGACCCTATCAGCACCATAACGATCCAGGCAGAGCAAGAACTTCGTGATGTTAAAAGAAAGGGTTTTCTGTTACTATGGTACTGGATTTTGCTGCTAGCTCTGTGTAGTTTAAATGGGATCTGAAATCAAGACACTTGGAAAACAAGTTTGTGAAGAGGAGGGAGAAACAAGTAGATTTCCATGAATTGGGAGGGAACTGACAGGAAAGTTAGAAATTATGGCACACAATGAGAGGGTGGCATAGTTGCTGCTATTAATTGGTTTTTACTGTGTGCCAATATCTGGTTTGTTTTTGTGCCATTCACAATACTGTACTTCTTTTCCAGAGAAATGGGTGCTGGGCCAATTACTATGCACGCTCCCCTCCCAAATTAATGGAGGTGGTTGGATCTTGAGATCTACAGTTAGCTGTGCCCAGAGTGAATCACTGTCAATCAGACCCTAACTAAAGAGATCTCCACACTAGCAACAAAGTCTTTCTACTATAATTTCACTTGTAAACCTCAGCACGTGCACACACACACACCCGCACCCACACACACACCCCACTAAGAAACATGAGAAGACAGGGCAACAAAATGCCTCCAAAAACTCCCAACTCCTCTCAAAGATAATCCTTGGGGCATTGATGAGAAGGAAATCAAAGGCTAAACAGCTGAATTATGCAAAATGATTTAATTATAGTTCCCTGGGTGTGGTGGTGCATGCCTGTAATCCCAGCAGTTGGAAGGCTGAGGCAGGAGGATTGCCTCGAGTTCAAGGCCAGCCTGGGCTACATAGTGAGTTCAAGGCCAGTCTGAACTACATAGCAAGACACTGATTCAAAAAACCAAAAAACCAAACCAAAACCAAAAAACCCCAAAACAAAAATGGGTCAATAAGGAATAAGGTACTTGGATAGCTCAAAGATGATATAACTAAATAGAGAGTGGACCTAATAAAAAAAATCAGTAAACTTACAGAAAATGCTAATTAAAAGCTAGATGAGCTTTTTAAAATGATACAAAACTTGAATGACCGATTTAGCAGAGAATTAGAGTCCATGAAAAAGTACCAAACAAGAATCCAGGAGATAAAACATTCTACTGAAAGTATGGACAGCAGAAGTGACTAGTGCACAGAGAGGGTCAGGACTACAAGACAGGGCTAATGCAGGTGACAAGTACACAAAGATACTTTAAAACTAAGAGAATGTGAAAAGTGTTTCCAACAACTGCTAGACGACACAAAGAAGACAAATCTAAGATTAACTGGAATTAGTAAAAATCAGAAGACAGCAACATGGTATAAAAAGACCTGTTTACAGAAATAAGAGCAGAAAACTTTCCAAATATGGGGAAGGAATTTAACATATAGATATGCAAGGCATGTAGAACCCAAATAGACATGATCAGAAAAGAACTTCTCCATGACACATCATATTCAAAATGCCAGAAGTTCAACACCAGGACGGAATCTTAAAAGGTATCAGAGAAAAAATATTAAATCACTTACAAAGGTAAACTCATTAAAATCACAGACTTTTCACCACAAATCTTAAAGGCCAGAAGAGCATGGACTGAAGTGTTTCAAGCTCTAAAAGAAAATAACTTTCAACCCAGACTGATATATCCTGCAAAACTATCTGTTAAAATTGGTGTACAAATAGTCTTTCCATTACAAAGAGTACCTTAGGAAGGTCACGACCACCAAACTGGCACTCCAAAAAACTCTCAAAGATATCATAGAAAGAGACAATGAAGACAACAATGCCAAAAAGTCTAATGAAATGAATATACCAGGCAGGGCAAGCAGTAAAGCAGAAAGGGAAAAAATCAGCAATGGTAAAATAATGCAATGATAAGAATAAGTCACTACCTTTTAGTAATAACTCTTAATGTTAATGGTCTCAGTCCCCTTATCAAAAGACACAGATTGGAAGATTGAATCAAAATACAAAACCCAGCAGTGTGCTGTATATCAACAAACACATTTAATTAAAAAAGAAATCCATATACTAAAAATGGATAAAAAATAATATTTCATACAATGGAAGCCCAAAAGCAAACAGGAGTAGCTATTTTATTTTCAGACAAGGTGGACTTCAAGACAAAACTGATCAGAAGAGGCAAAGAAGGTCACTCCATATTGTTTACAGCACAATTCAAAAGGAAGAGATAATTATAAATACGTGTGCACTGAATACTGGCACCCAACTTCATAAAACAAATACTACTGGACATAAAAGACCATATAAACATCAATATGATTGTAGTGGAGGACCTCAATACCCCACAATCACAAATAGATCAACTAGCCAAAAAAAATCAACAAAGAAATGTCAGAGTTGAACTACACAAACAAATGGACTTAATAGATATCTGCAGAGTGTTCCACCCAACAACAGAATACACATTCTTTTCAGCAGCACGTGGCACTTTCTCCAAAAAAGACTACCTACTACCCCATAAAGTAGGCTTAAATAGATATAAAATAATCAAAATTATCTTATGCATATTCTCAGATCACAGCATAATGAGACTAGAAATTATTGGCAAAATAAACTACATATGAAAATTAAACAATTCCCTCTTGAATAATCAATGGGTCACAGAAGAAACTAGTTTCTAGAATCAAATAATGCAAGCAGAACCTATGGGATACAATGAAAACAGTCCTAAGAGGAAAAGTTATAGCTGTGAATGCCCACAACAGAAAAACAGAGTGTGTCCAAATAAATAACCTAATGATATACCACAAGGTCCTAGAAAAGCAAGAATAATCGAGAGTATAAGGAAGGATATTATAAAGATCAGAGCAAAAATGAATGAAATGAGACTACAAAGCCAATAAAGGATCAATGAATTGAAGAGCTTATTATTTGAAAGAACAGACAAAATAAACAAACTCTTAATCTTACCTAAAAAGGGGGGGATCCAAATCAATGCAATTAGAAATGAAAAAGGTAAAATCACAATGGACACTCCTTAAATCCAGAATATTAGTAACTATCTCAGAAACCTATACTCCAACAAATTGGAGAATCTAGAAGAAATAGATTCCTTGATATGTATGAATTAACAAAACTGAAACAAGAAATATAGTAATCCTAATAATCCAATAAGAGTAATAAACATACCAAACTAAGAAAAGCCCAAGGTCTACGGCCATACCACCCTAAATGTCTCTAATGCCTAAATGTGCCCGATTGCCTCTAATCTTGGAAGCTAAGCAGGGTCAGGCCTGGTTAGTACTTGAATGGGAGAAAAGTCCAAGACCTGATAAATTCATTGCTGAATTCTGTGAGAACTTTAGAGAAGGTCTAATAACAATACTCCTCAAACTCTAATGACATTGAAAGGGAAAGAGTATTCCCAAAGTCATTCCTAGAAGTTAGCATTATCCTGGTTCTAAAAATAGACAAGAATCCAATAAAAAGAACTGCAGACCAATCTCTTTAATGAACATAGATGTAAAAATCCTCAATAAGAATGCAACAGAATGCAACAAGCAGAATGCAATGGCAAACAGAATCCAACAAATCATCAAAAAGATCATACATCATGACCAAGTTGTCTTCATTCCAGGGATGCAAGGATGGTTCAACAAACACAAATCAATAAAAGCAATACACCACATAAATAGATGCAAGGACAAAAATCACATGATCTTCTCAATATATGCAGAAAAATCTTGTGACAAAATCCAACACCCATTCATGATTTAAAAAATTCTGAAGAAAATATGTATAGAGGTCATTGTCTTAATCCGATAAGAGCCATTTGTGACAAACCTATTTCCAACATTATATTAAAATCAAGAACAAGACAAAGATGTTCACTATCACCACTTCTGTTCACTATAGTACTCAAAATATTAGCCAGAACAATCAGCAAGAGAAAGAAAAGTGATACATTAGGAAAGGAAGTCAAATTATCATTGTTTGCAGATGACATGATCCTTCACACAGAAGACCCCAAAAAATTCCACCAAAAGACTTCTAGAATTAATAACCAAATTCAGGAATGTAGCAGGATACAATATCAACACACAAAAATCAATAGCTTTCCTGTATACCAATAATGAACTTACCAAGAAAGAAATTAGGAAAACAATACCATTCACAATCACATAATGAAAAATTAAATACTTAGAAATTAATCTAACCACGGAAGTGAAAGACCTCTACAATGAAAATTACAGTACTCAGAAAAAGGAGATTGGGGTCTGGGGATTTAGCTCAGTGGTTAGAGTTCCTGTCTCACAATCGCAAGGCCCTGAGTTTGATCCCCAGCACAAAAAAAAAAAAAAAGTCATCAGAAAATGGAAAGATATCCTCTGTTCCTGGATAGGAAGAACCAATGTAATCAAAATAGCCATACTCCCAAAACTTATATGTAGATTTAATGCAATTCAAACCAAAATACCAACAACATTCCTCATGGATCTGTGGGAAACAATCCTAAAATTCTTCTGGAACCAGAATAGCAAAAGCAATCCTGGGCAACAGGAGCAAAGCAGGAGGCATCACAACCCTGGACTTCAGGTTGTATTACAGAGCTATACTGATAAACAAACAAAACAAAACAAACCCAAACGCAGCATGATACTGGCACAAAAACAGATGTGTCGATCAGTGGAGCAGAACAGAAGGTGGAGAAATAATCCCAGGTACGTTCAGCTATCTGATCTTTGATAAAGGGGCAAAATCATACACTGGAGGAACAATAGTCTCTTTAGTAAATGGTGCTGGGAAAAACTGGTTATCTGCATACACAAGATTAAATCTAGACCCATATCTCTCACCATGTACTAAACAAAAATAAATGGATCAAAGATCTCAATATTAAAACAGAAACACACTGGGCATGGTGGCACATGCCTGTAATCCCAGCACTTGGGAACCTGAGGCAGGAGGAATGCAGAGTCTGAGGCCAGCCTGGGCTACATAGGGAGTTCAAGGCCAGCCTGAACTGCATAGCGAGACCCTGTCTCAATCAATCAATCAGTCAACAAAAAACACTTAATTTGCTGGAAGCTGTAATAGGTAAAATTTTTTTCCATCTTTAGAAGAAGTGTTTAATATGCATATCTTATTTAAATAAGTCCTCCAGTAAGAAATGGAAAATTCATTGCCTTTACTTTAAAGGCTTTTTAGTTATCAAATTTATATGCACAGCTCATTGGCATTCTCTTACTGGAAATATCAGTATTTCCATAGCATAGCTCTCGAAAGGACTTAAAAGTTGCAGAATTATGTGTCTTCTTTGGGTTGCTTCTCTCTTGATTCCACCTAGGCTTTATTAATGGTTCACTTCATATTGTCATCTCCATCGGCATAAATTTTCTTAAGAACATTCATTAATCCCTCACTAGGATCTGTTTTCAGTGTCATAGGATGGCTTCTCTTTTTCTTTGAACTTCTTCAACCTGAGTCAAGTGCTACCACTTCGTGTTTTCTGCTTTGATTCTACATAAGATCAGAACTGTATCAGTCTTGATTTTTTTTGAACTGCCTTCCACAGAGATGGGTTTCAAGAGATTGTTCACATCGTAGAGTAACTCTTCCCACTTAGATTTCTTTACCAGAAGATCAAATGACCACTCGGTGAAATGCACCTACACAGTCTCAGCAGGAGCCCGATGAACTCCAGATGAGGTAATGCAGATTTTCATGGACTTACCTGAGTGGTCCCATCCATAATTACTGATTTTCACTATGTAGTTTGTTGCGATGGAAGCTACCACAGCAGTGGTTGTTTCATTGTCAAGAAATTCTGGTTTCTTTTGTGATTTTTGTTGCATCTTATTCTTTATTTCTGTCTCCATGTTGGAGTTTTCAGCTATGAGAGCAATAACAGGTAGAACTCTGACAGACATATAAGCAAGAATGTTCTGAACGGAACCCCAGTTGCACAAGAAATAACAAGAATCAACAAATGCAATTATACCAAATTAGAATCTCCTGAAGGGAAAAAAAAAACAAGAAAAAAACCAAACCAACAAAGTAAATAGACAACCCACAGAATGGGGAAAAAATTGTCAGCTATACCTTGGACAGAGGACTAATATCTAAACTATATTTAAAAATTCAAAAAAGTAAGACTCAATCAAAAAATGGGCAACCAAAATGAACAGAAACTTCTCAGAAGCACAAATGGCCAATAAATAAATGAAAAAATGTTCAGCATTCCTGGCCATTAGAGAAACGCAAATTAAAATAGCACTGACATACCATCTTCCTCCTGAAAGAATAGCTATCATCAAGAAATCAAATATTAACAAATGCAAGAGAGGATATGGGAAAAAGGCACCCTTCTACACTGTTGGTGGGAATATAAACTAGTACAACTGTGGAAATTCATGTGGAGATTCCTCAAAAACTAAAAATAGGGGCTGGGGACTTAGCTCAGTGGTTAGAGTGCTCACCCCACAAGCACAAGGCCCCAAGTTCGATCCCTAGCACCAAAACAACAACAACAACAACAACTACAACAACAAAACCTAAAAATAGAAATTCCATTTGACCCAGCTATTCCCCTTCTAGGTTAAGTGGAATAAATCAGACATATAAGCTTAAATATCACATGGTTTCTTTTATATGAGAGACCCAAAGTATAAATAAAAAGCAAAAGAAAATACAAGAATAGGAAACAGGGAGATGGACCTTTTGTAAAATTGAAAGGATCAAGAGAGGGAGGGAAGGAGGTGAAGAAGGGGGGAAAGGGGATGAGAAAAAATTCAGGTGTGTTGCATACATGTACCAACTTCCTGCAATGAATGTAACCATTATGTATGGCAAACAGGTACTAATAAAAAAATTTTAAAGTAGGTGGTGAGCATGCAAGCAATGATGTGAAGACAAAGAATTTTTAGCAAGTCAGATGATAGTGGAGGAAAATTACTTTCCAGAGCAAACCTTCAATGTAGATGAAATCCGTTTGATGACAACAAAATCACCTAATGAAGCCTTTCTCAAAACCGTCTTTGTCACGAAGTGACATATGATTTTGTTTAATACCACTGAACTATACACTCAAAAATGATTCTCAAATGGTGAACTTTATGTGTATTTTATCACAATTTAAAAAATGAAAAAAGTCAATTGGTCATAAGTGTGTGGGTTTGTTTATGGACCCTTATTTTATTTCATGGATCTATTGTCTGTTCTTATGCCAGAGCACATTGTCTTAACAATGGTAATTTTGTAGTAATTTTAAAAATCAGAGAGTGTGAGTCCTCCAACTTTCTTCTTCTTTTTTTTTCTTTTTCTTTTTTTTTTTTTTTTTTGGTACCGGGGATCGAACTCAGGTCCTCATGCTTGCAAGGCAAGCACTCTAACCACTGAGCTAAATCCCCAGCCCTTCTTTTCTTCATTTTTAAAGAGACATATTTTTTCTAAATTGCCCAAGCTGACTTCAAAACTGCAATCCTCCTGCCTCAGCCTCCTGAGTAGCTGAGAATATAGATGTGTACCATGCTCAACTCATAGTCTACTTTTGCAAATGTGTTCAACAATCTCCACAATAAAGATTTACAGGGTAAACATACAGATGGACACAGACACCATAAGAAAAGCAAAAGGACACAAACTGGGTAAAGAATTGTGTGCCACAAAAAGGAGAAGGACAAGGAGAAGGAGAGGAAGAGGAAGAAGAAGAAGTGGAAGAGGAAGAGGAAGAAGAAGAAGAAGAAGAAGAAGAAGAAGAAGAAGAAGAAGAAGAAGAAGAAGAAGAAGAAGAAGAAGAAGAAGAAGAAGAAGAA